>CM077104.1:31986706-32048750 GCA_039619505.1 Cimex hemipterus | reverse complement strand
CTCTCTCTCTCTCTCTCTCTCTCTCTCTCTCTCTCTCTCTCTCTGTGTGTGTGTGTGTGTGTGTGTTAGAATAATGTCCTATCTAAGTGAAAGATCCTTTTGCGTTGTTCTTAACAACGCTACTTCTTCTCCTTTCAAAGTTGTTGCTGGGTCCCTCAAGGGTCCATACTAGGGCCAACACTTTTTTCACTATTCTTAAATGCTCTGCCTACACTAGATAGGTCAAACTGTAAGTTGGCCCTTTACGCTGACGACATCGTAATATCCTGTTCCTCCTGGTGACAGGCAGCTATAGCAAACAATTTGAACATGGCTTTACAAAAAATAGTACGCTCAGGATGTTCACTGCCACAGACGGACGTTAATCTTAAACACTGTCAAAACAGAATCGATATTCTTTACTAGGCGGCAACCCTCTCTCGATAAACAAATCATGCTTGACGGGGTAAACATACCGTGGACCCCACAGGTAAAATACCTAGGGGTGACACTGGGCCACAAACTGAACATGTTAACTCGTTGATAAAGAGGGGGAAAATAATGATTAAGACTCTTTTCCCCCTTTTAAGTCGAGAATCATCTTTGAGCATTACAAATAAGTTAACTATTTACAAAGTGATAGTGAAACCAATAATATTGTACGCTTGCCCTGCTTGGAGCTACACAAGCATGACTAACATTAATAGGGTACAAATAATACAGAACAAGTTTTTAAGATTAGCCACCTCGTCCCCACGTTACACAAGGCTCACAGACTTGCATGCTTTAGTTCAAATGCCATGGATTAAGGAGGAATTAAAATTCAGGACACTCAAAAAGCCTACAGCGATAACTCCATATGTGCTTCAATTGGATCATACGATTGTCTCAGATCTTGGAAGCACAGGAGAATAAAACATATTTTATCCTCCTCAATCTTAACTTTCTCCTTTATTTATCTGTTACTTAATAATTTATGAACATATTTTAACAACTAACCTACTGATTTGTTAATTTATTAAACTGTTAACTTGTTAATTTGTCAATTTGTCACTAATTTGTTAAACTAACTTATTTATTTATCTTAAACTAAATATTCATGTACAACATTAGACCAACTTACTAAACTAATACCTAACTTTGCTGACATTGGTTAACTGTTATTTCTTGTGAAATTAATAATTGATTCTTCCAGTCTCTGAACAATACTGCAACGTTAAAGCAAAGGATAATGGGTTTTTCGCAAACATTTGCCCATCAACATAGACAATAATGTTTTTCAGGAGGTATGATACACAAATGGAGATATGATAAAGAGGACGCATAGGGCTCCGCCACTTTCCCTCAAAAATACATATATATGCAAATTTGTTATTGTTAGAAAATATCTTGTTAAATAAATAATAATCTAATCTAATCTAATCTCTCTCTCTCTCTCTCTCTCTCTCTCTCTCTCTCTCTCTTCAAGAGACAATTCAAGGAGAATTTAAGTCCCAAAATTATTTTTAATTTTTTTATTCATGTTCTGTTTTCATAGAATGTGTTGTTATTATTATTACGAATTATTTTGGTTAATAAAATAATTCATTCATTCAAATCCTCGATAGGATTTTATGCCGGGTGATATAATTTGTAACTGACTTGATATCATTGGTGCTTTTTCTAAGCTTGGTAAGCTGTCGTAAGTGCCCATAATTGGTCACAAAGCACATACGGGCATTGATTATCGTGTGTTTACAAAAACACCCCCGAATTTCCGGTGAACTACCAAATGGCATCCGCTTCCACAGGACATCGCCTTACAACCTTTCTAGAGCAGAAATTTTCTGTTTTAACACGGCATGTTCATTAGGTATATATTAAGCATCAGTCATTTTCAATCATAATCTGTAAATTTCGATTAGAACGTAAATTTTCGAAGTTTACATTTTAACAGCCACCTGTCTGTTTATGATATTAAAAAATTATTCGAAGAGATGAAACCCTTTGGAAATTGTATCTCGGATTATAAACGGACACCGACTTCAAAGCTCATTAGCTTTTTTCGTATTAATTCTTTTGATCGTATTTATTACAGGTTGGCCTTTTAAAAAACTTGTTTACTCCGCCAACCTGTTGTGAGAATCGAATCATTGATTTAAAACAAGGTGCTAAGTGGAGTGGGCGACTGAGATCAACCCAACCCTTAAGACAACGTTATTAAAGTTCCTTAATAAAGAGATTCGAGGAGAAATGGTTGTTTGTTAAAATCCCATAGATCCACTCCTTTAATTTCACGAGGGAAGAATATTTTCAAAGAAATAACAAAATTATTAAATTGTTTAAACATTGATCGAATGGGCCAGGAAACGGTTCAGAACCTTTACCTGAAGACACCTGGTCGAAGATGTAAGGAAGGACTATTATAAATCAATGCAGAAGAAAGGAAAAAATTCATTGTCGAAATGGGCCCATCGAGACCAGTCCATCTACATTTCGTTGTTGGATCGTCCTTGGTCCTCCTGGTCAGACTCCTGGTCACAACGTCCGGTCAGACTCATTTAAGCATAATTGCTTCTCTCGCTTGACCCTCACAGGAAAAAACAAAGAAGTCTATGGCCAGGTGAGTCCGACGCACCGACGTACCCAGTTCGGAGGATTACGATTTTTAAAAATTTTATTGAACAGTTTTAACCAATGATGATGAAAAGTGATGGAATGTTTCAATTAGATTTTTTTGGAATGCGGTTTAGAAAAACAAAATTGTTGCACTACACCTGACCTTTCGAAATTTATTACGCCTTCTTCTCGGGCTTAGGTGTCAGTTATGTTTGTTCCTTCCTTTTCATCTTTCAAATAGGTAGCCTGTTTTAATAAATAAATATTCAAATAAAATGTTTAGTGTTGTCAGACCTGAAGAAGGGATTGATTTTTTGAATGTGCCAAAAAAACGGAACCTGAAAACATCTGGGCGAAGATAGCTACTGAAAAAGAGCTTAATTCTACAAAGTGTTGACAAATAAAATTAAGTCTATGCATATTTATACCAGCAATTATCGTAAACAGAGCAGAAAGTGAGTTTAACAGTGCAAGTTGCGTAAACTTAAGGCAAGCTTGTAAATTTGAGATATAACAATTATAACGTGAGAAATATATAGGTATAGATAAAAGGCTTAATTGAACAAATGGAAATAACAAAATCTACACAACCATTCTACATATTAAAGAAGTACATATTAAATGAAACATGATTTTTTGGAGATGTCAGGAAGGTAAATTGGATATGGAGAGGCTTATTTCCCAATTATTCCTAGGAATATCGTTCATTCTCGAGTAATGTGAATACAATGTGTTAGCGTGAATGGAGGAGTTTATCCCCACTTTACCTAAGAAATGTCCAGTTCTCTGGGGTAGTGTGAATGTAATTTATTTAATATTAGTGACCGTTCAACACCACACGCAAGAATGGCACAATTACACAGAAGAGAAACACTTTGAGCCTTGTAGTTGATCTCAATAAAAGATCGAAACCATGGTCGGATAAAGAAAATGTTTTTCTAAAACCTACGTCACACCAGACCGCATCTCAGGATATCGGAATAAGTAATTTATTAGTGTGAATTGAGAAGAAAATCCGCAAATATTCTGAGGAATATCGAGTACTCTGGTGTAGTGTGAACGAAGTCTGGTAAGCGGATATAATTTATTAGAGCGAATGGTGGGAGTTATCACCACTTTCCTCTAGTAGTATTAAGTACTTTGGGATATTACGAACGAAATCTGGTATGTGAATGTAATTTATTAGCTAGAATAGTGAGGACTGATCCGCAATTACCCCGTGGAATATCGACTAGTTTAAGGTAGTAGGAATGCTAAGCATGTGTTTTGAGTATTTGTGTTATTTCATCCAAAATTGCTGAGGCCCTGAGGTACAAAGAAAAGAGGGAGTCGGTCTGATTACTAAATATCCTATCAATTACATTAACATTTATTTGTTTAGAATGGCAAAGGGAATAATACGACGAAAATATATCTTTTGTGATCATACAGTTTTCTATGCAAAATCGGCATGGGGTGATTGATCTTCATTTTTATGCCCAGAGTGATCTCAAAAACACTTATTCATGAATAACAGATTTTGCGTTTACTTTAATAATTCACAGGAATGTTATACCATTTCTGCTAATGCTTAAAACACACATGAATGCCCTGAGAAAAAAGTGTAAGCAAACTTGCCTAATTTAACACTGTCTAATTTTGATTTGTTCGATTTGTCAAACCCTGAAATGGAAGATATTAATATGCACATTTTATTGCTTATTAAACAAGTGTTTTATATTGTGGTTGTTTGAGCAAGAACAGGATCCCCCATGTATATAAATAATCAGTCCATATACTAGAATAAAAAAATGTTCATTGCATTTTTTAAAATTGTAGAAAAAGATTTATTTTTCAACCTTACTCATCTGACACAGAAATTTTGAAAGGTGATGATTTCGAATCCACCGTCCTCAGAGGGGTTCTTAGTCGCGAGATCGATATTTTGCCCCCTTTTCAAAGATTGGGGAGATGTCGTCATCACGCAATAAACCAATCGATATGCACATAGCTCAGTGGAAAAGCGTCCTTGTCGCAACTGCACACGCACACACGCAAACTGCACTCGCTCCGACCTGGATCCCCGTAGCACGATATCACACGAATAAAAACAAAATATTCGGCAAAACCGTTTTATTTTATTTGTTCACGTTTGGGTTCAATAGGTCCTGTTTGTCTAGATTTCGAAGGGGAAACTCGATCGTACATGCTATGTTTGATGTTAATAATAAGTACCATCAGATCGCTTTCCACCCAGAACGACCTTCAACATCTTTTCTAGCATGTGTAAGATGTTAAGTAAACAGTGCATAACTACTTTTTACTACTTAAAATTTTTTTATTCAAGAATCATTAGAAGTATATTTTTTATGTATTATTTCTTGAAAACAAGAAGGAAAATACAAGATGCTTATTTAATACTTTAAAGCAGTTGAAAAGTTAAATTAGGGAAACTTACAATTATCTAATCAGAAACAGAAGGATTCTCAGTATTCGCTGGGAGAGATTGTGTTTTTAACTATTAAGAAATAAATGAGTAAAAAGTGAACAAAAACTATAAAAATTCAGTTAAAATTAGTTTATTAGGATTGTATAATATTGTATTTTAAAATAAACTGCTGCCAGAGCTTATGCACTATTTGGTGCTGTCAATATTTCATAAAATTTAGTCCGAGTCTTTTTCAATTCCGGAATAAAAAATATATTATAAATTACTCCTTGGAAATATATATTTGGAGGAGGAAAAGATATTTCACTGAGCAAATTTGTGGATAAAACGGGATTCTACGCCAGAGTTTACGTTACAACAAAATTCTAAAGGAATCAATTATATAGTCAATTCTAGCTTTAAAAAACAATGTTTCTGTACAGGTTTTAATTTTTAATTTTGTATTGTTTAAAAGTTTATTATTTGCTCTGAGTCCTTTTAGGAAATGAACCTGTTGCTTGCTTGGTATCCTGTTCTCCCTTTTTTATATGTCAAATTGGAGCAATAAGAAGGACCCCCCTCACTGCTGCCATGAAACTCCTGAATCGACTACCACTTTTAGTATCCTATAATCCAGCAAGAAGATAGAGCCACAATGGAGGGCAGGCTTGGATAGCTTACCCGCATAAACAAGAGCAATTAAATGCTGCGGGACTTTTGCAACAAGATTCCTGGAGATGCCGGTCGATTCTAAAAATTCAGAATTGATAAGAAATTTGAAATTGTAATACCTGATCGAACAGCCTGGGATCCCAATTAAGACCGAAATCTGTTATTTATAGTTGGTATAGACTGGTATGAGTCAGGAGTTGGTATCTACGGAAATGAACCAATGACTATAATTCATATAAGCTTTGGGCAATATGTTATATTTGTATATGTTTTTTTATACCAAAATTATAGCTATTGAGCACCATTCCTTAGGCTCAAAAGGCTGGAAAGGAAAATATTCCTTTGGCTCGGATAGCTAGGGGTAGTAAAGACCAGAGTCGTTTGTGATTGCATCAAGGCCCTGTCAGACATGGGGGAAGTAACAAAATTTCCCTTGTTTGGACGTACAGCTCAGAGGGGCAAGGGTGGAGGTCGATAATTGGCCAAGGAAAGTTCCATCAGAACACTTATCGGCCCTAGGCCATTTTCCAAACCGAATTGCCAGAAACGTACATCCATGAGACAATATATAAAGATTAAGTCCTCGCTTCAATGGGAATGCATTTCAGGACAGTGGCTTGCTAAAGATTCATGAAATGACGAGATCGCAGGAACGAACAGCAGAACTTCTATACGTAGAACGCGATAGGACTTTAGTGATAGTACAAGTACTGACCGGGCGCTGCAGACACCAGAGCCATATGCACAGACTCGTAGCAGAAGCAGTTCTGTGCAGATGTTCAAATATAGGAATAAGAAGAAACAACGGAATATGTCTTCAGCTTGTTTCGAAGATTTGAAGGTTGACAATCGGGAGCCCTAACAAAACCTAAGAATAATTAAGACGATTTAGATGTATTCGTCGCGGTGCGCAAGGCCTTAAAGAGGGCATACATTCATCCTTACGCGAACTATAATATCACCATCCATATATTTATGCTATCCTAAAAAAAAAAAAATTACAAAAATATAAAGGCGAATTTTTCCTATATACATTTTTAAAACGTCATATTCCGTTTTTGCAAATAGAAAATTATGAAATTACTTTGGTGAAATATCAATCAGTTTTGATTAATGTATAAAAAATATTTGGACTCATAAAAGTTAATAAAATACGCAATTATTGAATCGATTTTCTCAAAATAATTTATAAAATCAAATTTTGCCAAACCTGGTCTACACGAGTATATTAATTTTGAAAACCAAATACAACACAATTTAATTAATTAATTAATTTTGCTTTTATATACGCATTTTTCGTCGTGTGTTTTCCTTGTTTTCAACGACTGTTAATTGTATGTATGATTATTTTTTGTGGAAGTAATTATCCTTTTTGTCTAATATCTTGGTTGACATGAAAAAGTTAGTGTCACGACTGGGATTCGAACCCACGACCTTAGGTTCAATACGCCACTGTTCTAATTAATTGAGTGGCTATGAAGTCACGATATCTCATTTGGTTACAGCAGTGGCGTATTGAGCCGAAGGTCGTGAGTTCGAATCCCGCTCGTGACAGTAACTTTTTCATCTTAACCAAGACCTTACATGAAAGAATAATTAATCGAAATAATTAGTATGGTCAATTATACTGCTATTACTTAAATTATCCTATATAGCTATAACCATAACCATTACATAAATCACACTATGTTGTTAGAATTGGATGTATTATTAATAAAAATTTGTGTAAATTCTCTGTGTTACATTTAATATGCACTCAGTTAGGTGACGCATGCCCATAACTGTTTTGGGCTGCCCAAAACAAAAATATTCGGTTCATTTACAGAATTTATAATAACAACAAATCTTAAATATTGTTTTAAGCAATGTTCATTAAATTGCTATATTTATCTAATAGATTACATAGATTGTTTGGTTACTGCCCAGCGCTGAATGTAGGCGATACGGAGTTTATGCTCGTTTTGTGAGTTATAAATTTGTTATCAGCTTCCCCCCCCCCTGAATAAAAAAATAACCATCCTTTATTTTATTATTGAAACTGCATCATTGCGTTAAATCTCCGGTAGAATAATTGCATCAGTTAAAACGGTTCTTCTCCCGTCTCGATGGACAGCTCTGATTGTCGTGATAGATTCGCGAAGTCCACATCCTGATTTACTGTCCGTTGATCTTACATCAACTGTCTCGGCTGTTAAATAATTTATTGCATATTGTATCCGCCAGTTCAACAGCCGTATTTATTTACTTGACATCGACGTTTAACCGATATTGTTTTTAATTAAATAACAAGCCAAGGGTTTGTTTCCTAACGAAATACTATGACAATTCCGATTGATTCGAGCCATGAGTCAATTTATGAACTTGCGAATAATTTTTTGAAAAATTCTATTAAAAATTGATTTGTAAGTACCTCTGAAAATCAAGCTTAACAACTTCATATATATTTTGTTTGTACAAATTTGTTCTTTCAAGGAGTTGACTATATACACTATAATTTACCTTGTTATTACGTGCAGTTAAACAATTAATTCAACAAAAGTCGTGCCAGTGGCAGCAATAAATGTAATAAAATCTTAAAACCAATGAGTATAGCTCTTCTAGTTCTTTGTAACTTATGACCAACTTGGAAAATGTGACATATGAAGATTCAAATCGAGTACATATATATAGTAATAAATAAATCATATTTTATGGGATTTTTGATTTATCGTATATAAACACATACAATACACTCAAAGGGAGAGGGAAAAGTGGATACCCGTATTTTGTTGTTTATTTCAAACTATATGTATCATTATATTAATAATAATATACCTATTTTAACAAAAACCAAATTAAATGAGATCAAAAATTCAAGAGTTTTAATAAAAATTATTAAATTATTATACTTTTAAGGAAAATTCAACAAAATATTTGAAAAAAACTTTAATGATAGATCAAAATATTACTAACAATTTTGGACCTAAGTTTGCTCTTAATAACGTGTGTTTCTTCTGGGCTCGCGGAGGGGCTCAAGTCTCCTAAGCATTGAGTAAATAAACGACTGGATTTCGTTCTATCAAACAGAATTCTTTTCTCCATTCTTCAACAAGAGCTGTTTTGCGCTTTTCTACGCTTGTGCTGGCCAATTCATTGTGGCAATCATAAGGTAGTGGTCGATGTTTTGTTGCTTTTACTGCACTAAGGAACCGTCATTTAATTTCTTTGATAGTTAACCAACTCAAAGCGGTACTTTATGAATGAGCTCGAAAGTCATCAGAAAGCATAGCCTAGACTGTAGACGTCCCGTGTCAGATTCTATTCAACTAAAGAGGCATCGCAAGGCCGATTCATTAATCAGCATCTAGCTTGAACACTGGAACAACGAGGTGCTGTTCCCTCCACAGATGAGTGCCAGTTTGGTTTTTGGCATTGGGGTGATCCAGAGAAGACTTAAAGAAGTTTTGCTTAATGTGCCAAGCATGAGTCATAGCCTTCTCAAAAACAGTTATGATATGCCCGTACCAAAACGATTATTATACAGAATCGATCTTTGACCACGCAAAACTACACTGAGTTGGTTCTTCTGGAAGCAGTAGTTTATTCGCTCCATTGCATCGTGTCAATGCAAGGGCATGTGGGGATTACCAAATGAATTGGTCAGGAGGTTCTAATGAATTGAATAACTCGCGAAGATTACGTACTACACTATTATAACGAAACGCGTACATCGTTCACTGCCTCCAATAATCGTTGAACAACAGCAAACCTCTTTTGTTAAAGAATGGGATGAAGACTTTTGTTTCGCAAGGCACAATTCGTCCTTTTGTCCAGCAGCGTTTTAAGAAGTCTGAAGCCCCTGGGTAGACTTGACTTTTGAGTCGCATGTGTGGTTCCATGTACGTTAGATGCTGGGAGAGGGATAATATTACTATACTATAGAACCATGCCATGGGTCCATTCTTTTACCAGACCGTTTAACATAAAGATTGGATCTTTGACTGCACTAAGATACATTGAGTTAGTTCTGGGAGCTGTGGTACCATTCGCTTCATTTATTGGGGATAATTTTGTGTTAATACTGATCAACATCTTCAATCGCAAGTAGCTCGAGTTGTCACTCATTACTTGGAGAATGTAGAGAGTATGATATGGAGATGGGTTCGCTGCTTGCAACAAATTTTGTACAGGTTCAAACGTTTGCGTTGAAAAATGGGATGAAGACTTGTTTAGTAGGACCCAATTCGGTCTTTTGCTCAGCAGCCTTTTAAGAAGCCTGAAGCCTCTGTTTAGACTTGCCTTTGGAGTCGCATGTGTGGTTCCGTGTATGTGGTTTGTCAATGTTAAAGATTACATTAGTATTGCTGAACTATTGGATCCATGCCCGTACCGGACTGATTAACATAAAGATTGGATCATTGACTGCACTAAGGTACATTGAATTAGTTCTGCTGGAAGCTGTGAGAGACGGGTTAGACATGGTTCGTTGCTTCCAACAAATGTTAACAACTTCAAACCGCTCTTGTTGAAGAAAGAGGATCTATTTCAAAAGTCGAAATCCTGTAGCTTTCATTTGCTCGATGCCTAGAAGATTTAAGCCCCTCAGCGAGGCCAGAATTGGGACCAAGCGTTAGTAAGAGCAAAATTAGGGAAAAAGTTGTTAGTTAAATTTTAATCTATCAGTAGGTTGAATGATTTTTCAGTGTTTTGGTGAATTTTCTTTCAAAGTTTTTATTCAAACTAATGAATTAATGATCTTGTTTAATTGATTTACATGAAAATAAGTATGTTGTAATTAAACAATAAAAAAAGATATATAGCTTGAAATAAACGGCAAAATACCAGTGATTAAATTTTCTTTCAGTCATATAAATTTGTACAGATTCCTAAAACATTAAGAAACTGATACTCTTGTAGCATATTCATTTTGTTTGGCATTCATTGTTTTTCATTGTAATTTGTTTATTACTATAATCATTAATTACAACATAAACACCTGAACAACTTTCGAATTCTTTCTTTCATACTTATTCGCTTGAAAAACCATGGCAAACAATCTCATCAATTAGGCATTTACCCTTCCTAGCAGGGCAGTAATTTTCAGTTGTCTCTTGTTAGGAGTGAGTGATACGATTATGTGGGTGTCATTCTTTAGGAATTTGAACTTGCCGATTCTACTGAGGCAGCAACTCGTTTGAGAGGATTTGTAAACGGGCCAGTTAAACTATCTCGGGTCCAGCAATTATTGTTAATAACACAGAGTGTTTCAGAGTCTATTGACGACTTATCTGGTTTTTGACAGGCGTCAATTGAATGCGAAACGCGGTGGAAAAACTGGGATAAACGGGGGAAAAAATCTAAATTGCTAGCTACCCATTTGCCAAAATATTTCTGCGGCGGACAAGTACGTCTGGAGTTAACTGTAAATTAATTATCACTCTTGTAAAACCGGTTTTTTTTAACCAATTAGAGATCATGAATATTTACAAGGGATTAGGTTAACGACAAAGTAAAGGTTTTCTAAGACTTGTATTGTAAACAGTTGAGGTAATTTGTAACCCAGAGAACCATGAATGATTTGTAACTCTTTGACCTTTTCGGTATTACAAATTATCCATTAAGGGATAAATTTACAATTAAATTTGGTAAACACGTTTTTAATCGTTGCAATAAAAAGGCCTAATTACATTGTTTTATCTCAATTCGATTTCGTATATTTGTATATATTTCATCAAAGAAGATGAAAAACATACACATAATAGTTTCAATGACATACCATACTCCATCTAAAGGGACAAATAAATAACCAGTAAATTAAATTATTAAGTGCGTTATTTCTTATTGATTCACCGTTTATATCGATGAATTGGCAGAAAATAACTGTATAGAGGATGTATCAAAACGTGCCTGGGAGACTAAACCAACGAGACGAGGTGGACCGATTTGATGGGTGAAATGAAGTAACAGGTCCCTTGCAAACTGCAGCGTCAATATTAGACATGTATCGGAACTGTCAGAGGTTTATATTTTTATTTGAATAAAATTTTCAGATGACTTCTGACTTTATTTATGTAAACTGAACATGAAGAAAAAGCGGTTCGAACTTTTATTTTAACACTGGCCATCTATTTTTTTCCTGCGCTTCCTATTATCCATATCCGTAATTCTTTTGCGCCGAAAATTGCCAATTTTAGAAAATAGGTAACTCAGGTTTTCTGCAGTATTGTAACTGGCCGACGTAAAAGTTCCGTGAAAAAAACTCTCATTTCGGTAAATGCTACAAAAATTAAGACATCAAACCTGGACCAACGCAACAAATTCTTAAAAATGATGTAGTTTTGAAATCCGAAATAAAAAATGGGGGTTCAATTAAAAAAAGTTAAGTAAGATAAATTTTATGTTTAAAAAAAGTAAAAAAAAAGGGATCGAGTATCTGTACATGGCTATGTCTTATGATGGCTATTTAAACACACTCGTAAATTATCAGGGAACGCTTATTTATTAATTTGAGGATCGTTTTTATTTGGAAGCTAATTACAATCACGTCGCGTCATAAGAATCGATCGCGTCGCGCCACAGGCGTCAATCACGTCGCGTCAGCGTCAATCGCGTCGCGGCACAGGCGTCAATCGCGTCGCGTCAGCGTCAATCGCGTCGTGTCAGAAGAATCGATCTCGTCGCGCCATAAGCGTCATTCGCGTCGCGTAATAAGCGTCAATCACGTCGCGTCATAAGAATCAATCGCGTCGCGTCATAAGCCTCAGTCGCATCGCGTCATAAGCGTCAATCGCGTCACGTCACCCGCGTCAATCGCGTCGTGTCACCGGCGTCAATCGCGTCGCGTCATAAGCGTCAATCACGTCGCGTCATAAGAATCAATCGCGTCGCGTCATAAGCGTCAATCGTGTCGTTTCACAGGCGTCAATTGCTTCGCGTCAATCGTGGGCCGTAAGACGTATCCATGTAAAAAAAAATTAAGTGAGGAACCGATGAAACATCCAAAAAGTAGTCTTGATAACGAAAAAATATAAATAATATCAAAATCAGACCAAAATTGAGGGATTTAGAAGGGGTGAACACCTTCCGTGAGACGCCTTGCATATTGTAAAAAGTACCTTAGCACAAGTGGATCTTTGTTTTCCCATGAAAGGCTAGAGAAGGTTTAAATAGTAAGCCCCTACCTAGGGAAGGGTTTCCATTAGACTTTTAGATTGAAAGATCAGTGATAAGGCCCATTTGAAACAAAGAGAAAAAAACACAGTTCCATCGTTCAGGATTTTGAAACAATTATTAAAAATTTACAATTTCAAAAAATTGCAACTGTTTTTAAGAGTTTAGACGGGGTATTTATTCATGTTTCACGATTTCCCCTCATAAATAAGACCACACAACAAAAAATTATGAATTATGCACGTTAAAAAATGTAAAGAATAAATAACGCACGGTCGAACGCTGTCTATTTTGGTCTAACAAACGATTTTTGGTCATTTACGGTCTTTAGTGTTGAGCTTGTCCTACCCAACGTTGAAAGATAAAAGTTGATCAATTATTGTGCGATATTTGGCTCAGGTCTGTTAGTGAATGTATTTTAAGTAGGAACATCTCAGATCATCCTGCCTATTTTTGCTTATTTTAATTGAGAGACACATTAATCTGTCTTCAATGAGAGGCAAAAAGATGACCACCTTTAATATTTTTTTATGACTCTTAGACAAACCACCATTGTTTATCATACAACAATACTTGGTCTAAATAAATCACAGATAAAAATCTGCCACTTGTGTTTACCATTGGATTTTGTAAATAAGTCTTTGAACAGTCAGTCTCTTCTATGTTTTTCGGTAAATTGTCTTTCTAACGTTCCTAAGGTTTGATTTTTTTAGGTGTGCTATTTTTAAATTTCAAATTTGTTGGAGTAATGTTTCTAAGTGATGCAGATTCGGCCAGAGTCCTAATACTGTGAGAAGATGGAAAAAGTCAAGACT
This sequence comes from Cimex hemipterus, assembly GCA_039619505.1. Taxonomy (NCBI): domain Eukaryota; kingdom Metazoa; phylum Arthropoda; class Insecta; order Hemiptera; family Cimicidae; genus Cimex; species Cimex hemipterus. The sequence continues at coordinate 32,035,130 of CM077104.1, read as the reverse complement.
TTCTGGCTTGCTATAACAGAGCTGAACAACCGTCCGACGAGTTTTCCTTTCTATGCCAAAACACAGGAAGTTATTCATTATCTATGCCTTCATAGATCAGGTCGCCATCGTGTCATATTCAGAGAGATCGATTATTACGTACTCCGTAATCGACATTCTATTCAATATTGAAATCAAGCAACGACTTCAGTAAGTTAGAAATGTTAATGTTTACACAGTGTAAGGCGAAGACTTTCAGAAACTGAATTACGTGCAAGATGGCCTGCCATTGGTCCCGAACTTCTGACAAGGCACAAGAAATCACATCAATTGATCTGAACAAGATTGAACTAAAACCTTATTTTCGGATGAGTCAAGGTTTTGTTTGAAGTCTTATGACAGCCTAAAGAGGGTTTGGAGAAGAACAGGAGATGTATTCCAGCAACATTTTTACTCCAGAGAAGCAATGGAGGTGGTGGTGTTATGGATTGGGCAGGCATTTCTGTGGAAGGCCGTGCAAACTTGTTCTTCATCGAGAGTTCCCTAACAGCTGCTCGATACATTGAAGATCAACTGTTATCAGAAGTTGTTCCTTATATGCCACTGATTGGCGCCGGTTTTATTTTTATGTAAGGCCTCAGACAGATAGGATCGCCCGTGATTACTTGGAACCGGCTTAATTCATTGTTTGAAGCGGCCAGAATGTTGTGCCAACTAACCTATGATACACCTTTGTGATGAGTTATCAAGGAGGGTGAAGGCCCCCCCCCCCTTGATGCCAGAGAATTTATAAGAATTAAGAATACCGCTTTAGGAGAAGGAATATAAAAATATTTTTATACTACATTAAAACCTCATAAAACCGACATCACTATCAATTTCAAACCAGTTACCCCATACAGTACTGCCAATACATATTATTCTTTTTTCAAATAATTTCCGTCCATTTTGTTAATATTTATTATGTTTATTAAATTAAATATTTAAATAAATAATATTAAACGAATGATACGGTGTTATTTTGTTGTAGACAATTTTAAAATGCTGGCGCGATTCTTCCCTCCCTTGACATCCAGGAATTTCGAATTTCCTTTTAACCTGGACATTTTTGTGAATTGTTTGATGCCATATTGTCCTCGTGCAAGTACTCCGTTCAGAAGGGTCAGATGACCTAACCTATAAGCTTATATTTGTTAAAAATTATTTTAAGTACTAATCGGTTATCCATCAATCCCCAATTGAGACTCATTTCCTGGAAAAAGGCAAGTAATTAATTTTAAATGTAGTTTTCACTGTTGCATTTTAGCTTTCTTCCATTACGAACCTTTTAAATTTCCTTTTTGTAACGGTTAAATTAGATCCAATTCACTTTTTAAAAGAGCGCAGAGTAGTTGTTAAAACTTCTTTCCGGAAATTAACCATCTGGTAATTAGGACCCAAGCTTATTCAGTCCTTAAAGCTGAAGTGCGAGTCTGTGTTTAGGATAAGCCATATACGACATCCAAATAAGTGACAATTCTCCTAATGGTTTTGTTGCCCTTAGTAAGATTTTGTTGTACACTTGACCGAAGATAGTTGAAATAGTTTCGTTTCAAAAACGTGTTGAGTTACAAGACTTGAAAAATATTTAAATCCTAGTTTGAAAAAAACCATAGTACTTGTGAACTTTTTTAAACATAAAAGTGTGGTATTTTACAAATTTGAAAAGTTGTTAAATTAAACTTTAAACAATGGGGGTTTTATAGATGTTTTCCTTATTTGAATAGTCAGAAACAAGGTAAATGTGATTGATACTAGATTTTATAAGCTTGTTTTAGCACGTGCTTGTTCTTCTCTATTTTCTTTCCTTTTATGGCATACCTTGTAGAGCACGTATATCTAAATGAATAATTCTTCCGAGTGTCTCAACCGGAGCCAGATCTCCACAGTGCTTAGCAACAGGGGTGCCGCAAGGATCCATCTTGGGTTTTTACATTCTTCTTCAATCCTATGCAGTAAAAATTATGCCAATTAGCAATGTACACAGATGACATAGCTCGTGGTCTAAAATGATTTAGACAAGAAGACTAACAAAACTAAACGAGGAACTCAATAAAATAAGTTTTCTTTCAAAGTAATAAGCTAAAATTTATTAAGCAAATGTGAAGAAATTCTGTTCTCAAGAAGGCGCCCCATAGTAAGGGAAGCAATTAAGATAAATGGAATCTCTATCTCTTGGCCCGATAAAGTAACTTACTGGATTTAACTTTGGAAAGCAAACAATTTTGGTCCTCACATTACGAACAAGATTGCTAAAGCTAAACAAATTATCAGACTTATCAAAAGAATCTGTAATAGTTCATTATGTTCAACTGTAAGAAGCGTCTCATTTACACTGTAATAGTTCAACCAATGTTAGTAAATGCAACTATTTCATCTGCAAATCTATTTTTGTGAAAATGCAAAATATCCGAAACAATTTCCTAAGGGTAGTGACCTCGTCTCTAAAAAAAACCAAGCCCGAACAGCCACACAACAAAACTGAAATCGCTTGGATATACGAGACAGTGAAAAATATCACCTCAAAATTTTATTGCAAGCTCGCCTTATTCATTCCTATGCAGATTCATGGCCATTTAAGACACGCAGAAATTACGGAAACATAAACGCATCAGTCTGTGATCTAAGTTCTTAAAATGCTTCGAGAGAATAGACATCCAGCATCAGGTTCTGTACTACTGGAGAAGTCGAGTACAAAGGCGCTTATTCGCAAATCAGCATCTCGCTCGGACACTTAAATGATGGGGATTGTTCTTTGATGATGGGTTCGGTTTGAGGCAATCAGATGACTGGGGCTGTGTATGTTGAAGGCCTCTCTTTTCTTCTTGTGCCATTCGTGGGTCACAACCTTTTAAAAGACAGTCGTTAGTGGTATGGATTTAAATCCACAGGTGTTATTAAATTATTCACTGTTATCGTGGTCCGTTCGACCAATTAATATATCACAATTAATCACGGTTTTTAGTTGAGATGAAAAAAGCTAATAGCACGAGAGGGATTCGAACCCACGACCCTCGGTCAGACACGCCGCCGCTCCACCACCCGAGCTATCATGACCTCGATCTACTCGGACTTCAACTCCTCATCTTAACCTCACCTTACGAATTTTCCCTCCTCTTGCCATATTTCAGTTGGGAGTTGTACAGATTTACATACTCTCAGATGTAGGCAGCTATAAAGGCACCAAATAAGTATACTTTAACCTCCAAACTTCTCCAGGAGTACCTAAATTACCTAACGACTGGGAAAACGAAACAACTTGACCTTAAAGTAGGTAACCTGACATGAAGGCATAGAAGGAAATGAACATGCTGACCAATAAGCAGAATAAAGGGACCCCCTCACCCATGGGACCGGAACCACAACTAAGTGCACCGGATGGATGGATCCTACGAAGTGAGGTTTGTGCTCACCAAGCAACTTGAACTTAAGACTACGTACTGGAAAAATGCCTTGGGAAAGAAAAACTCAAGCACTGGACAACAAAACCACCAGGTATAAGGGAAGCTAAGAGATTTATACATATCTCAATAAGAAAGACGAAGGAACTCCTCCCTCTCACTCACTCTCTCTTTCTTTCTCTCTCTCTCCCTCCCTCCCCCCTCTCTCTCAGAAACATTCTGAATCTCTTAGGTGGAACCAGAGCTCTGGGCATTTTTGCCTGTGATTGTGAAGTATTAGTCTGATTACGGTATAGCCACTTTAGTAGAGTTTCCTGGTACCAAAGTTCGCAAAGAGGTATCAATGAAAGTAATTAGTCTTATAAAAAAAACAACACTTTCCGAGGCTTGGCTATTATTTATAGGGGCTCCACAATTCATCTTTTGGGGTCGCAGTCCTTAAAAAATCAGTTAGTACAAATTGCTCGAAGATGTATCCTTCACATGGATAATTTTTTTCATTCCTGACAAGATATTAAATATAAGATATTTTTCATTTCTAATTTGTTGATGATAATTACAGTTTTGATGTAATGACATTGAATATGTATTTCCGTCCACATACATTATCAGTTGATTTGTGATAATGAGCAGTCCCAATTAGGGATGATCATTGTTCATATAGTCATGGGGACTTTTTTTGGCACAAACACATAAAATCGTCGGAATCAGGTCTATAATTTCTGAAAGGCACGTTCCGTGCATCGGCCTTGTCAAAGAAAGGCAGATGCTCGGAAATTAAGAGTGAAAAATCGCTTTTTTCATGATTCGGGCATTGTAGTCCCTCGTCGGTTCAGCGGGGGGAGACCGATGGTAGGGACGGTGGGGGATCGGCCCGTTTCGCCTGCCGGAGGCCCGCTTCAGCTTCAGTCTTTGGTGTGATGTCTTTGTGGGAAGTACGTGCTCCTTGAAAATCGATCCATCGTCCTCCTTCATCCAATTTTCGTTCAGGATCCGTGGATAAGCTGAGCGGGATAATCGCAGATATAATCGAAGGGGAGGCCTCTTTACCATGGCGGGGTAAATCCGATCATATCACGTATTGCTTGCATGTTGCATGGCTTGATACATCAGGTAAACATACCCTGATATTTCGCATCACATTTTCTGTATGATAAATGATAACCATATAAAAAATATATATCAATATCTCTCCATTATAGAAATTAAATATTTAATATGGTTCCTTACCAACTACCAAACATCTCAATTGCACTGTGATATTGTTATCAATACTTAATCAATATCAATCATCAATCACAGTAACAACTCGTATTATATTTTAAAAATCATAAAGAACATCGAAGGATAAAAAGGGATCCTGGGTTTTGAGGACCATAACTGTTTTGAATAACATCATTCCTGCTGATGATGCTATTTTAAAAAAGCTTACTGGGTATTTGATAGATAACTATCAAGATAGCCAGGGGCACAAAACAATATCGATACTGTAAGCAAGAAATTCTACGTTAAAGCTCAGTTTTACTAGAAATTAATTCGCGTATTAAAAAATATGTAATTACAATATACACTCTTTTTAAGTACAGCGTCATACAGAAACATAACACGTAATTTGTAGGTTCAGGTTTTTTTAAACAGGGAAAAATTTATATAAGACTAATTTGTTCTTTTTATTTTCATTGTTTTGGTTTTTGTTAAAAAAACAAAAAAACAATTCCTTTTGGCTTTTAAAAAGTAAATGCATTACTTATTTAAATATTTAATTGGCGTTTCAGGATTTGACATCGATTATCAGAATCTACATTTTTTTAAAGGCAAAAGTATTACTGTTTTACAACAGTTTATTATACAGCTTACCTTTAAAAAAATGCATTAAATATAATTTCTTTTAAAAGATATATGGCTATTTTGCATCGGTAAAAAAACCTCTCATTTTTTTAAAAATTAAGGCAAGTTAAAAAAAATTAAAGTACACACATTTTCTTAGTTTCTGATGCATTTTATTTTGGCTAACACTCAATGATTTTTTCTCTATAAATATTGCAGAATACACCAACCAACATTCTTTATTTTATTTTTATTTTTATTTTTTTTTTTTTCAAATAGGATGCTATTACTTTTCTTCTCATTTTTGATAGTATTTAGTATCCGGAAAACATAAAACAAAGATTTTTTAAATTGGACATACCTTAGAACATTTATTCTTAATTTTGTGTGGAAAATAAGTTTCCCCTATAACTACACACGTTCTTAAAAATGTATCAACTTTATACGCGAAACAGAAACTATTTTTGAATTACCAACAAAACAAAACAAATTAACAAAAAATCTACAAATTTATCGACAGCCAAAGAAGCCGTCAATAAATGGCGTTGTCGGGGGTTCTGTAATAAAAGGTGGAAAAAATGAAATAATGACTCCTCGATTTAAAACCAACGACAGTCCTTGTCAGCAAGGCTGTTGGTAATTTAGAATTTTTTTGTTCGTCTTTCACACAAAATTGAGACGTTGATACTTTTTAAGAAGTTGAGATGTGAGTAGTTATGGGGGGGGGAGAGCAAATTATTTTTCACACAAAATCCAGAATAAACTTTAAATGGCACGTCTGATTTAAAAATTCCGTTTTGTATGTTTTCAGGAGACCACACACTATCAAAAATATGAAGAAAATTAATAGGGTTCCATTTAAAAAAGAAAAGTAGGTGTATTCTGCAATATTTGGGGCAAAAATGGCCGTATTGCTCAAAATAGATACCAGGAAATACGTGTATTTTTTTTAGTTTTTTAATTTACCTTTATTAAAACAATTAGGGGGAACATATAATGAACGCTTTACCTGTTCGTTTGTAATTTTGATAGGTTGTTAAATTTCATTTTTACGATTAACTATAAAAACTTTATTAAAGTATTTCCTACTGAAGTGGATTTATATAATACTTTATTTTTTAATTAGGTCACTGGAGGTCAAGGGTTATCGTAGTGTCAATAAACAATTAATTTTTATTGAAAAAAATTGAAGAGTTTTGCGAAGGCAATCAATATCCCAACGCTTAGGAATAATAACAATTAGATAGTCGGTTTAATTTTTAGTATAAGGTTGTACAAAGCTTCGATGTGCTGAGTAGCAAGTCAACTCGACTGTCTAGTGATGTGACGAGTGCGAGTAAGAACTGTTAAGAGGACCTTGTTGTGGCTGGCCTCTGGTGTTTTCTGCCAGCCGTGCGCTTGACGTAACCTTCTTAAGCCGCAGGGAGTCGACCCATTTGCAAAAGAACAAATATTTGTAACGGATGCCTTCAGGGCTAACCCAAGGAGCATCCTAGGCCAATTACTGAACTTACGTTCAATTCACTTATGAGGAAGATGCATCTGCCAAAGTAACATGTCATTCGTCACACATCACGTCAAAGTTATACCAACCATGAGCTGTTGTAGAAAGGTTATTTGATCCTTAGCAAACTCAAGTGGTTAAATTTACAAAAACCCAACCAAGAGCTATTTAGCTAACATCTTGCTAACCACATGTAATATCTTCGGCTAAATATGTAGGACAATAAGTCAACGTAGATCCATTGCATAAATTGGCTTGTGTATATGGTGCCGTTTTCATTTTTACAGCGAATATTTTCGATTTGAATTCTATTATATTAATACACATACGGGATTTTACTTTTTTCTGAAATTCGGATTTAAATATTTCAACCATCTTTTTTTAAACAGTAGATTCGTTTCTGTTTTTTTTCTAACTTTGCCAAATCTTGTGTATTTTAGTAGATCACATGCTTGTTTGTGCTTCGCCTAAGCAAACAGTCTCGTTCCTCAGGGAGCTGTTTACAATCTTGAAACGGTGGAGGCGTAAAAGAACGATATTTTTGGAAATTTTACACAACATCCCCCTGATTGAATGGTGGCTCATTATCATGTTTTGACAGCAACGGAAATAACCCCAGAATCAATACAAGGGGTTGGGAAATTGGTACGGATTTATAATCAATCCTTTTCCATAGTGGGATGGTGAGAAAAGTAGAATGCTGGAAATGGAAGCTTTTGTATATAAATCATAAGTATAAAATATGGCGTGATGATGTTTTGTGTATAATTGCATAGATTGATAATGCTTTTATTATTAGTGTAGCAATACAGTCGATGCTGAGGGTGACTGCGGGTCGGTGAACAAACAAACAATAGGGTCACTTATTGGGTCCGTCTTCACTCGCGGCTTTGTCCAACTAAACCCGAAGATTCAGCAGGTAGTTTTGCATGAACTATCTACCTTCTTTTTCAATTTTTCTACTTCGAAGGATGATCAATAATGAATTTTAAGTTTTCCCCGTTCAGTGTACTTCGGAATATGGAAATATGCATCATCGGTCCTTGTAATGTTCCTCATTTAAAATACCGTTAATGATCTCTGCGTGACTCACGTACCTCCAGGTCGTCGCGTTTTACCGTCGTACTCTTCTTTGCCGTTGCATCATCTCGAGGATCAATCCCCCTGGATGTACATCATACACGTTCAAACTTTAGAAATCATGTTTCGGTTTTAACTTACATTTTTCGTAAAATGTGTATAATTTTTTGTCCAGAAACACTACAATAGTTTATCGTTATCTAGGTTTTTGCTAAATACATAAATCTTTTTTTCCTTTGTTATTGTTTCTCAGTATTGGCGATTCATATCGCACAATCTATGAATAGTGCGGTTATTATCTTGTACTGTAATACAGTGGGGTCACTTGTTTTAAGCATTGGATAACTATTTTTCTTATCTGGACATGTAAATTCAATTAATACTTTCACTTGCTATACATTTTTTAAAAGTTCATTTTCGTTATAAACCTTTTTTCTCCAGTTTATCATAATTTGTTTATGAATTTAACGTTGCTAATTAACGCGCTATAATATTTTCTATTAATAAACATTTATAATGGATTGTAAGCAGTAATTCTAGTTAGAACTAATTTTCGTAGACGGTTGTCTGTCTTAAAGAATGTCGACGCTCTTATTTTATCCAATATCAAATCGGCCATGCAGTGAATTAGAAATAATGGTCTCACCCTTCAGTACTAAGGAATGGATGACATCATATACCATCATTATTTTTTAATTATTTAGACTGACTGTTTCTCATCGATCTAGAATTTTAAAAAAATTGTGTGTTTGATCATAATTATAGTTAAACGTATGTACGACTATGTTTTAAATACTTTGAAAAGTCTGTTTCCGTTCATTTTCACATCGTTCCTTAACTTTGCCCCAATATTGGTTTTCTTGGGATTTCTTGAAACAGTGGAAGCATGTGTTGTCTGTTGCTGTTCCCAGACCGCCTGGTGTGGATCGTTAACCGGGCCCCTTGATTGCTACTTCAACCGGCTTTCAGGCCTATTGAAATACTTTTAAAAATACACCAGATCGAATTTACATCTCGTTTCTACTGTTATTTCATCGAGAGCGTTTTCGCGTTCTCCATCAGCTATCTTTTTAGCATATAGTAAAATTATTTCCATAGGCTGTTAGTTCGAAAATTACGACCAAAAAGGTTTCACTAAAAATATCTAAAAGAATTAACAAAATATTTAAAAATGAAAGTAATGTGGCGTAAAATGACATTTTCGTTGTCTTTTAGTTTTGAAAATTGCACGAAAAGAGCTCACAGAGTTTATTACCTGTGGTCGGGTTAATAGCATATTATTCTATCTGAATGCCATTCGTATGAGAATTTTTGTCCCGTTTTTGTTTATGTCTCGTAAAAGCTTTAACAAGGGAAAAATGCACGGATTAAAGAGTTTCGTAGGTTTTTAGTTCGGAGTTGATATTTTTTGACTGAGCACTTTTCAATATTTATGTTCATTTGATTGCTAAATAATGTTTATCGGAGCAATTAGTATAAAACATATTTATGTTCAGCATTGGTAAATTTGGGTTATTGTATAAACTGCAGGTCGGCTGAAATGGTACTAAAAATGAAAAAAATCTAAACTTTTTAACACATTCTGCTGTTTTATTCGTCTTTTTGGAATTGCCAAAAAACTAATCAGATAGTTTTTGTTATGATAAAGTTAAAATTCATTAAATATAAATAGACTTGCGTAAAGTTTTGAAAATAGCTTGAATTGGTTTAGTCTGATCGAAATTTTCGAAAAACACATACTAGATATTTGAATTTTCCATCCATTTAATGTTTTTTTTATTTGCAGTTGACAATAAAACGAGACGGTTGAAAGTAGTGGTAGAAGAAACGATTTAAAATTCAATAATTTTCTATGGTTTAAAAACATACAACTTCCAAATTTCTCCCCATACTTTTGTTGTTTTTCTTAAAACACTCTAAGAAAGTATGAAAAACTTACCGTCTTACGAAAGGGAAACACTATAAAATATATTTAATAATGAATTTTAATAGAGATAGAAAATTTGAGTAGTACTATTTAAATACTAGATAGTCAAGATATTTAACTATTTATGCTGTTTTTTTAAAATAGAAATTGTAATTTAATGTAGACGAGTAGGCTAAGATTTAATTCCAAGGTTTTTATTTTATTTGCAGATATATTGAACATCTATTCCAAATCCTGTACGACCCAGTTAAGTAGCTACAGGTTTACGAAAATATACAAAATGTCTGAATGTTCCTCTCGTTCGTTCTTTTTTTTATTCATAGGCGTTCGGCAAGATGCACCAATCGTTCGTTCAGAGTTTTTTATTGAAAAAGAAGTAGAACATTAAAAAAGGTGTGAATAGTGCTAGAAAACAGATCTGATCGGTTGAAACAGTTTCATATGAATCCAAAATATTTGAAATTTCACTTATTCTGCGGTCTCAACTTTAGAAGTGCTTGGTATTGAAATCGGTTAGTTAAAACCTTATTAGTAAACAAAAAATAACATTAAACGATTGAAAATAGTGTTCAAGACCAGTAAAAGGTTGAATTAGCCAATGGTTCAAGTGGTTCGCTTGTTGAGAGATTGTTGCAGAATAGATATATTCGAAAGTGATGACCAGGAGGCCTTCTAAAACTCGGCCTGAAAAGATCTGTTGATTTCCTCTGTTTTTATAACTCATTAGCTAGGTTGTTAATCAACCACTATATCGTTGCCAGTTGTTCTTTGGTGTTGGATCTTGCTTGCGGCTTTTCCTCTCATAGTTGTGAGAAACGGCACGTAGATTGTCACAAACACATAGAATGCTCTCCTCTTCCTGGCAGTATCTCCTAAATGTTTCTTTTGTCTCTGCTCCTGTATCCTTCTCATGAGTCCAACCAGAATCCTAGTTCTGCTGCGGTTACCCTATAGTAATTCTTTTTAAATCTTGCCGATGAACCTTACATGAATCTGCTCGCATGCTCCATACCTGGGGTATTGTTCCACAAGGTTTGGACTCATTAAGGATCCATTTTTGAATGTATCCTTTTTTTTGTGGGTGCTAGGCCCAATAGGTTTCAGGGCGTAGACGTCATATTGGCCATACCATGCAGGTGATTAGTGTTGCTCTGCCATTCTGCCAGGGATTGCGTAGAATACGCTTTTTGCCTAAGTCCTCACTTGACTCAGAGAAAATGTCTATCATTTTGGAATGTGTTACTTGCCTTCCTATCCGTTTTTAAGCCGTCAGTAGTGATTAGCCTCCTTTAGCCCACTCTTCCCTTGTACTTATTGGTAAAATTATATTTTAGAGTAGTAAATTGATTGGCATCCCCAGTATGGCTTCTGCCTGTATTTCCTCCCTCAGTTTCCATTGTTAGCACGTCCTATCTTTACGCAAGCTGTCCATTTATGAGCCTGTTAGCCACTACTGTGGTTTCTTCTTGAATTAGACTTCGCAGCCGTGGAAAGTTTAACATCGACAAATTCTCAATTGTTGTTGTACTCCTAGCTCCAGGGAAACTGAAGCAATCTTAACCTTGATTGCCTCGTACACAAATAACTTCGTAGCCTTCATCTGCTTAATCTTGGTGCACCACACCACCAACCCATTTGTCAATATTATTTTATGACAAAGATGTAGGCCGTATGGTAATTTTGAAGTTTAATCCATATTTGTTAGCACATAGCCTTCTGCACCCCACGCAATTTCGGCTCTTTGAGAAGTTTTAATTTGATATTTATTTACGTGCAATACTCAATTTATTACAATAATTACAAGAAAGATGAAGACCATTTGAAGCAGGAAAAACATTAAAATATTAAATATCGACAATAATAAAAATAATAATATATAGTATATATTAGAATACATAAATAATAATTGGGATTTGACATTAAATAAAAACAATTGTAAATTATTTAATTATAGGGCGATATACATACACAATAACGTGTGTGGAGATTAGGTACTCTCAACACGATACGCAAGAATGGTACAATTACATAGAAGACAAATAATTTGAGCCCTGAAAATGATCTCAATATCGATTGAAACGTTGGCACGATAAAGAAAACGTTTTTCTGAAACCTACATCACACCAGACCGCATTTCATGATTTCTGAATAACACACAACAACGATCAACCAGCACATCCGGTATACATACACATGTACAATCATTCAAAGACACAAATACATTAAAAATGTACTAATTGACCGTTGTTGTTCCTCTTCAATTTGTCTTCAAACTGGCATTAGATGTATTATTACTATCTATACTGTTGCGTAGCATGTTGAGCAGATCCATCGCTCGAGAAGTTGGTATCGGAAAATTGATGGTAGATACGGATCCCATGTGAGCCGCTGGTCGATTGTAATTCCTAGATATTTGGCTTCTTTGAGTAAGGGATGGCTTGAAATTTTTAGGCTTCCCATCGCCCTTTTCCTTCTGAACGGAAATTAAGGTTTCGTGAGGGTTGATAGCTCATCCCATTTTTGGATACTGGAATCGATTTAAAGTTATTATATATTATTACGGTTTAAGTAAGTTTTAATTTTGACACAACCAATATCATACAAATCATAATTCGCGTGAATGTAGTAGTCTTATGTTTCATGGTTCAGTTTTGAATACCTGCACGATTTTAATTCGGAAGGACGCAATAAAAATGAAGAGTTTATAACGGAAAACGTGACAGTTCCTTAAATTACTTTCCAGTCGAGAACGTCGATAGTGGGATAATGCGTTTCAACCAACCAATGCTTTTATGAATATGCAAGGCAAATGACGGGTTCGATTTTAAACAGCTCTTTTATGTTAAGGAAGCGTACAATTTTAACTATCATCGAGGAACAATGCATTTGGAGACAAATACGAATTAGATGAGTTATCGATCGAACGTATAAAGTGGATAAATGTAACGTTGCCCTCACGTGAATGTGGCAACAAGTTGGATCGGTCGGACTTGCCGAGGGTGGAGGAAATCGCCCACTGCTGCACTCCATCCCTCTGCAGGATAGTCAGGAGAGATGTTAGTTGACAGCAGATTTGGCAGGTTGCGCTGAAAAGAGGGCGAACCTCTGAGGATGACGACTCCCGATTCCCTTAGACCGCCTGCGTCGACCCGTTTTTGGTCCACGTTTAAATCCACCCCGCTTAGTCACCGATCCGCCACTTGCTGGCTAACTTCTATTTATAATGACGATCGAACACGCGACGTGATAGTTTGCACATATGTCCAGGCCCAATGTCAATCAATTATGAATATTAATAAAATATAAGGAGCGCAGATTATTACAAGGTTGGTACTTTGAGAGAAAAAAAAAGAAAAATCCACCCCGAGATTTTTTGGAGGTTTGGGAAGGCGCTTTATAAAGGCGTACACGTGTGTGTGTGTTTTTACACCCTTTAAATATGAAAAGAGGGTGCTCGGATAGGAGTGATCGTCCACCCTGAAACCGGTAGAATTCCCGGTCCCGAAACTGGGTCACCAGCCGATCCTACTGCTCCCGTTTCCCCCGATCTATATAGGGCTGGTTGCCCGGTTATCCTCCTCCTGCCCGTCGCACATAATTGAACATAGTTTGGCATTGAATCAAAATTTTTTAAATTGATTTTATTATCATGCATGATTTTGCAATTTTTTTTTCCCATTGCATGTTTGTGTTTGAAATCCAGCTCTTTTATTTTCACTTTTTTAAAACAATATTCATGAATTTGTATTTTTATTTAGATCGATTTCTAAACCTGTTGAATGCACTAAGAAAACAAACAATTTTCCACTGAAAATCCTTGTAAAAACACTGAAATAGATACACTACACATATGAAAGTGAAAAAATATCGATAACTTATTCTAAATTTAGTATTGTTGACTTATAGAAAATGAAATAATGATTAATGTAAATTATTCATTTTATTGTTTTGAACACTTTTTTTGTGTTTCTTTAATGGTAGTATTTATTAGAAATTAAGGTAAAACTACATTGAATATCCATTGATTAATTCAAATTATTTGTGGTTTTTCCCTTTTTAGGATCTTTTATGCGCGTTTCTTTTCCAGAAAGGGCGTTTTTTCTATTCTACAACAGCTATTAAATGGCCATTTTCATGTGAGTATTTATTTCTTGTAAGATGTTTTATGTCCTATTAAAATCGTTCAATATAAGATAAGATAATAAAATGTTAAAATCGTTATTTAACTGACCAGCAGATGTTTGTGCTAATAACGATTTTAATAGGAATAAATCTCTCCATAAGAAATAAATATTCACACGAAGATGCCTATTTAATGGCCGAAACGTTGTGGAGTCGAAAAAACCCTCTCATAAAACCGTCTAAAAAAGGGAAATGTCAAAAAGAAAACCTATGATTGTTCGGTAAAAGAAGAGGACGAAAGAACTTAAAAAACAATACAACAAAACAATCCAATCAAATTTATTTTTTAAAAATTTATAGTTTTAATATACAAATTGTGTAAGAAAGTATACACAAAGTTTCCGATGTGTGATTACGGTCGTTGGGGAATTTAGATTGCAAAAAAATCTTGAAATTATGTATTAAGTGCATACGATTATTTTATTTTCTGTAACAGCTCACAAAGTTGTCTATTTGTAATAAGCCTGACGAGTAATAACATATGCTGCGTTACGTTAAATTCATCCCAAAAGCTGCACAACGAACTGAAAAAATGTTAATAAGAAATTCAATGGCGTGTAAAAATTAGTTGGATAGGTTGATAATATCTGTAAGAGCAAACAAAGTTGACAACCTATGGTCAGGCTTAATAATTTTGACGTCCATGGCAGTTTTATATCTCACAGCAAACTAAAATATATTTTATTTATAATTGAAATTATGTTTCAAAATATGTAAAAGATATGAAAAAATAAATTTTAATCAGAAGGTCGAAAATATATATCATTTGTAGGAGCTCCCAAAATTGTCTACTTATGATAGGTATGACATGGAAGTAGTGTTCCATTAAATCATTAGTACTGGTTTTATATAAAAAAAAGCAGATCGAAAAAAATGATGAAAAAAGTTCAAAAAAAAATTTTAATAGGTTGTCAGTTCACAAAGTTGTCAACCTGCAAAAATATTAAAAAAGAAAGTGATAGTCAAGTTTGGTAGGCTTTTAAATTGAAAATTCCTCGGAAAAAATCTCTCAAGCACTGTACGTATTGTATTGTTATCTGTATGTCACAATGGTTCATGAAAGTTTTAAGTTGTATGTAAACAATTTAAACAATGTATCAAAACATCACACGACATAACTTTAGCACATTTATCGGAGTTGGGTTTTTCATAATGTAAAGCACTGACAAGAACAAAAAGTGAAATGAAGTTAATGCTGTCTGTGAGAAAATTAGGTTAAAAAGCCCGCCCGTGTTCAAAATTTTGAATATTTGAGGTAAGGTCAATAATACACATTTGCAATACAATATTTGAACATTAAAAAAAAGTATCGTAGGGGTCGGGATTAAAGGAATTACTCTTTCATGAAGATACAAAACAATCCAAAATTGGCATTATATTGTCAAATATTGTTTTCAGTTATAACTAACTACATTAATTATTATAAGGCATTCTAGTTTTCCATACCCTAATAATATCTGAACAAGGGTTTGTTCTTCTTTACTCACTCTAATTTCCAATTATCGCGATGTCAGCATCTTCGAGGTTCGGGAAAACCCTCTTTTCACGATATTTCGGGAATATTGTACCGGAGAGGCTGTAATTTTACGCTTTGAAGGCGTTTTAACTTGAAAGTCGAGGGTTCACACTTCGTTTAGCCTTGGCCCCCATAGGGGGGAAAGAAGGATTATCCAGAAATTCAACGTATCCAAAAATACCTTTATGGCAGCAGTTCCGTTGATAGGCTTAAAACCGGGGTTATTTTCATGGAACACATTGTCTAAGGTGCGTTGCTGGGCCACACCCTACTGAGGATCTTGTTACACATAAACAACCCTAATTGAATTATTTCTCCTGTTGTACTGCACTATTTTAAAATAAATCACATTCCATTTTTTCCACGTCTATAAGCTCTTATATATAGATAAACGATGAGTCGAATGTATCTGAACCTGCTTTTGTCGTAAATTTTTCTCATAGCAAAGTTTTACTTATTTTACAAGATTCTTTCCTTTGCCTTTCGGTTGAAATGGTCAGAATCCTTAAAAACCCTCTCTAGTTCTCATGGAAAAATGTAATGTTGTTTGAAAGCTATAGGACAATGGTGACTTTACCGCCCAAGGACTTC
This sequence comes from Cimex hemipterus, assembly GCA_039619505.1. NCBI lineage: Eukaryota > Metazoa > Arthropoda > Insecta > Hemiptera > Cimicidae > Cimex > Cimex hemipterus. The sequence continues at coordinate 32,019,084 of CM077104.1, read as the reverse complement.
AAGGGTGATCAACCCCTTTCATCGGTCCCTAATGTATGTTGGTAGGTTGGGGTGGCAGCCATTGACGTAGAAGATTAAAGTTAAATATATGCCTATGGGAAGGGCAGTCTCCACCCTCGCACATCTCACGTTTATATTTAAGTTTAACAAAACCTGCGACTCGGTTCTATAATCTACCATCTCTGTCCGTTATCCGGCCTTCAATCTCGGGTAGGATTTTAGAGATAGCTTTGTTTAGTTGGCCGTTTGAACTTGCCCTTACAATTTAACATAAATACACCTTGTAAAACAAACATTGAATATTTAGTATAATTGTAATAAATATTTTAGAAATTAAGTCTTTCCTGAATAAAAATGAAAGTGTGTACGTTTAAAGGATTATAATAACTTTCTTTAGCCATTTTATGTTAAATCGTTATCACAAATATAATAAATCTGCACTAAACTATAAATAAAGCATAGACAGAATGACACCAGTATTTAACATGAACAAAACATTGTTTCATCACTATTACAAGCATTTCTTCTTTTTTCATGCACTGCAGTCACGCCCAACCATCCTTTAATTACTCTGCTCCAATTTATACCATCTTTCTCCTAGCCTTATTTCTATTGATGGAAATAAAATCAATAAAACGTTATTACTGGTGTATTTTATTGTTGAAATAACCCCTAATATGATTTTTGGTTTGGTGACCGTCATGATGATACCAGTTGAGTTTGCAGTATATAAAGTGGTGATACGTTTTTATGTAGATAAATATAAAAATCCAATTGATTAATTAAATATTGAATGCATATCATTTTTCCCTCAAATTACTAGAAATTACCCTAGGTTGAATTGTTGCCTGTTTTTTGCCTTAGATTATTCCGGATTGTATCATAATTTTTGACAAAATAACAAATTTCACTAACATAAATCACATAATGTTTTGTTAGAAGCTCTTTGTATAAATAATACAATTTTGGTTGTTGTTGAAAAAAGGCTACCAGTGATTCACACGTTTTTAATCAATAAAATCTTTAAAAAAATGTTCGAAACATGCAAAGTACTTTTTCAAAAAAGGAACCGTTTATTAACTATGAACGTTCGTACCCATTGGTAGCAGACCCATTATCATTATCCTAAGAGATTCATAAAACCGAATAGCACGAAAACATCAAATGAAAATACTTTATAATAAAAAAATATCTCTTTTCACATTGTGTACCATAAATTTGGTATTCTTTGACTTATTTAAAATATAATTGAACTATCGTTTTCCGTCGTAAAAAATCTTTTAAACAGAGGGTACATCGTACAGGCTGTGCAGAACCTTGACAATAAATAGTTTAATAAGGAAGTAAAAATTCAAAACTAGACTGAAAATATTAAATACGAGTTATTAAGTTTTTCGATAACGTTATCTGTTCAAGAGAAATTCAGTCGAGCCGTTTAAAAAGAAAATCTTGCATAAAACATAAATATATATGCAACCATTTCGATGAGAGAGAAAAAAATGTTCATTCAATTTAAACTTTTGGAGCGGAAGACTTCATAGTTACTTAGACAGAAAGTTTGTACTATGTTTCCATCCACGATGTTGGAAAACAACCTGTTTATATAAAGTTAAACTATCAAGGTACTTAAAATTAATATATTTATTCCTGCAGAATGTTTGCGTTAGTTAAGCCTTTATGAAATATGTCTTATTAAAATCATTAATATTGCAATTTATGTTTTTGGATAAACGAAAAAATCGTTAAGAAATCTTGCTTAAATTTTAAAATACAAAATGTTTTGGAGAGAAACGTTCTCGTAGGATACTTTTTTTGGAACTTTATAACCAATTGTTTTTTTATAAATTGTATAATTTTGAATCAGCCTTTGGAATAAAAAAACCAAACATTGTTTTAACTGTTCATCACAGAAAGAATTACCTACGAAATGTTTAAAAAGAAACTCTGGAATAAAAAACCAAACATTGTTGTCACAATTAATTAATCTTTTTATGTAAGGTATTAGTTGAAATGCAAAAGCTCGTGCCACGAATGGGATTCGAACCCACGACCTTCTGCTTGGGAAGCATATACGAACCTATACGACGCTGCTATAACCACTTGTGCTATCGTAACTTCGATTCACTCAATCCAAGTTGGTGCCCAGGTGTCACCATCAACCAAGTCACAATAGCTCAAGAGGTTAGAGCTGCGGCGTATTGATCCGAAGGTTCGAATCCTGCTTGTAACTCTGGCTTTTCATTTCAACCAATACCTTTCATAAAAATATTAATTCATTGAACAAGTAGTTATTTGGTCAATCGGACCACGGAACGTGATAAGTAAGTTCATCTCGGAAAGAGTAATCTACAAAATTTTTTAAAAAGAAACAACAAGAATAAAGGAAATCAAGCATGGTTGTATCTGTTCATCTTAGAAAGAGTAACCCTACAAAATCTTTAAAAAGAATCAACCTTTGGAATAAAAAATCCAACATCTTTTAGCTGTGAATCGTTTTTCTCTCGTTCTGTTGGCTTTTTTTTGTTCAGCCGATCGTTCGGCTCCCCTTTAACTTTTTTTTAAACACGGAATCTTCAAACAGATGATGATTTCAGCCTGCGTATTTATAAAACAAAGGCTAGTTCTTCGGGATTTAACTTTTAATTTGGGATTTCAATGAAAAACCGGTGAATATTGAGCTAAACCGGCTATTCCCATTTTGGTGTTTTAACTGGAAATAAAATAATGGAGCCCCTGGAATTTCAGAGCAATTTGTAATTACACATTTTTTTCGCTTCTAGATTTACTCTCGGATGAATCTAACCGGCTATTGAACGACTATATTGAAAATAACGAGGTCTTGTCGTAAACCACCCCCAGACCAGTGAACCCCCTATAATATTTTATTCACCCCTCAATTGAGATGACGTCATATTCTCCCTAGTCTACACTCATAATTAACAACAAACCACCCTACTTAAGCAATTGCAAATTATTTTTTGTATCGAAGACACAGATCATCTTCAAAATTACTTGTATGCCTGGGCCGTAATTCTATACTGTTTAACTGGACTGATAATGCCCCTTTTTGCGGTCATACTTTCAATTGGGTATAATGAGTACCAAACTGCATGTTTTTAAAAAGTGACAGCACCGTCGTGCCTCGGGTGTAATCGAAGTTTCGTGATGATGCGAAATCATAATCACGAGGTGTGTCGTGTGAGCTTTACACACTTGAACGTACGGTCTTACAATTTAAAAAGGAGAAAATGTCAATTTTGTGTAATTGTGTAGTTGAACGATTAATAAATATTAAAACCAGCCAAAAGAGAGGAAACATCAACTTCGCATTTTGAGAAATTTTTCCGGAGGTATACAAAGTAGTTTACGACCCTAGTCAGCTTTTTCTTTCTGTATTTTCAACATTTAAACGCTTTTAAAAGACAAAGAGATCAACCACTGACTATGGTCTGACAGAGTATGATCGAAAAGACTGAATCATATATGTTGAAAAAATAGAACAAAACTATTGACTGCGATATATTAAAAGACAAGATTGCGAAAATATCACACATACCAACTGAAGAATGCGGAAACGCCCAAACTAGCCTCACAGACGAGGATAGGCCGACCTGCTCGAAAATTTCAAACTAGACATTTTTCTTCTAACTTTTACTATTACAAAAATAAATATTTGGAATTCAAAATAAAATAGCTTACTTAATATGTGCTTAAAATAAGTTTAGAGCGTTTGGAAGGAGGCGAGCATATCTGGATAACATGTGTTCTTCAGGACTATGTGAAGAGTCATTAAAATGATAATAAACTTATTTAACGAAGGAAATAAAATACTCAATCTTAAACGTTAACTTCAAGAAGAGATTCGACAAATTTCTAGCCTACACTGAAGCAAATTGTTCTCTTCTCGTCGGTATAAATTTTTTTGGACAGAGGTCAACAAATTTATTTTACAACGAATCGTAAACTGACGGATTCCGGATATTAAAAAAGTTCTCGGACCGAGGCAACGGCGATAACGTACGGCGTAAACAGAACTCGAATCATTTCGTTTCCACATTTTTGCCTTGGACACAAGCCCGAAACTAACTCGTCAAGTATAAAAAGGACACTTGGAAAATCGTTCGAGGTTGGTGTTTTTGAGTCAACTTGAAATAAGGGCTTTTCATGTTGCTTTCCTCTATAAAGTGCAGGCACGACCTAATCTAATTTATTCAATGTCGAAACTTTAAATCTCATTGAGCTTAATTTGTTTCGAACTGGGAATTGTTATGAATTGCCTAACAATAGATTTCATAGAATGATTAAGAATGAGGGGCCTTAAGCAAACTTACATTTAACTGATTTGAATTAACAAATAACAAACTGAACGAATCAACATGAACTTCCAATTGGAAGGTAACAAAGTCTAAAATTTGTGCATCTTTCGTTGTTATTTCATATATTCATAATAATAGTAATTTTTGGAAATAATTTTTTTAATTCTCAGCCTTATTATTCATCTACCTTGTCAATTTAATTGCCTCAAGATGAACCAAATTTTAGTTAATCTATGAATTGGCAGGTTAACAAAAGATTTCAAAACATCTCACTTTTATGAATTGTGAAAACAAGCTACTAAAGTTGTTAGAATTATATCCTGATTTTCTGATTGTTATTTTTTTCTTTAGTTAATGAAACCTTAAATTTTAGTTTATCCATTGTGGAATGATTTAATACATAGTTCCAAGTAACATGTAGTACAGCGATTAATTATTCTTTTTCTCCAACGTCTTGGTTGAGATGAAAAGTTATTGTCACGAGCGTGATTCGAACCCACGACCTTCCGCTCAATACGCTGCTGCTCTGACCGTTTCTATCTAAACACGCACTTTTACGACAGCTCAAGTGGTTACAGTAGCGGCTCGAAGACCTTGGAGATAAAGAATAATTAATTGCTATACTGTATGTTACGTAGACTATTAAATAATTCGAAAGAATGGATAATATACTGTAGTATTGCCTTTAAACAAGACATTCAGCACAAAAACATTTTTTTTCTTCTTGAAAAACGGAATATATATGTGTCTTATTAAAAGTATTACAATAATTGAAATTTGGATGTTTTACAAACATCGGGAAATGAACTGTAAGTTTTATCCCCATATTTGTTATTTCATTTAAGGCTAATGTAGTTCAATATTTGTTTATTTTACATATGCACTAACATCATAACAAACTCATTAAATGCACTAATTTCGTGCTCGACCAATTAATATATTACAGTTAATTATGGTTTTTAGTTAAGAAAAAGTCAATGGCACGAGCAGGATTCGAACCCACGATCTTCACCTTGAGACGCCCCTGCTCGCTCTATCACTTGAGCTATGGTGACACCAACTTCCAATCTCAACCCCTCCCCTAATCTAATAGCTCAAGTGGTAGAGCAGCGGCGTATCAAGCCGAAGATCGTGGGTTCGAATCCAGGCTCGTGCCATTGAATTTTTATCTCAACTAAAAACCAAGATTAATTGTAATAATAACAAACTTTATTCATTTCAAAACTAAATACTACAAGCTATTAAATCTAAAATATCTTAAAAAACTATCAATTAAAACTAAACTATATCTTTAAAAAAAGTATCTTTTTCTTCTAACAGGATTAAAAAAATTACCAAAGTCCAGTTATCTATCCTATTACCAGCCAATAAGAGAGTAAGGTAATGTACAGATTTAACTAATCATTATAATGTTAACAATAATATTCCGACAAAGCCCGCGCAGGTGCCCATTATGCAGAGAAAGGATGCTCGATGGTGTCCCATATAATAGAGGCGTGTCATGCCTTGGCTCCATACACAGAGCGTGCAGGCGTGCCGCCGGATTTAAGAAGGGTCCTCGAGCACGGTATCGGGTTTCTGAGTCCCCTGTTCCTCTTTCTAGGGGAAATTAGGTTTTTTTTATTGTATATAGTATGTCTTATGTGTTATGCACCTTTGTGTTTTGCCTGTGTGCATATATTTATTGGCGTGAATGACGAGGGGTGAGGGTGAATATAACGTCACCATCGCCCCTCGAACGATGAAAGCGAGTGAGTGTGTGTGCGGGGTCGATGGCGGAATATTAATAAAAGTACCTCATCGACCCCAATCTAGCTTAGTTCAAGTGTGTAAATATCAAGTACTCCACCGACCAAACGGAATGAGTGTACTATATGAATGTATTTAAGTGTATGAACGTATTTATTTGTATGAATGAAGTGTTTGAACGGGTATAGAATATAGACTTAGTGTGGGGCTGAAATGAGCAAGATGTCGGAAGCTCCAGCAAAAAAAATATTCCAAGATAGAAAATGACAATAACAATTTTTATTCATTTCAAGGCAATGTGTTACAAGCTAGGAAACAAAATATTATCTTTTGAGAAAGTGATTACCTGAAAGTGTATAAAAATGTAATCTCTTATGTAAATACAGTACAGCCAAACACCTACACATATATTTACCAATATTTTGTGTATTATTTATTCAAATTTCTTTCGTGTGCCCGGATACATAATTGTTCGGATTAAACCCTTTGCTTCTAATTATAATACAAACCCGACTTATTAAAATGCTGAAAGTCTAGCATTATTTTTGTTTGTTTACATTAATGGCCTATTGAGTAGGGATTTATTGGTGATATGTTTTGGTGAAACATTAAAACAATAACATTTTTCTCTCAATATACGAAAAACTTTTTCAACCTTGTTATTTTTATGAACTTTAAGACAAATCACCAATGCAAACAAATATATCATTTGGTTTCTTTCACCATACTTTCAGTAATAACTTTTGCACTGTTATTAATAGGTTAAAGCTTTTGTTTCTTTTTTGATTAGTATTTATCTCTTAATGCTTTATATGCTTCCAATAAGTACCAAATTTGGACATAAATTGTTTGCTAGGAAAACGCACGTTTATTTTAAAAAATTTAAAGGAAAATTAGTACTGTCTTGTAGAATTTCCTCTTATACCGTTACACTCTTTGCCCTTTGTTAAAAACATGAAACGTGATAAATGTTGCTCTCGGAAGTCCAGTTTGATATAATTTTAATCTCCTATATCCATCAAAATGTTGAAAGTGCAGGGCACTCCTCGAGGGCTTGCAGGCTTAGGTATTTTTTCCACTCGGTTGTTTCTCGTTTCATAACGAGCACAATTCACAGGTTACTGGGTCAGGCCTGGTTTGATTAACGGATATCTTTTCTAGGATCTGCCTCAATAGCATCCAGGTCTCATTGTGTCCATCAGCTTGAACTTTAATATGTATTGGCCATTGAATTGCTACAACTACTTCCGCTACAACTACAATGAACGTTGTTAAACAAACATTAGATGAAATAGTACAAATGATATTGAAATCAAATATCATGATAACGTGTGATATTTAGTGATCGTTTGTTAATGATTATTTGGAGATAGTGAGATGCGGTCTGGTGTGACGTAGGTTTTAGAAAAACATTTTCTTCCTTTTTATATAGATAATTGTTTTGCAATGATCCGGATTTCGTGCCTTTAAGCTCATCAAGTTGTGGAAGTCCTTCAAGCTGATGATGAGCTAAAAGGCTCGAAATCCGGATCATGCAAAACAACTTACTGTGAGTAGGAACTATCTTTCTAAAAAGGATTAAACTCTTACACTCACTCCATCATTGATCGTTTCTATTAATTTGCTAGTCAAAGCAGTAATGGATTATAACACAATCACCTCCATTTACTTAAAACACTGTCTTTGTCGTGCCAACGTTTCGAACTTTATTAAGATCATCTTCAGAACTACGCAGAAAACAAACACTTTAAAGCCTGCAAATGACCTCACTAAAGATCGAAACGTTGGCAGGATAAAGAAAATGTTTTTCTAAAACTTACGTCACACCAGACCGCATCTCGCGATCTCTAAATTATCAAAATAATAATGAACTCCTGCAAATTTAAATAAATCAGTATATATAATAATTATCAATACCTACGAGTGAAAGGTAAATCAACCACTTTCTCTTTTTTTACTCTTTCTTCTCAATCCGGCCTTCGCTTAAATTATATTATTATGCCCAATTAGTTTAAATTAAACTTTAAAAGTCTAAAATTATTTTCAAACAAAATTAATTTTAATCTTTGGAAAAAAATAAAAATACGCCGAGTGAAAGATTTCCTTGTGTACAACCCATTTCTTACAAGAACTTCCTTCCGCCAGCTCGAAAATTAAAAGCTTTCTACGGTTTTTCAAGTTTTAAAAATAACAAGGAATGTATTTGTGCCGATAAAAATCAATATAAAGAAGAAACACGATTTATAAAATTATTTACTTCATTTGTGAAGTGTTGAAAGTAATCAGAGCCATGTTCTTTTTACTTGTTTTATTTAAGAGATCGATTTCGAGGCATCCACCACCCCTCACCAGTCTTGAGTTTCTAACATGTAGGTTTACATATTATTTTACAAAACTATGCCTTTTTATATTTAAATGTTTATTAATTTATTATTTATTATTTAAATTTTATTTAAACGTTTATTATTTTTTCATTCTTAATTTTAAATTACTAGTTTTCGTTTTAAATAGTAATTATATTTATAGTAATAAGTTTTATGTTTTGTACATTTTTATTTATTACATTTTATATTATTTTTATACGTTGTTAAAATATTTTTCTATTGTTTGCATACTTTGTTTTATCTTGTTATATATTTATATATATTTGTTTAGATATTCTCTAATTCAATTAATTTTTGCTGATTATTCTCTATGCCTAATATTTGTACCTCATCAAAATTTATATTATGTCTTGTATCTTTTACATGTTGTCTTAAATCAATTTTTGCAATATTGTACAGAGGTGAATGTATTTTACTGATGACCGGTCTAAACTTATATTTCCTTATATCTTTATGTACCATACATTCTTGGTAATCACCTTATGTGCTATATTTCTTTTTGTAGCAAATATTATCACGTTATGTGTGGTAATTGTTTTGCGCAGAAATAAATACGTCAATCATGTTGATAATTCAAGAAACCATTTATCACTCTTGCTCAATTAATAGTAATGGCGTCCTTTTATTCTTTATATATTCAAAATAAAACTATAACTATTACCCAGGTGAATAACAACTTATTTTGTGCTATGGTTTTACAAAGACAATTTAGGGCGTTGGCAAGTGACAAACGTTTCCGGACAAAATATATTCCTGGGGGTTCTGTTTTCATTAACAAGTTAACAAAATTGTAAACTCGGTCTGTCGCGAAAGAAAGTGTACTTACGATAAAATAATTAATCTCATTAACAAGAAGGTAAATCTGAACTTAGGGACGTAAAACCGCTCACACTAGAGTCCAACACACCCACAAAATAAGTCATATCGCTTAACTTTTATGTAAATGTTTTAAGGAGAAATAAACACGAGTATTATCTTGATTATTTTATGAAAATTATCACTATCACTTAATTCAAAGTTTCCTTGACTTCCATTTGTTTGCGTCAACATGATTTATAAATCTTATAGAACCACTGTAGGAAAATATATCTTCGCGAGCGATATTGTAAATGCCTATAAGTAAACATTTATTTTTTAATTATGTCATTATTTAATAAAAAATAACATAATACTAAGTTTTAAATTTTCAAAGCAAAGAATTACAACGTGATACACATATATATTTTTTTCTCCGGTGGACAAACTTAAATCATGCAATTAATTATTATTTTAATGTAAGGTCTTGATTGAAATGAAAAAGATAGAGTCATGTGGCGGGTTCGAACCCACGACCTTCGGGGTTTATATTTAGAGAGTATAATTACTTGAAAGAGTACAAAAATAGTACCTCATTCTGCGGTTATCTTATACAGTACAGACAATTCTCCTTAACCGGAAAAATAGGGTAGTTTGAATGTTTGAACGTAATTTATAAGCGTGAATGGAGGAGCACAACCCCAATTGGCCCGAAGAGTATCGAACACGCTCGGGTAATGTGAATGCTACGGCTAGCACCAGATTATCATGTTTTATCTTGTCTATGTTTTTAATTTTAGTTGTGTTTGTTATTTGCGTTAGTTTATCCACAATTGTCGAGGCCCTGAGGTACAGAGGATGTAGAAAAGAGAAAGTCCGTTACCTTTTTAACTGGTCTGCTCAAAAACTTGGCTGGGGGGAAATGGAAAGAAATTAATTGCATTCAAACGCGAGGGACGAGAAAAGAAAGGCAAGGAAAAAACGTTTCTTTTTCGTTATTTCCCAGCGTTAAGAAAGTTTTATTTTCCCACTTACCAATAAAAGTTTACTTTATATGAATTTGAGTAAATTATTAAAACTATAACAATTGAGTGGCCAACTACTGTCCTGGTTTAAAATAAAGTTATTTTTTAAAATTAAAAATTCTACAACTAGCTTTGTTTTCCTGTTAATTTCTATTTTCTAAAGAGGTATTATTGTTCTAAATAAGGATATGGTTCTTTAATCTTACCAGAATAAAGTGTAAAAAACTATATTGCGATAAAGGTTTAATTATCCGGTTTTGTCCTACAGAGGAAATCCCCTGCTACGATTTATTACTAAATAAAAATCAGCTCAATAAACTAATCTTGGCTTTACCTATTTCTGGTTTACAATTGTTTGAAAGCTTGCGGTTAAGTCAAAACAACCAGTAAAATTTGGTTTGGTGGTAAAATGTATTCAGCCTCCCTTTGATATGGGCATTTCGCTTTGAATTTCTGAGTACCTTTTACAGAAAAAAAATCGAGAAGAAAGGCCTCTGAACTGTGGAAATAATGAAATTCAAAACAGTTCCAAACGAATGTTTCTTACAAACTCGCCAAGTTCGAAACAATAAACCCATTTAATGTTGGTCTCATGTATAATGAAACTGGGTCGGCAAGACAGGACGGACTGACGTTATCAAGTTGAATGAATAAAAGAAAGCTAGAAAAAAAAATCAGTGAATTAATTAATTTCACAGACAGTGGGAAAAGTAAATGGCGTTAATACTCTTAACTGAACTTGCTATTTTACCTGTTTTAAGAGATTTTAATCCGGATTAAATCTGGACCTTAGTTAACTAAGAACTTTGGTACATTTTGGAGGTATTCGAGTACAAATATCAAGGCGAGCTTCATAAGGCTTAATATACATGAAATTTTCTACTATTGGGAATCACGTAGGAACAAATTTGCCATTGAAAACAAATTTACATCTCTATAAGAAAAACAAAACCAACAATCAATGTTTATTTATAGGCACAATATCGCTAGTGAAGACATGTTTTTGCTACGTAGTTTCTAAAAGATTGGAACATTACTGATAAATCAACTGAACACATACAAATTGGGCGTCAAGGAAACTTTGAATTAAGCTAAAGTGATAATTGCCATTTACGATAATCAAGATAACTGTTTATATTAATGATTTTCGATTGTTGATAATTGTAATTTAAAATTTATAAATGCAGTTCCGAATATTATATGAAAATTAGGTCAAGTGCGTAGGTGTATTGGCTGCATTGTTAGGACAATAATGTGGTTATATTTTTATATTCTTTCAAGTAATTACTTTCTCTAAAGGTAGGGTTTAATTTTTTTTCAATATAAGGTTTTGGTTGAGAAAAAAGTCAGTGTCACGAGCGGGACTCGAACCCAACACCTTCGGCTGAATACGCCGCTGCTCTACCACTTGAGCTGTCGTGACTTCAATCCACTCGGATGTCAACTCTCCATCTCAACCTACAACCGTTCGAATTTCCCCTCTTTTTGCCATTTTCAACACACTGACTTTTTATTTCAATCAAGACCTTACATAAAAATAATAATTAATTGAAAGAACTAACTTGATCAATTGACCACTAAAACGTAAATAGGGTTTTATGTTTTCTTGCTTTCATACTTTTTATAGTTTATGAATTTTATTGCTGATATTAATAATTAATTATATTAATTTTCCGTTAAAAGTATTAACTGTATAGGTATACCTTATGAAGGATGTTTTATATAGAATGGACGATTCATATTTGATTTCGTTCTGTATGAATTTTATTCGTAATTTTATTATACAGGAAACTTAAGGTTTCCTAATAATCAATAGATTTTAAGAAGTTTTTCGAAATGATTAATTTAGTTTCAAATTCCTGACGAAGGAGATATATTTTCCCTCGTAAGCTAGGCAAATTCCAATTGACTTAATCACCGATATTTTTGAATATAAAATTAGCAAAAAGAACATTACATTAAACCTACCGTTTTTACTTTGCCTTTAGATGTATAAAAGTGTGTACGAGTAGTAATATTGATGTAGTATAAATATTGAACTGCGTAAAAAACAATGATTAGCATTATAACGTACCCAACATATTCAACACGAAAAAATAACAAATATCAGAAACAATTTATTTGCATTATTTACGCATGATAAAAGAAAACGAAGTGAGAAATACGACACCAACCGGAAAAGGGATAAAAAGAACTGCAAAATTTATGCCACAATAAATCGACGATGCACATAGTATAAAAAAATCCTCACCCACCGCCTTAATATTTGACTTATAAAAGGAAACTATTGAAAAACCAACACACAGGCGAACTACCGACAGATATAAAAATCTGAGGCGACCCATCTTGCCGGACATAAAATTGTTAGATTAAAATATTTGCACATATTTTATACGAAATAGACTATTTTACACCCTTGCTACAAATAAGAACCACTTTATCATTGATTCGTTATTGGCCTCGATCATTTATCTACGGTCGTGGTGTTAACCTTAAAAACAAAGTCCTTTGATATAACGGCAAGCGGTCCTTTTTGCTCTCCCGATATCGGTCGTATTCATCCCAGTTTATTTTTAGCCTTTTCTTTTTTCCCCTTCGCTCCAGACTAGCCGTCATGCCTCGGCTAGAACGAACAATCGCGGAAATGGGAGCTGAGTGAAAGGGAAGGGGATTAGGAGTTATCCCAAGGGAACAGGTCTCTCGTATAACACTATTCACAATATTACTAATTTCGTAACGCTAGTTTAATTTTATACATTATTAAATTCATTAGATTTCATGGTCCGATTGACAAAAAACATCTTTATGTAAGGTCACTCTCAATATGGGTTGAGATAAAAAAAAAGGTGAGAAGTTCCTGCCCGAGTGGATAGCTCAAGTGGTAGACCAGCGGCATATTTATCCGAAGGTCGTGGGTTCGAATCGGACTCATAGCACTGGCTTTTTTATCTCAACCAACACCTTAAATAAAGATGTTTTTTGGTCAATTTGACTACGAAACCTAATGAATTTAATAAGTAAAACTAAGCATATCTTCACTAAAGTTCTTCGTGGCCATTTCATTTGTCTCTGATAATCAAATAGATTATACGACATTTGAAAAATGGCAAAAAGGAGGGAAAATTCGAAAGGTGGGGTTGAGATGGGAAGTTGTGTCCTAGTGCATTGAAGTCACGACAGCTCGGGGTAGAGCAGCTGCGTATTCAGCCGAAGGTCGTGGGGTTCGAATCCCACTCGTCCTGCTGGCTTTTTTATCTCAGCCCACACCTTACATAAATATTATTTAATTGAATTATACATTATTATCCATTACATTCTCATATTCTACTAGTACAGATCCAGATTATACAGATTTTCTTTATTGTCTGCGAATAATTATTACATTAAATTATCCTCACATGTTTATTTTAATTTTCCTCCTATCTACTAAGAAACTTTAAGAACAAAAATATAAATGTTTTTCAAAATTACACTTTTTCTAAAGAAACAATTAAATTGAATAATTAAGCTATTATTAAGTATAGATTGTTATGCTCTGAATTTACAAGTATTCCATATAGCAACTACGTTTTCAGTCAATATGACCTGTAAAATATTACGTTATATGTAAATTGTGGGCTTCGTTTGCCATAGAACATTTTTAAAGTTTCAACTAAGGAACAACAACAACTTTGCGCAGTGACAATACCGTAATCAATGAAGTTCTACTGAGATGCGATTATTGCTAGTTGAAAACTATAAACATTAAAAAAGTCTATTTTTTAATTGGCAAAGTAGTAGCCTTTGTAGCTTTGTAGTGGGTGTTGCAATTGTGTTGAAAATATGCAGTTTTACACGGAAGTTATGCCACGACGATACCAACGCCGGAGTGCAAGTGGAATATTAAATCGATATTAATTTTTTAAACGGGCCGGGAATAAATTATGAAGTCATCTTGGGACCGAGGTGTTGATCATTATGTCTGTGATCGTCCTGGCCTGGCTAATTTGTAATCCCGCTGTATTGTTCGCATCTAGTCGAACTGACGAAACTCGTCTGACGTAAGAACAGCGAGAAGAGGCGGACCGGGATCATCAGGGACGTTGAAACAACACGACTTCAAACAAATTGCTTTCCCTTAACTATCACATTTTCACGCAAAGCTTTGTTTTTTACTCATAATTGATAATACTAATAACATATTTCGTCGAGCTTTTGAGTGAGGTAAGATATTTTCTATTTGCCTAGTTTGTAATTAAGCCATGATTTTTGATATTTCTGTTATAAGGTGCGTTTATAAATAATTAATTGTTTAATCTTATTTGTGTCATAACACATCGTATTTGTATTAACGATGTGGAATTCTGTTTATTCTTTCAGTTCTATCTTCAAAATCTTGTCTAAGGTTTAATGTGGGTGTTCGTCCAAGGTTTATGTATCTGCTTGTATTTGTTTTGTCTTGATCTTTACAAGGAAAAGAAGCCTGTTAGACTTATTTCTTTATAAGCATTATTCTTGTGATGTAACTACTGTCCATACGATTTCGCTTATTTCTCCTTGTTAGAAATGTGTGTTAAAGTTCGAATCGAACATCTTTGACCTGAATATTTCAAGAGGGATTAACATTATGGATCAGGGGTAGATAAAATTAAATTTAAACAGTCCATTGTTAGATAAACAATGTTTTCATATACATATTATATTAGACTTTGAAAAATAAAATTAAACATTATAATTATAAGTTTTTGGGTACGGGAGAATAGTTGTAAAATCTAAAATTCTAGTTGGACACACATCCAAACAAATACTGAGTCTGGTAATCCCGAGCAAACAATCCGGTGACATGTTGAGTATTTGTCCTACATATTTAGAACACTATTTGGAACAAATAGATTTGTCAGATTGATCCAGAATTACCCAGATTGACAATTATAAGACAATTATGTTGACATTTGTATTGTAAATTCATGTTAAATGGGTTGGCGTATTGGTTATTTCGAATAGGATAAGCTTATAGAAGCTAGATACTACAGATAGAAGATTGTACAGGAAAACCTTATGGTCGTTATGCTCTTTTAGATAATTATCTATTGAAAAACAGGCTGAACTACTTGAAGATTAATTTGATGAAATATTAGTACTATTAAAAAGAAAAAATACAGTAAATCTGTACTGAAAATGGTTTGCGTGTTTATTAAAAAAAACTGTTAATTGTTGATAATTTGTTTGAAAACTATAGGCCCTGACGATAATCTAGAAAGGATCTAGACGAATTTGGAATTTTTTTTGTTCTCCCTTGACCACACTGATAATACATCAAATTTATTGTAATGTCTTAAAAAAATAAATAAATAAATAAATAAAATTTATGAATATTGTTATGGGAAATTTATGTTCACAAGGTAAGTGTATTCAGGACTCTTTCAGGTAATCACTTCTCCGAAAGATAAAAATTTAAGTCTTCAAATTAATTTACAAGGAAAAGAAGTACGTTAGAGTTCTTTCTAAGATTTCTAAGTGTAAGCATCTTTTTACAGAACTACCCAAAGTGTTCACTATAGTTTTTGGAACGCAAATAACGATTTCCTCAAAATTATCTTTCTTTGGGTCACGACCAGTTCGGTTTCGGGGGGCACAAATTTTGAAATTGAACCATTTCTAATTTTCTACCAAAAATAAAAGTCACCCTTGTAACCCAAAATACCTTTAGTTTTATGAAAACCGACCTTTTTCTTTTCCCCGCCGTCATTGGCCAGAAAAAACAAACCATTATAATAAATAACTAGAACGTTCGAGTTAAGTGTTCTATAAATTTAAATAATTCCTAATTAACAATAAATAAATAGAACGTTTGTGTGAAGTGATATTTAAATTAGAAACTTAATAAATAAATAAATCATTCCAGTTGATATTCAAATCAAAAAATTCACAATTAGTAATAAATAATTAGAACGTTCGTGTGAACTTATATTTGATTTGAAACATCCAAGTACTCGTCGTAAAGGCCTTAAAGTATGCTTTCCGAAGCATCAAGTAAGCTCGACGAAAAGCTCGCACCTTTCCACTGAGATAACAATCTTACAAATCAATAAAAAGTTATTTTTCTACTAAGCCTTTTTGGACAGACTTTATAAACAGAAAGTTTAGAATTTATCAATTCCGATCATTCCATATGCAAGGTACGGTATTAACGTGCGTGGGTAAATAGGGATTTAGACGTTCGGCGATTTGCCTCCTTATAAAGTACTAAGTGTAAAACTCATTTCGAGTGTTGCGTGTCACTCTTTCGTCATTTGGGTGCAGCTGTTAAATGCATACGCCTCCAGTGGTTTTCAAACCGATCTAGCTTCTCTTAATAAATTCAAATATCAAAAATTAATTTTCGGAATCAGATTATTAACACTTTGAATATAACACAATTTTTTTGTTTTTAAGTTGGTTTTTAGGAATGCCTTTGTCATTAAAAAAATTGAAATCCCATTTCTCATTCCGTTTTACGCGACTGACATCTCATTTTTTGAACATATCTTCTATAAAAAGTTCCTTCCCCTTTTAATGCAGCACGTCGAAATTTTTAGCTTAAACTAATTCTCATGAACTGTACCTGTGTATCTGTTTTTCAGCAGTCGTCGAATTTTAAACTTTCATTTTGTTTTAATTTTAAAAGAGTTATCCTGAATAAAGGATTTTTGTGTAAAAAAAGGATAATCAGATTTTGGAGTGACATTACCTACTTAGGTTAATAAGCATCTTTCATATATTACAGTTCATGTTTGGTTTAACGATTTTGCATTTAAAACTTGACTTTTGAACTGGCACCCGGGTTTACCTCATAACCTAAAACTCTTCCTGCCTTCTCTTTATTAGTGCCGAGTGAGGTCGGCAGCGAGATCTCGGAAATCAGACCAGTACAAGCTCTCGACTATATCAACTATACTGCTGACTTACCTACACACTCCAATTCCATCATCACCACTTGCTCAGACGATACCGCAGTTTTGTCGTTCCAAGCTCGATCATCCAAATATGCCTATAGCTTATCGAAGACTAGTGCAGAAAGTGGTTGACTCAACTGAAAGATGAAATATATACTCAGTGTACTTGCACATGTAAAAAAACAGTCTTTACCGTTAACTCTAAACTATAATTATACAAGATTTTACTGCGAACAATGACACGAGTGGAACTGTGGGGTTTGCCAAGGTTTCCCATAACCAGCGTCCAGTCCTTCCAATCAGAAGTCCTCACACAAATCAAAGCTTACCATATCACTATCCATATCCACGAGACCTCCTTGCTTCTTAAACCCTTGCACCATGAGCCAACAATGGCTGGTTTCTCATGGCATGGCTCCAGATGCAAGTTAGTGTTAGAGCTGTGACCGTGTGACACCACGTGAAAAAAGTTACATTTGTAATATGTAATATGTATAGGGTACTAATAAAATAATTTTAAAAAACTTTTAAATTAAATATAATTAATATTTTATCCTTGAAAATACTTTGTTGAGGAGCGGTACAGTTTGTATCAAGAAAACCTAACAAGAAGAAACAAAAAAATTGTCTCATCTATACTTAGCCTAAAATTGAGCCGTATTTACCCACCGACCCCCCTTTTGTAGCATCTGGTAGTTTGATTGGGAACGTTTCTATTTTATTTTTAGCTTTAGATTACATTGGAATAGAAGAAACATTGTTTGCCTCGTTGTGGCTTCCGTCATTGAATCCGACATCTGGGCTTGTGTTTAAACAATGAAGGAATCTGGGAGGGAGGCGTTAACGGATTAGCGACTGAAATATTGCTCTTCCTACTCGTATTTCAAACTTTTTTCAAAGAATTAAACGGATAGATTGATATTTTTAGATCTGTAGGAATCCCAAAGGCATTTTTATTTACACATAAAAAAATGAATTAGACAACAAATGAAATAAAATAATTTTGGGCATTTTCCGATCTGTAAGGATTCGAAGGTAAATTCAGCTTTTCTTAACAGCGTATGAAGAAATAATTATAATGAAATAATAGAAGTCACGATAGTCAAGTGGTTAGGGCAGCTGCGTGTTGAGCTGAAAGTCGTGAGTTCGAATCCCGCTCGCGACGCTAACTTTTTCATATCAACCCAAAACCTTACATAAAAATGTTAATTAATTGAAAAAAGTGATTTGGTCAATCAGAACACCATACATAATGGATTTTATTATAATATCGTTACGTAATTATAATATCCATTTTTTAAATTATTTGTGCCGATTTGGGAGTAGCTACAATTAGACAATGCTTATAAACATACCTTTGAACAAAGTAAGATTTTCAGGAAGCTTTTCATATAAATAGTTTCTGGTGTATTTCTTTACATCTCAAAGTAGAATTTTTATGGGTAATTTAGGTTATTGGATAGGTATAATGATGTATTGTATAGCATATAGGTTATATTTTGATACTCTTTAAGGTAATCGTTTTCACTAAAGATAATATTTTAATTAATTATACTTTTATCTAAGGACTTAGTTGAAACGAAAAGTATAATTAATTAAAATAATTAATACGGTCCATTATGACTACTAAATAATGGAGCCTTGAGGTGCCAAGGTTTTGTTTAAAAAAAAAGCCCCATTTGTAAAGTATGTCGGGTTCGAATGCAGGACTGCTGCTTTCGAAGTCGGGACCTTTACAGCGATGGGCGACATGTCAACGCCACCGTTTCTGCCACCGACGTCCCTTAAGTTTTAAACTCAAGTCACGTCAATACGAATAAAACGAGTGTAGTTGTAGTTGTTTTTAATAGTTATAACTGATTACAATGAATCCTGCTATTATTTAAACTTTCTGATGAAGACACAAATATATTTCAAGGATGAAATAAAACACACTTTTAAATAACACATGAAGTAAAGTCGTGACTGACTAGTTAAGATTGACTGGAATCCTGAAAGTTTTGTTGTAATTGGATTTTGCCACACTAATTAACCAGCAGTTTCCTCAACATTTAATAGGCTACTTGTTGAAAGTTTACTTAGGTTTGAACAACAAGACCAATTGTCGTTCACAAATTTTGTAATTCATCTTTTCTCTATGTAATCTGACGAGGGTTTTACTGTAGGTTGTACACCTCCATGGTTGCCCACCTTTTTTTTTTTTTTTTAAATACAGTAATCATTTGAAGTATATTATTTCTAATAATAAGTTATATTGCACCGCAGTGTGTTCGACTTTCTACCTACTTTCGTTCGTGGCCTTGTGGCAATATGGAAAGCTATTGGCGCTCAAGCGATATTGAGTTAGCCCCTGTAAAAGCCCTGAATCGAAAATGCTCCTATTCAATCAACTACGGAGGACCCACCCTAACTAGTTTTACCCTTACACCGGAATCCTCTTATCACGATTTTGTGTTAACCTAAAAATGTGGCTTTTATTTTTTTATGTATTAATTGTATAACTGTTTGAACAATAGCAACAACAGCTTAAATTATAATAATAAATAGCACATTGTCGTTAAAAATTAAAATATTCAAACTTATGTGTGCAATGTTCGAACAGAAACTATTCAAGGTGTATGGATCCGGTCTTCAATGGATGTCCGTATGTTGTGTCTCGCGAACTTCTCCCCAGCGGAGAAAACTGATCAAGTGGGTTAAGCAAAACCGTCAACAATGCGTCAAATTTATTTTAACTATATTTACTTTATGTTCTTGCCATATTTTGAAACATAAAAGCGAATACCTTCATAACAACTGGTAAATGTTTAAGCATGTATATAAAATAAAACAAATCATCGTGTTGGGAACCGATCGTCATCTGAACAGATGGAAAGCGAATAGCGGAAAGAAGCGAAAGTGGGGAATAAATAGAATAGAGGAACGGTAATGATGTACCAGTCAAACCAATTCAATAACGGACCAACCTGTCATATTCAACAAGACAAATTATGGATCTTTTGTCGATTTATCACATGTATTTATTCTTCGTGAACGATTTGCTCTGAACAGTTTTCAGAGAATGTCCGCATGTTGTCTTCCGCTTGAGTCAATTGTGACTACGGAGCATTTTATTTGATTTTTTATCTGCATTTAACTTATGCTTTTCTCTGGTGTGTTCTAAATGAAAAACCCTGTTAATTTATAATTTATAATAATAATAAGTATATAAAGATTAACCAAATAAAAACAAATCATCGTATAAGCTTTACATCAGCACTCTAAACAAGACAAATTATGGATATTATGATTATGATATATGAATGATTTACCACAACTGTCTATTCTTCGTGAGCGATTTAATCTGATGGATTTGTAGTTGATGTTGCCTTCGTTTGACAGATTTGTGACGAACGCGTACAAAAGGAACAGAGAATAATCATATAGAATTTTATTAGAATTTCGATCTGCATATAAGTATGCTTTTGTCATATTTTGGATCATAAAAACGAATTTATTTAATAGTTGTATAAATCTAATAAGAATTTAATAGACATCATTCAAAAATACATTTCTTTAAAATTAAATATGACTTAGGGTATACTCTGGTAAATTTTGAACTATAAACCGAGTTTATTAATTGATAATAGATTTCTTTAAAAATTAATAGATGTCAATCCGAAATAGATTTCTTTCAAATTAAATATAATTTATGCTATACTCTGGTTAGTTTTCTTTAGAAGATAATGTTCTAGATAAAAGATAGATTTCTTTAGAATTTAATAGATGTCAATCTACAATAGATTTTTTTAAAAACTGAATATAAATATGTTTAGTCTAGCATGTTTTGAATCATAAAAACGAGTTTATTTAATACATAGTTGTATAGATCTAATAAGAAAGTAACAGATGTCAATCAAAAATAAATTTCTTTAAAATTAAATATAATTTATGGTATACTCTGGTAAATTTTGAACCATAAAACGAGTTTATTTAATAGATTTATAGGTCTCTTTAGCATTTAAAACATGTCAAAAATAGATTTTTTAGAATTGCATACAACTTATGTTTTGAACCATAAAACCGAGTTGATTTATATTAAATAATAATAATAATAATTAATAATAATAATAATTAATAATAATAATAATAATAATACGAGAAAAGGAATCATCATGTTAGCAATAGATAATCACTATGAACTATATAAATCAATTCGGTTCAAACCACTGTCCTATTCTGTGTGTACGATTTTGTCGAAGCAATTTTCAATGGACGTCAGCATGTCTCATGACCCTTCCTCAAATGGTGAAAATAAAAGATGAGCGTTATCAATAATTATCATCAATCGTTTATCAATAATTATTTTTAAAAAATTGGTTGGTATCTCGAAATTTGTCTAAATTGCATATAATCCCTATGTTTAAGAAGATAAAAACAAGATAATTTATTAAAAATAACTATAAATATTTTAAAAAAATATATAATCTATCGATAAATCTGTCGGATTACTTTCTTTTCTTTTATGGAGCACACTTTTTATTTCTTCTGCTTCTTCTATCGCTCTACCGAGTGTCTGCGAATGTCGGGATGAAGTAACCGGTCTTATGCCGTTTTTAACCGAAGATGAGATTAGGTTGAAGACAGCCGTTACGTCAGACAAAACAAACAAAAAGGAAAAATACTCCTTTATTTTGTGTTGCGAATCAAGGACGCGTTCTTGACCCTGTTTTCCTGCAATCAACAGCGTTGCATTCGCCTGCTTCAATCTACGTTATTTTCAGCAGGCACAAATTAATTTATACATGATATTCATGTTTGTCTAGCGTCATCTTTAGCTGACAATAATCCTTCAGGCTTTATCAGGGATAATTTGATATGGCAAATTATTGTTGAGGAAGACGAGCCGTTATTTAACCGCATATAATCGAAAAATTAAAACTGTCCTGGAAAATATTTGTTTCTGTTGTTTATTTTCGTATCCAATTGATAAAGTAATAAATAATTGAACAATTAATCGATATTATTTAATATTTGTTCGTGTCCGTGGTTTAGATTTAAACGTCTTCTCCTCAAGAAGAAAGTGAGTACAATCTCCTTTGTTTGAAATTAGCGAAAGGATACGCTCAGTGAGGAAAAAGTTACTTTTATAAACTGGTTTTGCCACAGGGAAAATCGTGACCCTCTCATCAGCGGATGTCAGTATGTTGTACGATAAACATAGATCTGACAAAGCGCTAGAGTTTCAGCCTATAAAGCTGTCACGCGATTTTCCCCCTTGCACGAAACTTCATAGTAATCGTCCACTAATAAAAACTTTATTAAAAAAAATGATGCCCTATATTTTTTATTGAGGTCGTCTGGTATAGGTGCAAGCTAGTAGGATAACATCAAGGTGTGTAACTCGAAAGAGAAACATGCAATGTGCTTCAAGGCAAATCGATAATAAAACGCAAAGGGATAAATATAAATAAAAGAACATTTTAAAAATTAACTTAGAAAAGTATGAATTCTCAACTTTTTTTTGTCAATAGTTTATACTGATCTTTTGCCAAATCTTTCACATTTTCATAAGAACAATTGAGATCGTTTTATCTTAATGGGCTTGTTATGAAAATTAGCGTTCGTACAATCGTACAGCCGACAATATTTTTGCTAATTCATCAAATTTAATTTTAACTGGAAAAGTTTCTTCATAAATAAAACCCTTTTGTAAAATAATTCGTTCAATCTCGATAGGAAAAGTTCCTCAGAAGAATTACCCTGGCTCACCCCCTCTTATCAATCATACTTCCTCTAAAGTCTAAATATATAACAGGACAAATGAAATTTAAAAAATTGTATATAAAAATACAACAACAAACTGGGTGTATATTAAACAAGTGAAAGCTGCTACCAAATCTGTTCAAAATCCCGTCAAGACAGTAAACAAATTTCAGGATAAAAGGTAATATTTCATGTATTAATAAGTAGTTGTAAAGAAACATGGAATAGTTTATAGGTAGGTTTATAAACAGGTAATACTTAATAACTTTCATTCAGTAATATGGATTGAAACTCAATACCAAAATAGCAAATTATGAGGGATGAGTGTGTGAGACGTTTGGAGTGTAAAAGTAAGTTATTCTTATCACCGTGGATGGGTTTGGCCCCGCCTCTGACTTGACTCTGGGGTAGGGAATGTGACTAAACTTGTCTGTTGGTGACGGGTGTTGTGATATGATAATTTATCGGAATGTGTAGGAAAGGTCCCCAGTTCGAATCCAGCGGGAAATGTTTTTTTTTTTTTTTTTTTTCAAAAACACCGACACCCCGAGACTATACCTCTGCTGTTGCGAACCTTCGTTAAAAACAATTAATTTCAAATAAAAATCAAACTGCTATGCCGGGAATCGAACCCAGAAAACGAACTAACCTCTTGGCCACCACAGTCTTCTACATTCGATACTGTAGTTTTATATTCAAAATAATCGTGGATAAAGTTAACTAAAAAGTAATTTTCTTCCGGGTGCTTTTAGACGTGATTTCGAGTGAGGAACTGTCGACTGAAGATGGCGTGAAACACGAATGAGTGATGATTTGTATCGACCAGTTCCATGCGTTCTTCTACTCGCTGAGGAACCGAGAGACAGTTTCAAGCAATTATTTCCTGTTTGAAAAAGTCATTTGCAATTTTGTCGTTTTCAATTATTTTGGTCCGTCTATCCTCTCTGGGTTTTTTAATGTCAAATGCGGTTCGTTTTCTCGCCATATCCAGTGGCCCATTGAAAATGGCGAAATCGAAACATGTCTGACAGATCAAAACAGCGAGTGTAGGCAGAAGAAAATGGTCAGGAACGATCAAAATAAAGTTTCATCTCACAGGTAACTTAATTATTGCTGCAAATAAAAAAAGTTATAATAATTTATAGTAAAGTTTAATTTTCACCATGTATTATTTGATAAACTAGACAGTGTTGTATACAATATTCGCTGTCTTTCAAATTGTATTTTAATTTATTCAGAATGAAAAGTGACGTAAAGTATTCGTGTTTCTGGATTTTCCCAGACGGATTCGGTTTGGCAGATTTGCCAAGTTCGTCCAACTAGGTCAATCACAGGAACAGACCGCCGTCTCTGGTTCTCCTCACCATAATCGCGTACAAAGATCAAAGGCCGACTATCTGTGAAATCTCGACAATAATTCTAATTGACAAACCCCATCTGTTGCCGTGGTGCGTGTGTGGCCGGTAATCAACATCTCATTCAGGTCTGTGTCCCTACAAGCGTGCTTTAAAATCTCACGTAAATTTCTGTTTTTGACGTAAAAGAAACCAGTTTCAAATACGCTCAAGGGAGTTTACGATGGGGGGGAGCTTGATGTTGAATAGCTGGACAAGGGAAGACCCTCTGTGCTTGTTGCACTTTCAACAACATGTCCTTCCTGTCACGTTGCGTCCCACTAACGGCAAATCCTTTTTTGATCCGTGGTTCTAATTCCGTTTCAGCACACGTCACTCACGCCTCGGTTGGGTAAATACATAAAATGAAATTCTAATTTTAAAAAAGAGAACGGTTCATGAAAATGTATAACACATTATGTAGTTTTGACATTAACGCCGTAAACAATAATGTAAACAAATTTTATATACCTACAGAATACGAAATTCTAGCTTTTTTAAACACATAAAGTAACGAACCAACTAACTACTCGCAGAGGTTGTTGATAGTTTAGAAATTTTTAACGGGGGACATTTACTCAACGAATTTAGCATATAGTGGAAAAAAAATTTCGTTGGAATTTAAGTACGTGCTATTTAAGAAAAAGTTCTAATATTTTATATCAGAAATCTTCTGTTTCGCATTCATTTCATTTTATAATAAATAGATTAATAAATAAAAATAGCCTAATTTGTCCAAAGTTTTCATTACATTGTATATGGCAAAAAATATACTCATAATAATAATTTCAAAATTTCAACTCCAATTGTTTACGTATATTGAAAAGGACAATTTAATGTTGTTTTCTTTAATGATGTAAATTAAGAAAAATAGATTACACAGAATTGCCACTTACAAAATCAGTAAAGTGATTAACTTCAATAATAATCATAAACGCAATTTATTGGATGTAGCCAAGTAGTGGTCTGGAAGACGTGAATCTTTACGACGCAAGGGTCAGTGTGAGCAATCAGTAGAACTCTGATTGTGCCCAGATATTTTGCATGGTACATAGTCACACATCTATAATAAAGATGTCGGTAATATATCTTCCATGACCATTAAGCAACTAGAAGATATTATATTTTAAGCTTTCTCCCGTTCCGAAAGAGAACAGACTGGCCAGGTAGCTGTCGTCACATTTACATAGATTCTACTGTGAGAATTTTCACTTGGGATATTTACGCCTGAAAGACGTTTTTATACTTGTCAATTAATTATCTTTCAATCAGTTATCAATGTAAATTCTGAAAAAAAACAGGAAAATATCGAGGAAATAGTTTTGTTAAAAGAAACAGATGTTCGGCCCGGAGGACCAAATTCGAGATTCTTACGACGCAAGGCCGCTCTGAGCAAAGCCTACGTAGTTTTTTTGTACTCAGTACCAAGGCTTTTCACATTGAGGTGGTCTCGCTACTGTCGACTACGGCCTTTCTTTCAAGTTTATGCAGGTTTGTTGTCACGTGAGGCCAACAAAGCAACCCAATCGTCCTAACTTTAAACCTGAAGAGGTTCATACCTCCACGATTCCATAATAATCCACCATAGTCATTATTTAGGATTCGACAAATAAAACTAAGCGATCTAATGCATCTTGTGCATTTTCTTTCCGTACTTGGTTTTGATGGCGGAAAGTCCTTTTCCTAAATGCTGAACTTCTTACATCATCCTTAAGTCCAGCATGCTTCCTTCCATACGCATCTTTTAACATGTCCATATTTTTCTTTCAATTGGCCTGTGACCAACTATTAAGTAATGAGTTTTCCTTTTACACAAACTATTAGACTATTAGACCAACCAAAGCCCAAGAGTTGGATGCATCTGAAGGACAAAACAAAAGGGATATGCAGATTAGAGAGGTCCAGCTAATTAAATAAATGCTTATGTAAATATTTAACCAAAACTGCAGCGGATTTCACGCCGTTTAAGTAAAATCCAGGCCATGTATACAGCCCACTTTGCCCCTAAAAAATGAAAGTGGAATACATTTCAATACATCGATATACATTTTGACTGTAATTAACTCTTTACGCCTACTGATCCATCTCGCTCAAAATACAGTTGATTTTTAACGTCAATGAACTCATATAAATATTTTGTGTGTGTGGACTATCACCCTTGGGTATATTATTAGAGTGTTAAGCGAGAGAGGAAGATGTATGGCAGTTGTAAACAATCGTCCAAGACTAAGAAAAGTTTGTATAAATTTCTGTTTATAAACATCAGGCGACAGATCTTTTTAACTTCAGATTAGAACTGCCTTATTTTTTCTCAGTCCGATAAATCTGCGCTAAAATAAATTCAAGAGATTGCAAGATAAGGATTTTGATCCATATTCAAAATGACTTTGTTTAATTGTTGAATGGTGATTAAGAGAAGTGATTTGGTTTATGACCGCATCGACACGACATTTCTGGCAAATGAGACGGACAATTGTCGTCTGCCTTCGAGGATTACTCAGTTGAGATATGTCAAACGGAACAACAATGCCACAAGTGTTTGGCACATTTCCAGTGGCCGCTGTTCTGCCTCTTTGAATGTTTTCCAGTTTTGCTTTGGACGGAAACATCGAAAAACCTGTTATTTGATAGATTAACCGTAAGATATTGATAAAATATTATGAAATGCAGGAGAATATAGTAGAAAATATTTTCCGTTATTAATAATTATAACTAGGCTTATAGTTGATTAAAGAAATAAAATTTAAAAATTCAAGAGAAAGACAGATATTTCATTGTAAATCCCTCTGAACGTTACATATTCAATTTAGAAAACATGTTATGGGAAAAGAATGAACTAATCATTTACTCCACTGACAAGAAAGATTATTATTCGCCTCGGCCAGACTGAGACTGTTTCAAACAGAAACCTAAAAGATATTTAGATGGTAGTGGGCGTGGTTGCGTACCGAAGTGGATTTCAATCCTTGTTCTTAACAGTTCTGTCGGTTCATCATTGGTCGATTGTTGCATAGTCATCAGAACTAATTTTAAAAAGTCATCTTTTTTATAATTAAATATATCCCTTAATTTTTTTCAAGCCTTATAGATGGAAGGCCCAGACACCCCGTGAGTGCTATAGCCCATTTCTCATTACTATACTCTCTCTGTAAGGAGCCAAGGTAAAAGGCCTTTTTGTAATATAGGAAGAAATTTATAACCGTTACTGGAAAACCTCTGATGATATTTCTGTGTATGCTTGGAAAGGTACAGGTCTTTGTTGTGTGTGGAAAGATGTGATCTCTGGGTTTTGTTAGTAGTTGTCCTTTTTCTGAACATTCTCGGTGTTTTCCAAATGTTTTAGACTGATATTAATTGTGCTAATACATTGTAATACAGTTTATGTCTGTCTCGTCTGGTATCCTGGTCGTGCTTATGCTTTTGATAATTGTAATAAATAATGTAATTGTTCATTAAGCAATTGGTTCGCCTCTTTGGTGCTGGTGACTGTCCGTTGTTGGTTTGATAATTTCGTCCAATTGCCTTCAGAATCAAGGATGATGTTTGCAAGTTGGTTTTGTTTGGGAATTGTTTAATATTGACAGTCGAGAACTGTTTGATTTGATAGGTTAATAGAACTAGGACTGAAACATGTTTTACAGTGCTTTTCACAGGACAACCTATGATATAAACAATTTTATTTGGCAACTGGCTATTCATTTTTCGAATCTATAGAAATTCCTTTATTCTAATCCTAGAAAAATGATCAGCGTGCTTATTGACTGGTAATTGAATAACCGTTATTATTGATAATGCTACTTTATCTTTGTGATACTCTTACTTTATATTATTATTTTGTAATTAGATATTGTGTTATATATAAGTGTGGGTTTTTATTTGAGAAATTTTTAGGAAATATTTCAACAAAAGAGACCATATAGTATGGCTTCTCTGTTACTATACAATCCATACCATACCATGTGTGGTTTAGGGGAAATATAATAAACTGTTTAAAATTTTATGTCCTTATTACCAAATTTACTAAATACATTGTCAATAGAAACAAATGTTGTTTACTAATAAAATTTAAGTTTGCGATGTTAATTATCTGTTACAGAAGATAGGATGCAGAGGTGTCCCTATCTCCACGAAATGAAAGAGAGGTTACTCACTCAAGGTGGCTCAGAACACCTACTCCTGGAGCCGGTGGATTCCGACATCCTGGAGATCCCTGGAGACGGCCAGGGCGTGCCCACAATCGTTAAGGTAATTCGTAATAATTATTTCAATAATTATTTCACAATTTTTGGTCAGTTTCAATTGCCAAGATATGTGAAAGCAGACCATCCAAACTCAAAATATCTTTAATATTTAAGAAGTCCGCCTACATTGGCTAAAAATGTTTATCTGCTTACAGCTTAATTCGGACGGCTACGGTTCGCACACATCACCAACTCACCATCTTCTGCCTCAGCCGCAATGCCACCTTCAGCACTATCCACAATACGATACAGACGACCATCACGATCGGCCCAAAAATGCCAAGTAATTACATTAATTTCACATATGTACGCTTATTTATCGCAAGAAGAACGCAAAAAAGTAGATAAAAAATGTTTTTGTGTTGAAAGAATTTTTTTGCCAACATTCTTGAAATAACATTTATTTATATTTAAACACTGATTCACTCTTTAATTATTGACTAAGAGACCTTACTTTGCTTCAGTTTTTAAAATGTGCCAATAGGTATTTCATTCTGGAATACTTGAAGAATGAATGTTTATTGAATAATGTAGATATAGATGCAGATGTTGGGGGGTGGGTAATATACTGCTGTTTGAGAGCTATTGCACCCCCCTCATGGTTCTGTACTTGCAGCGTAGCGCTAAGTCCTAGCTTATCAAGGAATTTGAGGCTGTTTCAGTAGTTGAATATCTTCTACTATTACGTTGTACATCCCAAAACACTTCCTCCTGGGGGTAAATGTGGGGTCTACACAGGATGTTAGTAGGTGATGGTGTTCCCTCTGTTTATTTGCAGAATCTGGACGTGCCGTTTTAAGTTATACCAATTAACTACAGATTCCCATTCAATGTGCAATGTCCTGTCAGGATCGGGGTCCAATGAATGTAGTGTATTGAAACTATGCCAAGCTTTCGGTGTTTTATTTTAAACTTTTGTTTCTTTTGTTTACGTTCCCTTTCCGACTTAGTCGTAATTTGTAAAACAAGTGTTATGTATTTATTAAACAACCATTATTTGTAGAATTAAAACATTATCGTAAAAAAGAGAATATTTACACAAGTATTTACATTATAAGTAACGTAATATTTCTTGGTTGGTTAGAGACAATAAAACTCAATTTTTTTGTGATGATTAGTGACCGTTAGTCGATGATTATTCGGAGATCGTGAGATGCGGTCTGGTGTGACGTAGGCTTTAGAAAAGCATTTTCTTTGTCGTGCCAACGTTTCGATCTTGATTGAGATCATCTTCAGGGCTTAGTGTGATTGTTTTACGTGGAGATGTATCATTCTTCTGTCGTTTTGAGAGTGCCGAATTAGCCCGCTAGTCAGAACAAAAAATTGTTGGACCTGTAGTCTTATTGGTTTTTACCTAAATGTCTATTTTCAGCGTTAAAAATGTAGTGTGCTGACATGTCCTCCAAAACCTTAGACTCAAAACTGTTTTACAATTGTTTTCCATATTAATTTTTTTTCTTCATCTTGGCAAATCCCTGATGATGGCACTATAAGGTGCCGAAAGCTCGGTGAACCCAACAATTAGTCTTTTTTTTCACCTGTCTAATGTCCTCTACGAAGATTGTGAACCGTACATAAATGACGTTCAACTTTCTTTGTTGTCCCTGTGACTTCCATTTTCCGAAGAAAGTATTATTCGGATTGAACCTTTTCAAAACTTCTGTCTTTTAAATTTCTTGCACTAACACAGCATTTAAAAAAACATTAATTCTCTATGAAATAAATTTATCTTTGTTAATTTAAAATTATAAAAAATTAAATAAAAATTAGTTAAACAAAGATGAGCTAGTTTTGAAACAAATTGTTGATATACATTTTAATGTCGTAAATTGACACGGAACTCGTGGATTTTCCTCTCCAACTTATGAGAAATAAAGGTTTTCGGTAAAACTGAGTAAACGTTCATCTAAATCGTTTTTTGTCAGTCAATTGATCTTTGAAATTATCCCTCTGGTCAGGAGTGGGTTGAGCCAATCTACCAATAAATTGATTTATTTCTCTATAAATATTTTCTTTTATCGATTCGGTGGCCAAGTGGGCATTTTTCATTTCATATCTAAGCCCTCGATATTCAAGAAAGGTTCCGGTCGATATCCCCGGGCTCGCCTTTCTCTTCCGCTCAATCAGGTTGTTAAAATCTGCCGAAACCAGGTCTCTGTCTTGAAGTCCTCCCGTGAAAACATTTCATCGCCTCGTCCTCGAACGTCAACCTCGCCTTGTTAAAGTCGTATTAAAATGGAAAATCCGGCTCGATTTGACGAAAGCCTTGAAAGATAATTTTCTCAGAGGATTATTCGAATAAGAGGCCTATTTCCATCTTGGGAGACATTGTTAAGTTTCTTGTTTGCCGTTAACCTCTAGGAATCATGCGGGTAAGTGGAGTAGCTAACCCAAATCTCACAAGCCGAGTGGTTTGTCAGCTGAAGATGATCATCAAACATTTAACATGTTCTAAATGTGATTAACGTAATTGACAACTATTTACAAATCTTTTCATCTCTTCCAATTGATCCAATTTGACTGGTATAATTATTCCTGGGGCTAATTGAATGTATCAAATTGTAAAAAAAACTTTAAAAAGTTTTCTATCTTGATCAATTGAAGTTGATTAGGGTGATTCCTCAATTAACCTATTACCCTTGGCATTTATTGAAAGTTATGAACAATACTTGTACATGTAATTAAATCTGCAGGTTTTTTGAATGCTGAAAATCGTAGAATCAAGTTTGCAATATCCGTCTCTCCTGTGATGAAAGTTCTCTTAATAGTACAGTGCGCTTTGACAGTTGCTGTCAAGTCCTCTCTTTGTACTTGGCTCTTCGGTGTTCTCAACAAATTAACTAACCTGTCCGGACCACGTTTTGAATAGTGTTTTAATTCTTAATAAAGCTAAGGCGACAATTTTGCCTCTCCGTCCTCTTCGCTTTTGATTTGTCTTAAAGTCGATTGAGACACATCAGTGACGTGACAGTGTCGTGACGGCCCTAGTTCCCTGCCACTGTGCGGGGCCTAAAGACGTGTGTGGCCGAAATGAGAATATTTTTAGTTGATGAACTTTTGATTATCGCACTGATTTTGGATGAACAAGAGGAACCACAAGCGAGAAATGGGGGAGTAATTCCATTAAGCCATCAAGCTAGGAACAAGAGAGGTTCGGTAGGGGAATTCGGTTTACTTTACAAAAAATTAGTGAACGATGGAGCAAAATTTTGCTTACTGTATAACTGAAGACTTAAACTTTTTAACACATTACGATAAATGATATACGCATGTATATTTACACACTACGCCGAACACTACAAAATTTACATTTACAGAGAGGGAACAGACGACAGTTGAATTTCCTGTACTCACTCTCTCTCTCTCTCTCTCTCTCTCTCTCTATCGTTATCAAATTGCCATTTTTCCTTATTTACTCCTGTAAAATATCGTCAACAAGAAATCCGACGATCAAGCCCAGATGACAACGGCAGCACTGTAGGTACGGCCACGGTCGCACGCCGGGCGAATAAAACGTCGGTTACGGCACTGTCACATCACTGATGCGACCTTTACCGGCTTCTCTCATTTTCAGTTGTTTATTATTTTACCTAAACTGAAACGTTTTTGTACTTTTCAAGAATTGTAATACTCGTTGCAATTTTATTTATTGTATTACACTGAAAAAATTCTAAGAGTTTTTAACTTTTCTAAAATAATTTATAAGAACATAAATTTAAGTAGTTAAACTATAAAATTATACATGAAATAATTAAATATTGGAAATATTATATATATATATATATATATATATATATCTGTCTCTTATACACATC
>CM077104.1:31946871-31986306 GCA_039619505.1 Cimex hemipterus | reverse complement strand
ATATATATATATATATATATATATATATAATTTTACATAAAACATAAAAAGGGGCTAGTTAATTTATATTATTTTTAATGCATTATACCTTTATACAACATATTTTTTCATTATTATTATTATTTTATTATTATTATTATTATTAATTATTAAGGTTATTAAGGGCGTTTTATCGACTAAGGTCATTTCACGCCCTAACATCCAAGCATTCTAATTTAGGTTAGCTACATCTCTTCTGAGTGCTATAAAGCTCTGACTCCAAAAGTTCACTCGTGATCTAATTTATCCAATTGCCATCCAAGCCTTAATTTCCTTTTTAAAATTCTTAATTCGGAATGCCAAATGTATGCAAAATTCCCATTTTATATTACATTAAATCTAATAAAATTATAAAATTTATTTGTTTAATTTTTTTTTTTAAATTAAAATTGTGAGTTATTTCCATAATTTAAAATTTCCCCATATGCTTGTATGGCTAATAGTAATAACGGATTCAGACTAGCAACAGTCTCAGCGTGATTATAGGCTCATCTTTATCCTTTTATTCTTCCATTCAAGTATGATTCTACATAACAATAATAAGAAACAAAACAACAATAACATGCAGTGCATTACGCGCAATTTGTATTGTCTTCCATTTTATTTTTCCGCTCCGGCAGCCTCAAAAACTTCTGAAAAAAGAAATCATGTACGCACAACTCTTATTCAGATATTAGCAGGCAAATAATGGTAAAATAATTTGGGAAAAGGCCTAAAGGGTTGTAAAGTGGAACAAGTGGAACAGTCTACCAAAATATATTTTACTGTCAAAATGATGCGTTATCCACTCGCGTACATCGAGGAAAAGTTGGAAGGTTGTTGCCTATTAAAAGTCTATTATGGATTAACCTGATATGACCTATTCGCAATGTAGAGGGAATTACAAGTTCTTTTCTCTCAATTTCTTCAGTTGGCCATTTATATACAGCTTTCTTAATTTCTTTCATACTATCTCTACAGACATTCCATCTTTCCGCCCACTTTCGTTTGATAATGTTTTTAACATAAGCGACTATATCATCTGTACGGAGAGGAAATTGATCTGTTGTTTGTGGATGGTTTGCAGCGTTTCTTGCCTGTTGATCAGCTTTTTCATTTCCAGAAATGCCGACATGACTAGAAACTATTATTTTCTGTTTTTTACTTTTGTTAATATGCAAGACTAGCATCCAAAAATCCATATTTAGTATACATATTTCCTGTTTTCAGGATTGTATTAAGGGGAAAGTGGAACTGGAAGTTGCTAGAGCAGTGAAGGACATTGAATAGCGATAAATTACAAATTTTGTATGTAGGGACATTGAACGTCATACAGTGTTAGTTACAGTACGTACAGTCTCGTGGTAGTGTTTAGGACAGACAGAACAGAGATCGATGTTTATTGTGGATCAAAAAATATAGATATTTATCTACGGTTTAATCTCAAAAACATCGAGGGTACCACAAAACGTATATTATTATAAATAAAGATAAAGTTGATTTCAGTAGAGCCGGCCGTTTGTTTACGATTCTAAATTCGTTTTATTCAGACTTTTTCCCCTTATTCTATAAATAAATAGACATCGTGTACGAGTTGCCAGGGCGCCGTGTAAAACTGGGTCATGTTTATAACGTGTGTCACTGTCCGCTTTGCCGAATTTATATTCAATCTAATTGGAAATTAAATTAGTGCAGCTGTAAATCGTATTTGACTATTATATAAAATTGAAGAGTCAAGTCGGTTTTGGATCCAGCATAGAAACGATTGATTCTTAGTTGTTTGATTTTGTTCGTTTTATGAATTGCGAATTTAGACATAAGCATTTGAATAAATAAATAATCTATATTACCATAAATATTAGTATTATAATTTATTACTATTTCTTCAAAAAGTTGTTTTTATAATTTAATTTTCATTTTATTACTTAATCTATTCTATAAATGAATGTAATCAAAATAATAAAAAAATAATTATTATTGTTACTGTTGGCCTTTTTTCTTTTTATAAATGAAAAATTCTTATTTATAGGCCTTATTATTTGTAGGTGTTTTTTTTAAATTAATTTTAAAATGAAAAATAGTTTTGCGAAATTTTTGATATTTTTAAATTACATATTTTATTCCTTAACATTGCTTAAACTTAAATTAAATTATTTAAAGAAAAAAATTTAAAAAATCAAAAACGACGTTGAAAGAAAATTTTAAAAATCCTGTGCCAATTTCAACTCATATATTTTTATTTCTTAACATTGCATAAACGTTAAAAAAAGTTTTTTTTACTAAATAAACCAAAGAAAAACTTTTGAATATATATATATATATATATACATTTTTGACAATTCTGTGCCATTTTCACCTCATTTTATATCGTCATTGCATAAACGTTACGAAAATAATTAAAAAAATAAATTAGATTTTTTTGTTGAAATCCTAGGCCATTATTAAATCATATCTTTCGTAACCGCATAATCGTATTATAGAAAATATTTCAACATAATGTTGCAAAAGCAAATTAAAATTGTTGTGTTGAAATAAATTTTTAACAATCCTGCGACATTCTCAAGTCATATATTTTATTCCTTAATATTGGATATACGTTAAAAAAAAATGCTTCCACAAAAGTTTTTTGTTGAAATAAATTTTTTTAAATCCTGCCATTTTCAAGAAATGTATTTTGTTTCTTAACATTGGATGAACGTTTTAAAATAATATTTCAGCACATCGTGGATTAAACAAGAAAAAACGAAATGATCAATTTTTTTTGCAATAATAAGAAAAAATGAGCTGAAGATCTTGGGTTCGAATCCCACTCATGACATTTACTTTTTGGTCTCAACCGATAATTTAGATAAACAGTATAATTAATTGATATGTGAAATAAAATATACGACTGGAAAATGGCACAGGATCGCCGAAACTTTGCAAAATCGTAACTTTTATTGTAAAAATGCAAAAAAGAAATTTTGAACTATAAAAATTTTATGTGAAAGTTAAAGCTTTCTCTTAATTTAAATTGTGAGAATATTGTCTTAATCGAGCAGTAAGCATATTTTTATTTTAGTATCCTCTTTTGGCGACTGACAATAACAGTTTGTACAAACGAATAATCAGTCTTGATTTTCCAAATGCATAAAATTTGAGAAACAAAAACTGTAAATGAATCCAGGACCGAATTTTTTTAAATTTTATTTTTAATTTTATATTTCTCACACAGTTTCACCGGAGGCTAAACATTTCTCTACAGCGTTTTAACACGGAAAATCGGGCTAAACGAAATAATAAAAGGGAGATAAGCTCTTTAACGCCCTCCGTTTTAGCTAGTTTTCCCACATTCACGCGACCGGTGCATTCTCATTTGAACCATTTGCCTTTTGTTAAAACGCTGGCCTAAGCTAAATAAATAAAATTCAGGATGGGCGTGTTGTTTATAAAGCGAAGCTGGAGTTTTTATAAGTCAATTATTAACATTTGTTTACAAAAGCCAAAATAGAGATTCAATTCTCGCTTATCACTTCATTCATAATAAGGAAAGCCCTAGAACAAAGCGTAGATTCGAACCCAAAACCTCTACGAATTAAATTGATTTAGCGATTTTAAAGGTAAAATTTTAAGGCTATATGAATCCGAAACCATTCGTCATTGGCACATTCGATGTCGGGTTGGCCCGAAGCCATTGTAATGTCGAAACCTCATAAACGTTTGGATTTATTATTCCTCATTGATCCTGTTCGGTTTTCATCCTATTTTTAGCTTGGGGTTCATTAAATGACTTTCATCGGAATGACTAGAAAATGAAACAGATGCGCTAGCCGAGGACCTTCCTTCGGACGTCTCTTCCAGAACATTAACTGCACATCCATTAATCCCTCTTCAGTGTAAATCATTTGGCATTGGCTGCCCAGATGGACCGGGGATTCGGGGACTCATTCCATTTCCCCTACGACTTAACGGACACAGTTTTTATAGAGGGGTTGCGTTTCAAATTTAATATAACTGAGACCTTAGTTTTATTCCTTAAAGAACGGAATGCCAGTATGACGTCTTCTTTTCTCCATGTTTTCATCCGTAGGTAAATGTATATATTAATTGTAAAATTGGCATATTTTAAGTTATTAAAGATGAGATAATGGATCGACCTGCTGCTAAACCTTTTTCCACATATTTTATGTTACTTTCTTTGATTGGTAATTATAATAAAATAATTGTAATACAAGTTTCAAACAAAACGAGAATTCAGTTAGAATTGATGAATTGATAATCACAATTATGTCAAAAAACACAAAGATTTTGTATTGAACCTAGACTTTATAACAAGAAAGCAGTGAAATGCAATTGAGTTATGTACCAACAGCAGAAGTCATTCAACCTTTAGGGTTTCGGTGTTTAAAAAAGTTTCAAATCTGTTGGGTTCGAATGCGGATCCGCTGGATTCGAACCCGGGGCCTTTACCTTACAGTAATGACTTCACCGTTGCGACCACCGACGAGCAACCTACTTCATTAGTACATACCTAAATCGTACTAAACTATAAAGACACAGGTAACATTAAAAAGGAATTCATAATTTATAGTCACAATTTTGTAAAAATCAAGTTCATTTGATTGCTGAGGTACCTATTTTAGTGTCATCTTTTATCAACTTATCAGATAGGTTAAATGAAAAGGTTAAATATGTATAACATAAATAAAAACAGATCGAAAAATGTCTGCATTTAATTGAGAAATAAGTCAAAGGGTGTAAAATCTAAAAAATTAAACACATAAAATTGATTAACCCAGCAATTGATTAAACCATGTTCATTGGCAAATACAGCTTTTTTTCACGCAATTTGTTCTTAGGTCTTTTATGCTTGAATTTACCGTAATTCAAGTCTTCCTTCTTATAAACAATAAGATTTTTGTTATTGCAAAAAATGCAGTTCACATTGGTACTAAAACTAAAGATAAACGATCAAGTTGGTGAAGTTTTACAAAGAATCTCAAAAAAGGGAAAACGATTGGCGTATTTTGAAAATAAGATCATTTTCATCATCAATTCAATTTAAAAGTCAAATCTTATAGTCAATTTATGCCCCCCTCTTAAGACAGTCCAATCCTTTCCTATGTTACAATAATGAAAAAAGCTTGTAAAATAAGTATTATGGAAAGCTTAATTTTTAAGAACTAAAAATAATAAAACTAAATGTGTTTCATTCCATTAAGATAAATTTTATGCCAACGGGGTTTACCATTTCCATATTAATTCAATCGTTTAGTAACGATACCTTGTCAATTAATTATTCTGGAGTCACAATTTGCATGTAAACTGCTGCCGACAATATCGCAAGACGACGGTTATTTGAAAAGACAGAGGACGAAAATATTTCTTTTAATGTTTTTTTCATATTTTATTTTTTCTAAATATATCCCGCTTAGGTAAAGAATACATTGAAGTCTGGTGGAAGTAAAATAAGAAGATAAATGTCTGGGAAAAATTCTAGAAGAGTAAATATGTAGCGATAAAACAATCGAACAAACTCATTTTATTGCGCTACTTCTAAAGTTAAAACTTACTACATAAATATGTCGAACGAGTAGTGAGAAAGAGGCCAACAAAGAAAGACTCAAAAATTCGTGGTCATGCTCAAAGTTAATGCATCAAAAAAATTTTTTAGCGCCCGTGGACCTCACAGATGAACAACAATTTACCTCTTGGACAGCTTGGAAATTTACATTACATTTTATTAATTGGACATTTTACCTCTGAGGTTCACTGGGACGCTATTTATTTATTTTTTATTTTTTATTTTTTTTATTTTATTTTTTTATTTAAGTAGTTAACTATAATCCTGATGGAGGAATTAAATAAGCCGAATTCATCACTACAATTTTTTGAATTTTTCTTTGTTGGCCTTCTCCCCAAAACCCGTATGATTTATGTGACATAAGAAAGCCGATAAAAAAAACACATCAAAAGAACGTCGTTTTATTGCCTAAACCTTAAAAAAAGTGTAAAAACACATTTAATAGTAATTTTTAACGGATTCGCAAAATGAGAGGTCACATATCAACCTCCTCAGGCTGTAGGTATTGTTAGAAAAAAAGCACTACATTCAAATCTGGGTCCTTTACTTTTCAGTGATGAGTGCCGTACAAACACACCAAAGCAGTCTAGGAGATTTAGTTTTACATACATTTACAGTGTGCTAGAGGTAATTAGTCACTGGGTAAATATCAAAAGCACAGGTGTTTGTCCAATTATGTGAATGTATTTACGTACGTGTGTGGTTAAGTGAGTATGGAAATGGGCAATGTGGAATATTGACTATCCGCAGATCTGTCGAACCAATTGTTAGGTTGAATGTTTTACTGTGAGTGAATGTTTTTCTGGACATGAATGAAGGAAGGGCGTAAGGTGAAAATCGCCTTGCCGTGATGGTCCCAACCGTAGATTAGGCTGAACATAATTTTAATTTAAGGGTGGGGGCTCAGCAGTAAGTCGTGAACTTTTAGGTCCAAATTTTGGTTAGTTTAAGTTAGATAATCTTTTAAATAGCATGAATAACTTGAATAACTATTTTAATTGGCCTTGGATATTTTTATCACCCGTAGAAGGATTAATAATCAGTCAGGGGTAATAGCGGCAATAGCCCTCATGTTAGCCAGCAGTTAGCAGAATTTAAACAAAATATAAATTGTTAATATTTAACATTTAATAATATTGGAAAAATAAAATTCAATGTAAATTTGGCTATAAGAAGGCAAAACCCCATTATTTTTTTTTGTTTTGTAATTTTTGTTGGGTTTGCAACGGCACAGGTCATTCTGAAAAAACGCCAATTTGTAAGTATGTCAGATTCGAACGCAGGGCCGTCGGATTCGAACTCCGGACCTTTACCTTACAGTTGCTGCCACCGACGTTTTTAGTATTGTAGTTGCAAATGTTTAACAACCGCTTGGGAAATTATTTCTATGGAAGGCGAAATAGATTTTTTGAAATACTCCTTGGAGAAGATGGTTTTCGAGGTTTTTACAAAATTTATCATCCTTCAATCATTCCGAATTATGCAATTCACATAACTATAGTTTATACTAGATAAAAATGAAATATAATTGTAATGAATATATAAGCTAAATTTCGAAGACAAATACTCTTTACAACAAGTTTACAAGCCTTAACAACCGATCAATCAAATTTAATTAATTGTCAAAAGAACATAATATTAAACACATCCTGAACAATTAATGGACTTATTTGAGGTGAGACAAGTCAGACTCATTGAAATCATAAGTTAGAGGGCAAATAGCCTTTTCCAAATCAGTTAGATTCGTTGATAACTTTTAAATTAGTTGTATAAGCGACGTATAAATTAGTAAGAAAGCTTTAGCGAAATATAATTAGTGTCTAAGGTGATGGAAAAAATTTTTAAAAATCGTCGCAAGGTTTAAATTCTCGAATTAAACCGGCCCTCTTATGTGCCTGTTGAATAAAGGCTTCGTTCTGTCAACAAAGGGTTGTTGATCTATTATGAGAGGAAACACTGCTGATATAAAAAACAGCTTACGATAGGTAGTAAACATTTATTGCGATCATTATTAAGCACTTTGGTCTTGAAAGTACCTTTTATTGAAGGATTTTTTAACGTTCTTTTTACGCCTACGTGTAATTGTTTTATTGTTATTTGTATGTTTATTGGTGATATATACAGAATTTGCTTACAGAATAATACATATGTATACATTTTTGTATATATGTACGCAGGTGTATATTTTTCAAAATCCTAACAACTGATTAATCCACTAATCACATTCCTGTACCTTCTTCACAGGGTGTTCGGCAACTCGTGTGCAAACTTTCCAGTAGATTCTATATTCCAAATGGAACAAAAAAGTCCTGATTAACCACGGTCCGAATCTCAACAGTTCGGGACTTATTCTCTTTTTTCTGATTTTTTTTTAAGAATTCACGAACTTTCTTCAAATAAACAATGATAGCGCCAAAATTGTAAGGGTTTGGACAAATTCGTTGAGACCATTGAAAATTACGTTAAATTTCCAATAAGATCCGATCATATTAAACTTGTAAACGTTGGTGAAATAAGCGTGAGAACTTTGAAAAAAAAAATATTTTTTTCAAAGTTGAAAAATTACTATGGCGACTCTAACTACTATTTCCGAACGTAGAGGCCAGCAAATTTCAAAAATCATACTCCATTTAATATCCTTTTTAGTGGTGCTTTGTTGTTTTTTAATTACTTTCACAAAGATGAAGAAATTGATAAAGGAAAAAACCGTGGTTGAAGGATTGGTAAGGTGGAAAATTAAAACACACACACACATTTTGAATGAAATTATGAAACTGTTCTATGGTCCCTAGGTTTGGAAATAGTGGTTCAGAATCGCCGTAGTAAGGTTTTCAACTGAAAAAAAAATTTTACAAGTTCTCGCTACTGAAACTTTTATTTCACTAACGGTTTCAAGTTTAGTATTTAT
The DNA here is from genome assembly GCA_039619505.1 of Cimex hemipterus. Classification (NCBI taxonomy): domain Eukaryota; kingdom Metazoa; phylum Arthropoda; class Insecta; order Hemiptera; family Cimicidae; genus Cimex; species Cimex hemipterus. The sequence continues at coordinate 31,977,817 of CM077104.1, read as the reverse complement.
CACGTCTTATTAGAAATTTATGGTACTTTTCAATGGTCTCAACGGATTTGTCCAAAACCATTTAATTTTGGAGGCATTATTGTTTATTTGAAGCAAGGTCGTGAAATCTTAAAAAATAAAAAAAAACTTCTAAACTGTTGTGATTCGAACCTACTTAATTAGGACTTTTTGGTTCCATTTTGAATTCCAGTTGCAAAGTTAGTAACACGACTAGCCAAACACATTCATAAAAAAACTATACTCTCTATAACCACAAAAAATTTCAATTAAATTCGTAAATTAAGGTTTTCCTATGTAGTAAAGCGTGCAGCTTATAATGTACTAGGATTTGCCAGGTCTTTTATTCAAATAATGTAATTTTTTCTTTTCGAACGTGCCGGTTTAAACCATTGATACCTATAAAAAATTGAACATTAATTTTTATGTTGATCAATGTTTGATTGCCTATTAAAACAAAATGACTTTTAATATTTCCTGGGATTTTCATTTTTTCCTATCTGATTCCCCTGTTTTCCTCTACCCAATCTTTAACCGCGTACATAGTATATATTAAATTCCTTAAACATTGTTTTAAGATTTTCTTAAGATCTTCTACAACAAAAGTTTCACATAATAATAACTATATTGTTCCATCCGTCACTTTCTTCTCTGCTATATCTCCGGGTCGTTTTGTGAACACTTAATCTGGTCCTCTTGATTTTTGTTCTTCTTTGGTGACTTCTTCCTGCCTGTTAAATGCTCCATTATACTCTTTTTGATTGTATTACTCTTTTCTTTAAACTCCTAGAAAAAATTTTCCCTTCGCGAAGAATGTACTTGTTCTTACCCTAATCATCGTGTCTCTGTTGGTATTTTCGATCTCCTTGTGGTTAGCTCGTACATTATTTCATTTTTTTTTATTACGAACGATATATTTCTCTGAATGTGGGACCAGAATTTCCAGAAGAAAAATTCAGAGGTTTTTTCGTCTCTGGAATTGGCTGTTTGTCACATGAATATCGGTATGAAAACCTGAGTTTTTTGGCATCGGATTGAGAATTAATTCGGCCAAATTGGACATGGTCAGCCCGTTGGCTTTGTTTGTAAATAGTGGACGTAAACACGTAAACATTAATCAGATTCAGAATGAGAAAAGCGTGCTTTGGTCCAGGGGAAAGGCGTATCTTTAGGTCGAGATCCCTCCTCCCTGAGATTCATGTCCGATAATTTTGATCTCAAATCCAATTAATAGGTGGTAAAAAATGTATAGAAAGAGGGACTTTGACCCGTTCGGGAGTGGTGGGAAGACGGGGCGCGGCAGTTCAATACATCCAGCATCCCCGGGACCAGCCAATGGAGGAGGATCTCCGGAGTCACGTGATCCCGGACAGCCTCCCGCCCCGGCTCTTCAGTTCCCCTCCGAGACTCGTGAGGGTAGTATCGCAGACGGTCTGTACCACAGCAGCCGCTTATCAGGAACGGAGCAACGACGAGTGTGATATGCAGTGAGTAGGCGGACGAGGATTAGAGACGAAGGATCGGACACACCGGTGCAGGAGCGATGGGCGAGGTGAAGATCGCCACCGTCGAGGGTGGCGAGACCATAGACAACATGGCTACACTCCCCGTCGGAAGGAGTGTTAACATCGAGATAAGTCCAGAAAGAAATAACGTCACCAACAAAGAGATGGAGGCGAAAAAGACGAAACCCCCCAAGGACGCACAAGTGCAACAACCCAAACGGTACACAAAACATAAAATTTTATAATTAAAACGACAACAAAAACGAAAATATACCGATTCCGGTTGCCACCCTGCACCACCCCCACCATCATCAAATACATTATTATGCAAAAAATACACCTATAACCTTTTTTCTAGTCTTAACTATCAACATTGAACAAATAAACAAAAACCATAAAAGTAAAAAATCTTAGCAATAGTAGTCAAAAGTGATTTGGATAAGGAGGATCTTCCTTTTTGTTGGCTTCTTCACGCAGGCTAAATATTGACTGTATACAAACTTTACCATAATTCTACCATAAACCATAAAAAATCTATTAAGAAGATTAAAATACCGTGTAACATTGTAGAACGAACCACGGTATTCCACAAATGAAATGTACATCGCAGTTAGTTGATTTTGAAAACGTCAAATTTTAACTAATTATCTATGTTACACATGTAAATGAGCAGGGGTAACTATGCTTATTGTTACTTTAACAATAATATAATACAAAAATTATTTGAAAGACATCCAAATGCAACAGCCGAACCCAAATATTTCAGAGCAACAAGAACGCAAATCCTGATTCCGGTTGCCACCCTCTGTCATCCCCACCCTTATCAAACATTATTCTGCAACAAAAAATGATTATTTAACTCATACCTTTTTCATAATTAAATATTTCTTAAGTCCAAAAGGCTGAAGTGAACAGAAAACAGAAAAAAGGTATCAAAATATTTTGACAAATGGTAGCTTCCTTCTTTGCTTTTCTTCACGCGTCTCACAGAGTAAATATCTGTTATATGTTGATACGTTTATCTGAGTAGTTTTGTAAAACTTCCAATTTGTTTAAAAAAATGTCTGGTGTTGAGTACATGTTGAATGAGAAAGTGATTTAAAAAATGTTAACAGGGAAAAATACAAATTATGAATGAAAATTCCATGCATCAGATGAAGTAAAACTATTTCAGAATCACAAAGACATAAGGTGTGAGTCTGGTTTGCCACCTTCTTTTCATCCATACCCTTGTCGATAAATTGGCTCAGAAACAGATGTTAATATTCTTAATCGTTTACACCGTCACGTTTACAATGAAGAAGCAAATCTGTAAAAATCGCCTACAACTAGCAATCCCCAAATCCGACCTTCGTTACTTTGGGTTCCTCTTAGTCCCACGTTTAACATGGAATAAGCTTAAAAGACAAGACCTAAACAAACGTTACGGTCTACTCTGCAAACATATAGGACGACAATCTGAGCTATCGAAAGAGAATAAACAATCTAAGCTACTACAACCGATTTGAACATACTGAATAGAACTGGAGAACCCCTATACCTTCGAATATACAAAATTTGAAACCTTGCAAGTCTTTAGAGTGACTTATATTTCCAATACTACCAAATTACCATGTTTCACCCCATCTCTCCCATCCTTAACAGGCTCGCCCAGTTCCCAACATAATCCACTCCTGATCCATGATTTATATAAGCTCAAATTCGCACATTTATGTATAGAGTTGAGATTATCACTTCTTACAGTTCTCTGGCAAAGCTTTTGTAATTTAAAATAAATTACCGGCAGGCCTTGGGTCCGGGATCAGACCTCGGTCCTTTACGTCCAGCCATCGAGGACGGGTTCCGGGTTCTATCAACATATAGGTCAATTAAGCACCCATTCACACTCTCATTCATTCTTAAATAAATTCGTACTTATGTACATACTGATATTCCTCCCTCGGCCCTCTCGCCACTATACATTCACCTTATTTAATCCACTATCAACACAAGCTAAGGACAAAACGCGCGTTCTCTATATGGAGCGATGATGTGTTAGAATACATTTTAAGCTAAATTTTAATCACTAATTGATTTTCGAGAGAATGAATTTGCTTTCAAACTGTCATAATTAAATATTTTTCAACAAAACTCAACAATTTTTGATCTTGTTTATTTTGGTTTACATTCAAATAAGTATGTTGTAATTAATGAAACGATGAAAATAAATAACTAAATCGGATTTTATGTTGTCTTGGAATTTATAAAAGATATAAAAGTACAAAAGTCCACACAGCCAGGGACAAGAATAATTATCCCGATTTAGGTTACCACCCACGCCATTCCTCATAAAAGCCATTTTTTCTTGCAAAAGATTTAAATCTCACCCCTTTGCTTTAAATTTATTAGCACAGCTATTAGAAAATATGAAATTAAAACTGTTTTTCTAGAGAAAAAAATGAAAGAAAGTTGTCATCAATTACCGAATTTTCACGGGGAAGCGTCCACAGGAACAATGTCAGGTTTTTGTTTGGCTTTGCTGAAAACAAACTTAGCCTAGTTTGTAAAAGAGGTTGCAAAAGAAAATTGTTTTTTTCCTCGCTTTTATCGAAATTAATAGATAGCCCGACAAAAGAAGTACGGATTTTCAATTTCACTAATCACGATACCATAATTCATTATGATTTAATAATATTTATCAAATTATACCTTATCTTTGAATGTAATTGCTTATAAAGAAAGTAGATATCATTCGGATAAAATATGAACTATTTCCGTTGAAGAATCGTGAATATTTTTACTGTACGCAGCCTTTTCGTGTAAATTTTAAATTTCACTATGCATGCTCGAAACATACCCAAAAAAGTATATGTAGTTCGCTTTTCTTACGAAACTAGTTTCTCTTCCAATTGTTATTTATTAAGCCCTTAATTAACCAATGTTTTCTAAGGTCCGTTAGTGTTTATAAGACAACAAAAATACCCAAACATGAAAATATAAATAATAAGTAAGATGGGATTACAAAAAAACATTGTAATTTCATTGGTAAGAAATCAAACAGGAAAACACCAAAATTGTCTATCTTCTGTAACTTTATTGGAAGATCTAACTGTCTGGTGGGCCAAGCTTTGTGCCTTGTACATGTTGCAGATTTGTGAATGATTTAATTTTTAAATAAATTAATTATAGTAAATTGAAAGTTTATTAAAATTTTTAAGATTTCAGGAAACCAAAGAGCCCAATTCTCCCATTTTTAAATATATTTATTGCAATCTTATTAGCATTATGTAATGAGCTGGATTTAAAAAATGGCAAATGTGAGGGGAGTTAACAACCATTGTCGATCTACTGACTATATGCGAGGACTAAGGTCATCAACAGGGCGCGAAGTAATCTCTTCAGGTCACTGGTGTTTTCTACTGGTTAAAAAATGTGCTTAGAGGAGAAATTATTGTGGAAAGTGGAAACTGTTTAGGGAATTATTTATTGCACGCGAGGGTTTTTGAAGTCATTGTAAAGGGTGATGTTGGAGACGTAATAAGGAGGAAAGACTATGTTACTGAGGACTTTGGATTAGAAGGACTGTATTCTTTTTGGATGTTTGAAGATTTAACAGTTAGTCCGTATGTCAAGGCTGGTTTCAAGATTCTCTTGTAGAATATCAGTTTGTGTTTTGTTGGAACGAAACATTTATATGCCAGCGGTCTATATTCCGAAACGTGTTCAATTCCTGGCATTTTAGTTGCATGTGTCGGTCTCAAGTTAGTTTTGAGTCCTCGAAGTCTGTTTTTGGGGTGGGAGTATTATTGAGGAAATTGTTGAGGTTTTAGCTTCGAAGGATGAATGATACATAGGTTAAACTTTGGCATTTGTTTCGCTTCATTCAGGACACGTTCCTGGAACTCATCCTGAGCACTTGTGGGATCGGATTAGAGGATAGCACAGCTATGTCGTCAGCAGAGAATGCAAGTGGAGGGTGAATTTGGGATATCTGTGGTGTAGAGGAGGTAAAGAATTTATTCAAGTACGCTCCCCTGAGGTACTCCTGCTCGTAGAGAACAATTCCTTTTCGGCGATTCCTCCGGCTAAAATCGTGTTTTCATAAGTTTTCGTAAAGCGATTTAGAAAAAGAAGGTTCAGCTAGAGATGAAAACAAAAACAAAGATTAGCAGCGAATATGAATAATTGGGGTCACACATAAAGATACGGCATGTTTAATGAAGCCTTTTTTCGGACAGTGACCTCGAAACGTCGTTTCATAAATTTCCGTTTCGCTCATCCGAAACCGCTTCTATTCCCATAAGAACAGTTTAATTGTCGACTTCCGTTTTCGGCCGGGTGGCAACTAGCTGATTGTTACTGAAGGCTGGGCCAGACAGAAAACAGTTTTTTTCAAGGAGTTTTCGTTTTCAACTTTTCTCCGTTGGTGTCTTCATTGATCTATTTTCGATCCGTGATACACAAACAAAGCGGCTACGTGTAAACAGGAATGGAACAACTGCATTTCAATAGACAATTTGGGCCTTTAAAACATAAACCGTACAATACTGTTAAATAAGTTCTCTTTAACGAGGTACAGCTGTTAAAATAAATTTAGATAGATGCTTCAAGAAAGATTCTTCTTCTAGATGTTTTGATAAACCCGGAACAAAAGAAAATATTTAATACTTTTTGACCTGTCAATTCTTTTAATCTTATTTTATATGAACGTTAAACGTTATTTACTGCTTGTGATATTTTATATAGTAATTTGTTTCTATTAATTCTCATCACATCGGATTAAGTGGTCGTTGACGTTACTTTAGGTTTAATGGACATCCGACGTGCCAAGATTTTTTTTTATATAGGGGTTTCCGTTGTTGTGGATGAACTAATTAAAAATGAAATTTTTCATAGACCCAAGGAGTTTGGATTCGAAATCAAAGTTTGAAAAATCACGACTTGAATTCCTTTGGTGCATATTTTATCATTTATCATTAGAACGTCTGAAGAACAAACCCCTATATAGACAAATTTTAGATCCTAAAATAAATTCAACTAGGGTAGTTTTACAATACTTACATTATTAAGGGTGCTGGTCAGTATCTGTGATAACAAAGATAAAAATATTCAGGGGAAAGCCAGCGTCCATGATTCTACAATTCAAAACAGGCTTATGTGTTAAAAGTACGGATTTTATGTAGAGTATACGCTAAGGGGGCGAAGCGAATGAGCTTTCTTGCATAAATTCTCCAGCTGAATAAACGGTGAGTGACTTCAGATAGGAAACCCTTCTAAAGAAATTTCGGCTTTTATCATGCTTTAAAACAAAATGTATTTCAAGCATTCAGTTAAATGTATTGTATATTATAGTATAATACGCAACATTATTTAGATGTTGGGTTATATATGCTCAAATCTGCATATGTACGTACAAATATGTGCAATGTTGAGCGTATTTCTCGCAATCTGTCGGTAATTTCAGCTTTTGAAATTTACAATAAATCACCGTCAGGCCTCGAGTATCACCCATCTCGGGTGTTGGCAATCCGGGTCTTTTCCGTCCAGCCGCAGAGGTGGGGCTCAGAGCGTACCACAGCTAGGTCATAGCAGCCAATCCAATCAATTCCTGAAACCAAATCCATTGACACTCTCATTCACTCTTTAATACATTGTATCTTATTTACATGACATCCATTCTGTAAGAGTGGTGGAATATTCGATATCTCACTGGGGTCGCAATGTTTTTTAACATTGAGGCTCTTTAGCGTGTGCGCCTAGCCGTCAGGCCTTATCACACGTTTAGATTATCAAGTTAGGAGCGACTCAATCTGAATCTGCTTCTTCCGTGAGGTTTGGCCACAGGCTAATCGACAGACTTTTTCCGCTTCCCGCTCCCGAGGGGATGGGTTAAAGTTGTGCACTTAACCAATGCCGCGCGTAAAGAGATACCCAAAACATGGCCGAAATGAATCGCCAAATGGCCAGATATCTATCTCTTTGGGTGTAGGGGCTCCTCTAGCGTCGAAACCTCCGGATGCGCTCCGGCCGCGGTTTCGATTTTAGTGGAATCTCTGACCACCGCCTAGAGGAGACTATGCCTACGGTAGAGGCAGCACAGACGACCACCACCGATAAGCATCCGACCCCGTTCACCATTCCATGCGCATTCGAGGGACGCCGGCAGCGTAGTCCTAGCTCCTCGCTGGCTATACTGTCTCGTGAATTCGATCCATCCGATTCCCACAAGCTCGAGAGTTGATTCGGAGGTCATACGCACGTACTACGGTCCACCCTAGTGCACTTATCAATAATAGTTCATCACCCTGTACACTTATTGGATTTAACTCAGCTAATTGAGGGCTGTGTGGATACTTAATATTCCTTCGTCGGCCTTATCACACTGTACATTCACGCCAATAAATACACCATACTTAATTCATACTATTTCAACAAAATTATCAGTTTCGTGTACACTGTTTCCTCCTAAAATTGGAAATTCTACGAAGCAAATCGTCCGAGGGCCATTGATCTTGAAATCGAGAGCTTCTCTGCCGACCCAGCCCACCGACGCTGCCACTTTCTTTTAATCGTGGAGCTTTGCGTTATAATGCGAATAATGTCCTTTTATAACTTTTTACACCATGAAAGGTTGTGGTCGTCAATTGGTACAAAACTATGAGAGTCTGCCAATCGTTGGTCTGTGTTATTTATTCCCAATCTTAGTATGAATTTTGGTCCCCTTTTGTATTCCTTTTACCATCCCAATATGTTATTACTGTTGGTATTCTATACTGGAATATTGTCTTCTAAATTGAATCCTATCCAAGTGACCTCCAACATCCAAGATCACCTCAAACGACTGAAGAAAAAGGTGAAGGACAAGACTGAACGAGGAAAATTATATATTTACATTCAAAAAACAGTTCCACTATATATGGACAACATTTAGCAACAACATTATGTGTTTGATAACCTGGAAACCCAGACCTCGGAACTGTATAAAACAATAAAAACAAACAAGATCGTGGAAGAAGCAATGAAATAATAATAAGTTAAAACTATTATGGGTCATAAATTTTTTGTATTTTTATTTTGTTTGGGTTTTATTTATGATAAAATGATTTTAGTTCTAAATTTTTGGCGAATTTGCCAGGAGTAGAAAATGGCAGCTCAAAAATATATTGATACTGTATGTTTCGTAGTGGGTCGTTTACCCCCCCCCCCTTCCCCACAAGTAATTTGAAGTCAACAGGACATATTTTGAAAACGGCAAGGTTTGTTGAGAAACTATCAATTATGCCAGCTTAATCGTCATTGTCATAATTGAAGTATACAATAGAGAAGTAATTTTAAATGCTTAAGACCATAACTACAGTAGAATGATGTGGAATCCCTACACAAGAATTAAGAGACCACAACTTAACAGAAGACGTAAGAATACGGTTAGGAACGACAAAACTTTACCATAGACATTATTGTGGCCACAGTGGACATACGTGAAGGAACTTGTGATCTTCATCCATTTAAAAAAAAAGGTTCTCGGAATAATTATCAAAGGTCTTTACCACGTACAGGAACTTGCGAACTTAATCCAATCCTTCAAAATCTAAAGTCTTCGGAATAATTGTCAACGCTCCTTACTACGTCACTACTACAACGTCTTCAACATTCTCTTTGTCGATGAACTGCACTGTTCAGGCTTCCTAAAGTTACACTCCAACTCTACTCAGGACGTTTTTTTGGCATTAACCGTTAAGCCATAGCCATCTCTCTGCATACAAGTTTTTTCTCGACATTAGCCGTTGAGGCGTAGTCATATCTCACCATATAAGTGTTTTTTCTTTGTATTCGCCATTAAGGCATTGTTTTGCTTGAAATTGGCAGGGCAAAGGGCCCCGGCCCCCCACGAGAGCTGTGCAGGTCCTGCCAGCAACCATGTATGTTCGAATCGGTTAATGTGTTGGCTGAAGTGTCTGGGAGAAGAACATACATTACGAACAAATTTAATTACAAACAAATTATGTCAATTTTGTTATGAAGGTAGATAGATGTGAATTGTTCTTGACTTGCATCTTCACAAGTTTTTCGTGTTTGGGTTATCCATTATTGAATTTTTAAAGCATTCGTCACTACGGTTTTTACGTTTTTAAACACGAATTTTTTGTGCTAAGTAAGTTTTTGTAACATCGACTTATAAATACTAAAATAATCTTGTTGAATTGAAAGATTGCAAAGCCCATTGCCCAAAGACCAGAAATATAACTTAAAAAAAAGTATTTTCTCTTATGTTGCAGGGGTTTTTTTTTTGCTTTTTTTTTGGGGGGGATGTGTTTATGTATGTATCGATAGATCATATTAGAATTTAGTTCAACCCTTGTTCTTTTAAAGCAAAACAGTTGATCACCACGGTTTTCAAAAGCTTTCAGGTCGGTATATTCTATGACTTTTTTTATTCCGTGTCGTAATGCGAGCCGAAGGACTGAACACGTGTGTTCGCCCCATTCAGGTCTCCCAGACTTTACCACCGTAGTTTTGTGTTTGTTAATACGACTAGGGCTCAGTTCTCCTCATGCTGTTTACCGAAAGAATTAGTAAAATGGGCTTTGTGTGTGGGTAGTATTGCACATGGATGATTTCGTTATTCGCTATTCAAATTTGATCTGACTGAATAAGGTATCAGTCGTGCAAACCGTATATGCATTTTTATTTATTTATGTTTAAGAAGAAACGGAGCTCCATGGGAGAAGGAAGCTCAATCTCTTCAACATTTCTTATTCCTAAGATTTATAAACGTTCTCTTTCTGTTTCCAGATAATAATGTATTATTTATCAAACACCAATTTTTTATCGAGTGTCGAATTAATTCTAGTTGGTTCAGATTGGATGAAAATGTAACACGATTTCCCACGATTGAATTCATTCTCCCAGTGATCAAAGTCAATTTGAGATAAGCCCCGTTTCCACCTTGATTTTCATTAACTAAGATTATTAAGATTAGATGGACAGTTTAATATATCTATAGCAAGGATAGTTTAGTAAAGTTATTGGTTAGATGGTTAGATATCACTTGTGCAAAAAGTGCAGTTGTTGTTGAAATTCGTTCCAAATGTACATATATAAATATTGTATAAATGTAAATATGGGAATAAAAGGACATATAAATACCCGTTCTTCAACACATAAGATTATTTGAAAATAGTTTTAAGTTCATTTTTTCATATACCGAGATATTTCAGGTTTGCATTAGTATTAATTTAAAAATATTAGTAAACATTCATCAATTCCTGTAATAATTTAACACTACACTTTTCAATTTTATTATAGGATAATAATTTTTTTAAATTATTTAAATATAAAACATTTGTGCCACTTTCTAAACTAACATATAATAAATAAAAACAAGAGGAAATTTAAGTCCATATTGTTTGACGTTAGCTTTACTGAAATGCATTTTGCAATCAATTTCAGTTATATTAAAAAGCAAATTTAAGTAATCAAGCGTAAAATGTAAATTAATGTATGTACAAATGTGTGTATGTAATGTAAATCACATAATTAAACATTAAAAAAATTATATTTTAATGAGTAGTGTCTAGTGACCGTTAATTAATGGTTATTTGGTGATCAATAGATACGATCTGGTGTGACGTAGGTTTTAGTAAACCATTTTCTTTATCGTGCCAACGTTTCTTCTGAGATCATCTTCAGGGGATTTATACTGGCGCTCTCAACACGATACCCAAGAGTGACACATCTACATAGAAAACAAACACTTTGAGGGAGTACAAATATTTTGATTGAATCTAAATTTCTAGCATTGTATAAATTGATTTTTTCCACGTCCTACATATATTTGTAAAATTTAAACAATATTTACAAATCCCAGACCCTGAAGATGATATCGATAAAGACCGAACGTTGGCATGATAAAGAAAATTTTTTGTTTTTTAACCGACGTCTCCAGTCAGCAACTCATGATCTCCAAATAATTATATTTTAAACTTATTTCTCCTTTGCAGTTAGCATAACGAATTACACATGGGAAATAGGTGGTATGGCAGTAAACCCATTTTATCAAATTTCTTTGCAGGAATAATATTTCCAGTGTTTGTATATATTTTTCGCCTTTAATTATTTTAATTTTCTGATAATTATTTCCATAATTGGATCGAAAATTACTAGTCATATTCGTTGAATCAGTTAATTCCAAAATTCTTCTTAGTAACAATCTTGAATTAATATTGCTCAAGCTGCGTTCCTCATCGGATACATAAATTCATTGTTTTTTCTTAAATTCATGTGTCTTATTTCTATACTAAAAAATTTAAAATTTCCGCGAAATGTTTTATTACTCTTCATATTATCGTACATGTTACGTATACATATTATTATTTCCTATTTAATTACTTCTCACTTCTTCATCAGAATATTAATTGATAAAACAACGATGTTGTTTTTAGAAAACTAGAACTAGCTAAGTAATATTTTCCAAAGCACAAATCTCTCTGGAGCTGTAATAATCAATAATAATTGCAAAAGGTAGTTGTTTTAATTATGGAATAAGAATGAACTTATTCCACTTTCAAAGATTTTTGCGATGGCATTTTGTAGCCAAAGTTTTGTCTTTATCTAAAAAAAAAACTCGTCCTCCATCTTGTAATGTATCTATATATGAGTATACTTACGTTTTTTTATTTTTTACTTTTTTATTTATTTACTTATTTTAATGGACTTACACCATCAACACTAAATGGTTCAAACTGTCTATAATCCTTTGAATGGTAAATGCACCACGAAATAAAGGTTCACATTTTGGTGTATTGACCTAACATTTGAACCGTTAGGAAACAGAAAAGCACTTCTTTTCCTGAGTTACCAACATGTTGGGAGAAATGTATTGAGAGTATGGGAAATTATTTTGATTAAAGAACATTGCTTTAAAGTAACTAGTTTCTTTTTTTTTTGTTTAATACCAAAATCCTGCATTATTTTCCGGACAACCCAATACAATATCTACTGGGCTAAATTTTGTTTGAATCTTTTTTCTCCAAAATTGTTTTCCCTAGTAAAGTTGACAAGTTTCGCGCCCATAAAAACTGAACTTTTTTATAGGTTGTTCATAATTCTGTGTCAGGGAGTTTTATATTCTGATCAGGGGGATCTTTAAAATAGATGGAAATTTTGAAGGTTATAAAAAGAAAACGTAGCGTAAATAGTATTTTTAGGTCTCTCAGACTTACGCATAAGTTCACTTCTATGGGACTTCGCGTTGATAGGGCCTTGTCCGCCCACTAAGTATTAGAGATAGCGTTTGTCGCTTTCAAGCGTTTCCACCGACACAGTTCGCCCGTTTTCCGGTGAAACTACTCGACTTTACGGACCATGTGAACGTTTTGTATCGAAAATTTAAACAATAATAGATTTTAGATCGAAAACAATAAGTTTTTTATTTATTATATATAACGTTAAAATGTACGATTGGAATGATAAAAGCCCGACCTTTGATTGTTTCTTTCTTTCAAGCTTTCTTCCTGTAAGAGTTGAATTTTGAACTTTAATAATAAAATGTTTGAATTATCATCTGACAAAAGAGCGAGCGGATGAGGTGACTGGCTTAAATATGAGAGCGGGAGTGAATTGATATCTCAAAGAATCTTCATTCCCAGGGGTTACGACTACGTGGGAAACAATTATAATTTGATGTTCAAGTCTTACTAAGACCGTTATGAGGATGGTTCAGAAATAAATTTTACATAAGGAAGCATTATCCAACAGGTGGAGACAATAAAATGTCAAACAACCCTTAACAGAACAGACCATAGACTTGAGAACAATTTAATTATTTCTGAACTAAGAGAGATTTTAAAACATTAGGTATAAAAGCCTCTATTTTAAAAGTTTTTATACAGTCGATTGTAATTTGAATTTAACATTTTTAATTTAAACTAATTAAATATCTACCTAAGGGGAGTTATTAACGTTTGTAACAGGATTAATTTAACAGATTTGACAATAAATTTACAAGAGTGTAAATAAAATTGAAAGAATTGTAAACCATCGCTTTAATCCAATAGTAATGGACTGGTTTTTTAAATAATTACAATCCCTTCCACTCCTCTTAATTCTCAATTAATAATTAATTAGACAAGATACTCCCGTCATGATACGGCCGAATAAAAACACAGCCGGAACGATTTGTTGTTGTTTTTCCCCGTTTGTTTATCTTCAATTTAAAAAAGCTATTGTTTTACGTCATTAATGCCATTGTGACTGCATCTTAATTGAAACAGGAAAGATCTGTGTGGGGAATTACGAAACTTCACTCAACACAAGCAGATTAAAGCAATTGTTACTTTTTATGTTAGCAACATTGACAAAAGATGAATTTGTTATGAAAATATAAAAAAAAAATGTGAAGTTCAAATGTGACCAATGCTTCAGAGTAGTTTTGGTATTCGCCCATTCATGTGCTGCCCTTGCATCAACCCATTACAAAATCTGCGTTATCATTATTCTTCCTCGTTGTGGACAGTACTCCAACGAAAGAACGAAGAAAACGAAAGAAAGCAAAACTCGTTAAGCTAGAACGTTGTAGTAAACATTGTACCCCCTTGATCCTTAAATACCTCCTTAGTGTAGGAAAGCAGCAAACATTCCCACTACAAGTTTTTGCATCAACCATATCCGCAAGGGGTTTACATGAAAAAAACCTTAAACTCCAAATCGGAAATCTTGTACCTGATAAACTATCAGTTACACCAAACGAAACGTTGGTATACCTGGCACAAAATCACAACTCTCAGAACCCACGAAACAGGTTTTAAAGAATATTAAAATCTACACAAATGAGGGATATGCTTAATCATTGTACCACGCAAAAAGAAAGCCATCAAAGAAATAAAGTTGAACAGTTTAAATTTGATTTGCACTACAAGACCATAGACACGGCCATGATACAAAACTGGAGTATCCCTTGGGTATTAGGACCCCGAGTGTTTAAGGGACAAAGATTTCATTGCGAAGGATGAAGATGTCAGAATATGAATGTCAGCCCTGGAATATGAATTCAAAATATCAGATAAGACAACCGATAAATAGTTTTGGAGTTGTCATAAGAAGAACATGTCAAGGCATAAGAGCAAGCATGAAGGAACTGATTTTACCAGATTCCTTGACAGAGCACTCAAGATTCAATGGATATCGGAAAGCTCTGGCTTTTCATTTTCTCCAAGGACAAAATTGTTATGTGGCTGCAGATCTACTGAATACCAGACATGTCATCTATATCAATCAATCATCGAAATAAACTTCAGATTCTATTATATCGAATAGGACACTTGATATCCTAAAATAGAATTAATTGACCTTTCTGTGTTTTCTTTATTGAGACTCTATAAAACCGAACGTTCTAAAAACGTGACATCATTCTGCTACCGTTATATTCTTCAGAAGGTAGATGCCTGTTACTACCTAAAAAAGACAAAAAAGCTTTTCTCGAAAGACCATAATAAAATACCTTCTTAGCGTATTAAAAACGATTATATTGCTAAAGTGCTTTCCAAAGGAGGACGATTTAGTGAAATATGGGCAAGCAATTCAAGCCTAACCACACAGTGAAGCCAACTTTCAACCGAACGGTGCCTCTGCAATTAGATACCTTTTCTTCTTCTACCTTGACCCAAGTGAACAATTCCTTCGCTTTTAGGATTGCACACTAGAATTATACTAGAATATCTGACTCAGAATGTACGGATTCGTCAAGGATTATTCTATTCCATAGATCAAATACTAGCAACACCACTGTTTAGCTTTCTTTTATTATTTTCAAATATCTTCGAGTTAATATTTCTTAATTGATTTTTAGCTAAAAACTCAAATCCTGGACACTCCCTTTGAATATCGCCACATGTTCAGTAACTCAAGTTAGTTTCCCAGGAAGGATCTGTTTGAGTTTGACTGTTCCTGAACAAGGATATTTAAGATGATTCCGGTCTTCCAGAGAAACTGAATCAATACGTTATGGAGGCTTACCTTATTAAAACCCTTTTATTTGTTTAGTGACCAGGTCGAGTGGTGGCCCTGAGAGGGCCGGTGTTATAGTAAGAGCTGTTGACAACTATGAACTTCCTTGGCAGGTGACGGTGGGTGCTGTGCCGAGCGATGTCGATGAGCAAGGTGGCAGCAGAAGTCGTTGTTGTAGACCGTACAGTGTGGTATTTCGGATAGTAAGTCAAACCGGCTGTCGATTGAATGATGCGATGAGTGTGAGTATGAGCTGTTGAGAGGACTTTGCTGCCTGTAGCTTTTGATGGCTGCTTGCTCCATTAGTGAATGTAGGAACTAGACGACGAGTCTGATTTAATGTAGCCAATGGCCTATTAGGAAGGCGGATTGTCAAAGTGGTGGTGGTTTCTGCCAGTCGCGTGCTTGACGTGCCGCAGGCATTCACTACAATTGAAAATATCAAATATTGATAACGATCTTAGAGCGATACTTTCAGGGGATTTCCCAAGGGAGCAGCCTAGACACACTGTTGTATTTTATGTGCATAACAATCTCTCTGAAGTAAGAACATGTTGGCCAAATACACTTATGAGAAGGATGCATGAAGTAACATGTCGTTCAACTCGCATTAACTTCCAGATTGAACAACGTATTGTGGATAGAAATATGAACTTTAATAGCCACAAGTGGTTAAATTTACAAAAAGTCAACTAACAGAATGATCTGAATGATGTTGAACTTGATCAATTTTATCACTTGTAGCTTTGGTCTAGTCAACATAGAGGTAATGCATAAGTGCACTTGTGTATAACGTGCGGTTTCGACTTTTTCGGTTTAGATTTTCAATTTTCCATAAAATTACACTTCATTTACATTTAATATTTCTTTACCCTGCTTTAATTCACTTCAAATATACTACAGTGGCTGCGTATCAGCTGCTATACTCCACAGCAAAATAATTTTCCATCTCAGTTCTGCGTTCTTAAAACTAATTATTGACGATACATGGGCCATAAAAAGTGTATTTACACCAATTTTATCATTAAAGAAGTAGGATTCTTTTGAAATTTTATGTCTTCAGTTTATACTAACCCCCCCCCCAGGGTACTTCATTCCTGCAGTTCTTTGGTCGAATCTTTTTAACTTGTACATACATGACTTAATTAAATTAAATTATTCGTAATCAAATTCTTCTAGATTCGCTTGTGGTAGTAATTTTTTTAAAAAGATGTGGATATTTGAGAATCAGTACCGTAGCAAAACAACTAACACAAACTGGCCTAGTTAATAGTAAATAGTTATACAGTAAACGCCATGTTATGATTAATAGTTAAAGTAATTTAAACCACCTAGGTTTCTACATGAGAGTTAAACTGTACCCACATTTCGAAAGAAAATATTACAATATGTGTCACTGTGCTTGCTGCAGGTTTTATTCAGCCTTTTTTATAGATAAATATATATAAAATATATAATTAATTTAAACAAATACAGTTAAAACTAGCTGTCTACAATAAACACCAGGTCGTTCGTAATATGACATCGTGGATTATTAGCTTCCCAGCTCAAAAGTTTCCCAGATCAAATATTTGATGTCAGTATGAGCATATTCAGAAAATTTATTATTTATTACAGAGGTATCAACCAAAATCGTCCTTGTTAGAAGTCTGTGAAAATCTGTAACAGTGTGTATACTCAAAGACAATGCAAACGGGCACTCGTAGTTTGTTATTTCAATCTATATAAGATTTTATCGTCATATTAATTACGTCACAGCCAAAGATTGCTGAGGACAAAAATACAACCATCCTGACTCCAAGTTTTAGCTTCCGCTCTTCCTATAGACCTGATTGTGCAGAAGACTAGGAACAGCTATGAGAAAAAGACTATCAGTGTCGAAGACCTGAAAGCCAAGAAATGGATTGGCTGACCAGATGTTCTTCGGAGGAAAGTAAACGGTTTCTTGTCAAATGGGTAGACGAAAATGCAATAAATGTTGAAAAATATCGCTAAAGGCAGGCTGACTTTACACTACTTCCAATCGGTTTGAGACCGAACCCAAGCAAAATGATCCATTCCAGTTACTGGACCAGGCAAACTATGACAGGGCACGGCAACTTTGTCAGTTACTTATCAGGTCAAAAGAATGGACAGCCCCCCTCTGTAGGAAGTGCGGAGACCAAGAGGTCGTCGAGCACAAGATCTTGTGCAATAAGTTTCATTGAAAGAGCGAGATGTACTGAAAAAAGAGCACTCGGATATCAGGCGACACGCTCAAAGACTCACGCAATTCTACCGGGAGCTTTAAAACTTTTTCTGTGAGAGAAATTTTATCTATTTTATTACGTTTCGAGTAAATTGAGATCATTCGTTCGGAAATTTTA
The DNA here is from genome assembly GCA_039619505.1 of Cimex hemipterus. Taxonomy (NCBI): domain Eukaryota; kingdom Metazoa; phylum Arthropoda; class Insecta; order Hemiptera; family Cimicidae; genus Cimex; species Cimex hemipterus. The sequence continues at coordinate 31,959,966 of CM077104.1, read as the reverse complement.
TCTCGGGCAGGTTGCTTCTTGACTTAATTAGACAATGTATAAATTTTAATAATATATACCTGTAAATATTTTAAAATCCTTTCAGAATAGTGGTATTAAAGGGGAAACTAGCAAAAGGAGATACTTTTAATTAGAACAAATATGTTTAAAGAAATACAATCCTCCTTACTATCCTTAGGCCTCCCTTTATAGGCGAGACAAAATGAAGGCTTATAAGAAATTAAACCCTCTCCAAAAATTGCATTTTCAGACAAATAGCCGTTTATTTCGTCGGTATAGGGTCTCCCTTAGGGGTCAGCCGGATGGAGGATGGACACATAAACATACTTATTTTAATGTAAAACAAACCAAGAGATCAAAAATTTATGAGTTTTAATAAAAATTATTTAATTATGATAGTTCGAAAGAAAGTTCATCAAAACACCGGAAAATCGTTTAGAGATAGATTAAAATTTAATGAAGGGGCGTCGGAGGCCTCAACGGTAGACATTGAGACAGCGCACATCACTATAAGGCAAAGGTTCCGGGTTCGAATCCAGCGGTTCTCCATTCGAATACGACATGCTTACAGATGGGCTTTTTTTCAAAAACAACATCACGAGGATTGACACGACCTGTGCAAATCTAATTTTTTTTAATATAAAGGGCAAGCGTTTCAATTTTAGTTGAATTTGTTTTTGTCTTGTTTTCTAAACATATTTAATTTTAGATGAAAACGATTTCAGTGTAAATATAAAATTTGGATACTTGAATGTCTACTAAAATACACCATTGCAAGATTTCATCCCAAGTATGAGGGATCAATATACAACTCTAAGATCACTTTTACTCTGTAGAAATAATGTTTTTTAAATTTTTTTTATTATTCTGCTCTCTATCGCGAATTAAAGAAAACTAATCATTTAAAAAAAGGTTATAACAAAAAAATTGAACAAAGATTTTTGCTAATTTTATTTTTAATTTGTGAAGCAAGTTTCGTTATCGACAACCGACGGAATCGGCTTACTAATACACGGTACATTTATTTTGTAAGTAGGCAGATATATTTTATCATGTAGACGAAGTACCAAAAGTTTTTGTACTAAAAAGTTTTTCGAAGTACGAAGATTTTTTTGTCTGAACCACACGTGGTCAATACGTTAAGTTATTATCGCCGTTCCAAACGCGACAACGGATGTAGACCAACAATGAATGACAATACACACAAAAGGTGAAAGCAATTCGTTTTCCCCCTCTTCACAAAACCATTTAACGATGTTCTTTACAATCCGTTTAATTGGTGCACCAAATAACAAACGGCGTTGAATTGGGCAAATTGAGCGTATTTATGTTTTTGTCTATTTTATATTTTATAATTTCTATGTGAAGCTGTAAATACACTTTCCAGTGATTGTCATCATATTGATCCAAACTGAAAAAAACTTTCTTTTACTCTTACTTATTAGTTTAAAGTTAATCTCATTGAAATAATGGTTCAGCAATTCATAATTCTTCTACAAACTTTTCTTTTGAAATTTACTTTGGTTTGTTTTTGATTTATTGGAAGAAAATGTTATTGCATAACGAGGTCTTTATCGTTCGAGTTTTCTCGAGAGAAAAAAAGCTAAGCCAAATCATTAATAAAATCATTTTAAAGGTGCGGATTTCTTTTTAGAATGGCTTCCTTTTCAGCCACTCAAGGTCATTATTATTTTCCAGTTTTACGCGAATCGTAAACCTATATTTTTTATTTTTCTGTGTTCATCATCTTGCCATCTTCAGTGCCATTTACAAACTGATAAAAACATTTACCAAAATGACACACAAGCCCGGCCTTTGAAAATTGAGATATGCCATAACGGGTCCATCATAGTTCATTAACGACTGAATTGCAGATGTATATTTTATTTATTTCAGTATTGTTAACTAATTAGATCTAGCTAAAGAAAATCTGAATCATCTTTAAGTTACAATTATCTAAACAAATTAACTTATTAATCACATTTTTCCAGTCTCCCGTTCTAAAATTAGCAATTTAACTTGCAGCATAAAGTATGCATTTTATTCCATTCCAAACTGTAGAAATTTTAAGTTAGATGCTAGTCTGCAAGTTGGTAAACACATGCTGTACTGGCATCGGGTCTGTCCAAACCCAAAAACGTGAAGATAGACTGCTAGAATGCTGGTTCAGCATTAATTTTAAGTACCAAAGAGTAGATAAAAAAAAAATTTGTTCTCTACATATTTGCCATTACAGATATATAGCACTCACTTAAGTCACGAAAGCACAAGTGGTTAGAGCTGTGAAGTATTGAGCCGACGGCCATGGGTGACACTAATTTTTCAACTCAACCGCACTGCATAAAAAACAAATAATCACTTTTGTTAGAACCAATAAAACGTGTATATATATATAAACACTAACATACAAGCTATTTAGACTTTTTTATTATGAGTATTATTATTATATTGAAAATAAATGCTAGTGGTATCATGAACGTTTTAGCCCTGTAGACAACAAGCAAGATTTTTATTTCTCTAATATAAAATATTTCTACAGAAGGAAGCTTTTTGATGTTTGGATAAACGAATTTCAAGTTAGATTTAAAAAAAGAAGAAGAGAAAATGAAATACACAACGTTTCACATTGTTTTCACAGAAGAATCGGAAAAGGAACCTAAAAAGCCAGTGAGATCCATCGGGTAATTAATAATATTACAATTGACAGAAATAAATTTTATGTTAAAAGGTAATGCTGGCGACAAACTTTTGTTTGTCACTTTTTCTCATTTATAAAAATTTAAAAATTGCCAGAAGAGTTTACTTTTTTTTAAATAAATGAGCACCAAGCCATTGTAATAACAATTTCTTAGATATAATAAAACCTTAGTTAAATTAATTTTTTCTCATGAAAATTATTTAACCTATAAACACATACATATGCTTCCTTTATGACCTTACGTCCACCATAAAAACACAATCTGAAAGGTGGCTTTAAGTTGTGAAAATACAGGATACCTGAGGTGGCAATTTTCTAATAATGTTTTAAAATCTGCATACATTTATGAGAAGCAAAGAAGGAATTATTGAAACTATGTTTAAATTAATTAATTGATTTTATATTTCCTAAAACATATTTTTTCGGGATGTTACAAAGTGGAAAACTAGGCCAGTGGGTTTCATGAATTTTATATTCTGTATGTTTGACATTTCTTTTTCTCTCATTTCCATTTTCCCACTTGGCTAATGACTAAGGTACAATTCAGTCACGTAAGCTTAGGTGAGTGAAAAGGAAACATTACTTGAAAACAGAACGGTTACTAACATCAGCCGTTATGAACAAGTGAGTCAAATTCAGAATTCCATTGATCAGTTCAAAACTGCTTTTTTCTGGGAAGTTTAGAATAATGAAAGTCTATTTTTTACTACTTGCGAGTAATAAATAGTTTATTTTTCTTATATTTGTTTACACATAATATTGAAACTTTATTTAGTATTGCTTATGATATTTTCTGTGTAATAAGACGTGTGTCTGTATCAATGTGTGAGTCCCTTTTTTCCAATCCTTTAATGCATATATAATGATATGTTACTTATTGTTAGTTCCTGGTCATTTACTATTTATATAATTCATGTTTCAGGACATCACTTTTTATTATTATGAGTTTTATATATGCGAAGCTTCTGGTGGTGATATGTATAGCATACGTTGTGTCAGAAGTAGTAACTCACAGTCTACCTCTTCCGTATTACGAGGTATGATGTATTTCAGAAATATAAAAAAAAATGCAAAGTACAATTTTTTCTTTTGTCTTAGGGTTTCTTTACATACTTGTATGGTACAAGCATTTTGTTCCTACTGTATGTTTTCTGTTTCCTCTTGCAAGAGAGTACTTGCTGTCAAGGTGGAGAGCCGAAGCCTCCCAAGCCAAAGAAGGAAAAGAAAGAGAAAGAGAATAAGAAAAATCAGAAAAAAGAGAACAAGGAGAAAGAAAAGAAAGAGAAAGAGAAGGAAAAAGAGAAGGCGAAAGAGAAAGAAAAAGAAAAGGAAAAAGAAGGCAAAAAGGACAAAAAGGATAAAAAAGATGGAAAAGAAAAAGAGAAGGAAAAGGAAAAAGAAGCAGCAGCACCTGTATCTGCGCCTCCACCGCCACCTCCTCCACAGGGCCAGAGGAACTCGAGATCTAACATTTTCCAGGTAAAATTGGTTTGTAAATTAGTTCAAATAATAAAAAATATATTTAGTATCAGTGAAATCATGATTAATGATTTACAATAAGAAAGGTAATTAAATTAAATTTGAAAATTATTTTAAGAATGTTAAAGTGTATATATTTTGTTTATTTGAATTATTACTATTTATTTTATTACAATACTAGTATTAATGAATGCAAAACCAATTTAAACTTTTTTTTTAACTAAGCGCAACATAGACTTAATCAATTTAAATACCAATAGGAACAGCTAACATTGAGGTTTAGGTGTAGAATTTCTAATTATGCTACTAATTTTTGCTGTCACAAAAGTGAAAAACAATTATTTAAACAAATAAAAAACCTGTTATATTTTTGTTTGCTTTTAAATCAAGCGAAGATGGTTTTATTTTATGTTTTGGTTTTGATTTGTTTTATTTTCATTATTTTTTTATTATTTATTTATTTGCTTTACATGATTAGAACGAAGTATACCCACGCAAAATGCGTGATGTGGTCCGCCAGAAGTCGGTCTGCGACGTGGACGAGAGTCAAATGGTGAGTCCGAAAAAAAAAAAAAATCAAAAAAAGCCCACCTTTCCAAAATCAATCATGCAAACGTTGATTTAATCTTCACAGAATTAATTTTAGGTGTTCTTGTTTGCCTTTACTTATGTTTGCAGCCATTTTGCATTCAGTGTGACCTGTAATAAGTGGAATGTAGTTTGTTAGAGTTATTTTTATTTTGTTTTGTTTTGTTCAATTGGATTCCAAAACAATGTACTGAAGTGTGCTTGTATAGTAAAATATTTTTGTGCATACAATTTCACAGATTTTGGTTTTAAATTTTTGATTATAGGTCTATTAGAAGTTCAACCTTTGAATTAAATCCAAATCATTTATATTTGTGATATGTATTTCTTGTTTGTTGATGAAATGTTTGATTTCAGTACAATGTAGTCATTTCTTCCTTTTATTCTCATTTCCATATTAAGAATAAATGATTTATTAAGTAATTGACAATATTAAGTAACATTTTTTGGCATTGCTTCTATCTAAACATTGACTTAAAAATATAAAAAAGTTATATCTATAAAAAAAGCAATATCTGTTATATGCTTATAAGTTGTTTTATCTCTTAAAATTATATGTTAGGAGCATTGTTTGATTGTTAAAAAAATGTTGCACAACTCGCCTTAAATTTTCCACCTTAAAATTATTATAATGGATGGTTAATTTCTTTGGGCATAGCTTTTTTTCATAGAAACTGACCAATTGCTAAACTTATACACAGAAAATTGTGTGCAGCAAAATATATTTTGATACGAAAAGTACGGTTGTGTGATGTTCTCCATTTTGCACTTGAAGATGTGTTGTTACATAGCTAAAACAAAACCAAATTAAATCAATAACAAAAAAAACAGGCATGTTTGACAATGTAAAATGCCTGCAATATCTCTTGGCAATGGATTTACACAATAAATTCATTATTGTTTATAAAGCACAATGCAATGTGTGTTATTAACATGTATTAACCATTCTCCTAATTTATTTTATTATGTTAAACACTAACACTACAATACTTACCTCTTCTATAAGTACCATGCTTAAATGTACCTTTGGTGTATTGTAAATGTGGTGGGTGAGAGGATATGTAACACTCTCAAATAACTTTATTTTACCCCATGCAATAACAGAAAAATAAACCTATCAAAAATGTTTATCATAGCATGATAGATTTTTTGCAACAACTTGCCAAACAAACATTTAGAAAAATATATCAATTTGTATAAATATGAGATTGAATCAACTTGAAATATTTTTTAATGTACAGTTCACTTTAATTTTTAGTTTCTAATTTCCTGATGACATTAATCTTTGACAATTAAAATATGATTTAAGTAATTACATAATTTATAAAACATTTAAAAATCAAATAAATTATTACCAACTGATGGGTATCTTTATTTTACTTTTGAACAGTTAAGTAGTCTACTTTTTAAATATTAAAAAATTTCCAGCTTATGACTGACCTAACAATTACATTTCCTCTGTTGATTGAAACTCATAAAACACAAATAATAATTTGTAGAAAGAATCACGAAAAATTTCTACTCATTTTGTTCAACCTAATAGAACTATTTTTAATGTAGGGTTCGGGAACACTCAAGAAAAGTAAAGCAGGCGGAGATGTTCAATCCCAGGAAAAGCTGTCAGCAGGTGCGCCAGATACGGTGGACATTGAAGCCGCAGTCGTTCCAGTATCTTCTCCTGGTCGAAAACGGAAAACGTCTCAAAACACAAACAGTCACGGAAGCTTTTTCCTAAGAGTCGGTGCAATAGGTTTGGCATTTCAACTTTTTTAGTTGAACTGTAGATGCTCAATTACCATACCATTTTCAGCTTTTGGTTTGGCCACAATGATATATAACGGTTTGGAATTTGGTGCATTTTTTGAAATCCCAATGCATTCAACATGCTACCAGATTTTGAGGGGCGTCAACCCTGTTCTCCAAATGGTTTTCACATTCATGCAGATGTATTTCATATTCATGAATTCAAGGGTATTATTTAATCGACCGCTCACTGATTAAATTGATTTATGTTCATTTTCTTATTATTTTTCCAGTTGAATATTCACAAGTTTAAAGTGATTGCCAGATTTGGACTTATGCATATTTGTGCCACAAACTTGTGTGTTTGGATAAGAACTTTGGTCCTCGAGAGTCTTAAGGAAATATCAGCATATCTTGACCGTAACGTGACTGCTACCGTGGCACCCACCATAGTCCCTGGAAGCGATTTCAGTAACTTTTTGGGAAAACATTCCGGTAAGTGATCTCTTAAATTGTGTATATTGACTTTAATTTATATGTCACCCTAGCCCATAACCTTGATTGTTTCTATGAAGTTTTCTTCCAAATAAATGGTAATCTTTTGTATCATTAATCCTTGTATATGAAATAATTGTCAAGGCTTGTACATCAGTTGGCCTGTTTATTTGTACCTTGCTTGATTTATGGTTACACATAAAATGAAACGTGTGAAAAACTCTGAAATTGCATACATTCTATGGCGTACAGGGTGTAATAAAAATCTGTTTTTGTTTTTAATATATTTTTTTTAATTAATAATTTTCAGTCACTACTCACCAGTAACAGCTTACTAGCAAATAATATATTTTTTTTAAATTTTAATAAGCATATATTCCAAATATTTATAAAACTTTTATAACAATAACCCAATGCTGTAATTACAAACATTCTTAACTCTCATATTGAAAAATTCATCTAAATTATTAAATCTTTACATAGAAGTGTATATGTATGGACATTATGGAAGATTAGTTGTACATTTCTCTGCGCCTTGGATCAGAGTCAGGAATTCCAGAGGCAACAATAGAAATCGAACCATGATTGCCAGGTTTACGAACCGAGAGTCTGACGTGCTAACCATTTGGCTATTTCAGCCCTCTAATAGAAGTTAAACTGATTTGTGCCATCCAAGGGAGCACAACCAAAGATCACTCGCAAGAGGAGTACTTTCACTCTTCTTCTGCGAGTACAGTGAATGACCTTGATATACTAAACTTTAAAGCAAAAATCATATTGTGGTTGTGCGGACTTGACTGATGCTGACTTATTGTGAAACTTAAAAAAATCTGATTTACAGGCAAATCTGCTACTTAATATAAATACACTAAGGCTAAAAGTAGCCTTAGTAAAGGGAACCAAAGATTTCACTTGAAATATAAAATTCATAAAACTTTACTGTTTGAGTTCCTTGAGCTATAAAAACGCAATTTGAAGATTTATTTTCAAAATATTTTATTAAGTGAAAACTATAGAATTGCAATGGGGTTTTTGGGTTGAACCCCAAGACCGAACTGACAGTAAACCTAGACAAGTTTTCCAGTCTGAAACCATAGCTATTTTCTTTCAAAAGATAGCCATTTCTCTCTTGACAGCCAGGCAACATTCACGGCCTTAGCCTCATGCAGGCGAAGGCAAAGAGTATTTGGAAATCAGACAGACACTCTGCTGGAAGTCAACTACATTAATGACCTGACCCTTGCATGGCTCCCTGGACTCGGGGGCATAGAGGCAACAAAAAGGTTGATATGCTGGCTAAAAAGGGAGCCAACATGGGCTCTATGGGCCCAGAACCCTACTGCGACCTAGCAGCCTGCCATAAATAATGATGCTTCTTAAAATGAACCCTTAATGGGTTCAAAACCTGGTGGAACAATACCACGGGATATGAGGCACGTGAAGAGATTCGTAGTAGGACCATCCGCAAAATTAACAAAAGAACTACTGGAAGGCAACCGCAACCAAATCAGGATTCTGGTTGTACCCCTGAGGAGGCATTGCTACTTAAGAAAGCACATGCACCAGGAGTACAGACAGAAGAAACACTGTGCAGATACTGCCAGAAAGAGGAGGAGACTGCAGAACACATTTTATCTTTTTGCGAAGGTCTATGTAGGTGCAGGTTCTTACAATTAGGACAAGAAAAACCACAAGCAAGATCCTACACTGAAGAACACCTAGTAAAACTGTGGAGGCTGGTTAATAGCCTGAAGCTGGCAAGTGAGTTATAATTAACAGAGGAGCACATAGTTCTATTTAGGTCGAGGTGCAATAGGCCTCATGGCCACCTTATCCCTATAGAATTGCAAAATGGTTGGTCAGTGAGACTGCCTGAATCATAGTTGGCTACTAAAATTATCTAAAATTTATCTCATATCATAATCAAAATTAAAGCTAATAAGTTTGAACATAATTACTTTATTTACAATGTGCCATTTTATAAAGAAGAAAAATGGGGATGTTGGTGATTGCAATAGTTTAATCATTGATACAAGTTCATCACTGTAAAGGCCCATCAAATCCAATGACCCCGAATTCAAACTGAACAGGATTTATAAAATGAGCTTTTCGTCAAAAGTTTTATCAATCTTCAATGTATCAATTTCTTGAATATGTTTAGATTGGGGATGAGGTCCTTTTTTGTAAAAAAAAAAAAATTAAACTGCTGTTTAGTCTTGCTTGAACTTTTTTTAGCCAACTAAACTGTCTTCTTCAGGAACCTTAATTTAAGGAAGGATTTAACCTTTTTGGGGCTGATTTTAGGATGCTAAAACGTGTTTCCTGCCTATATGACCATGGCTGACCCCTAACCTGATTTATTTTGTGATGCATTTGCTTGAAATCGATCTCATTCCTTTTGAGATGTACAAAAGGACATAATGTGAAAGAACATCCCTCATCATTATTGTTTTCAATGGAATTAAGTTAGTGGAAGGGGGTCGCGGTAGCCGAGTGGTTAGCATGAGAGACTCGGCTAGTAGACCTCTGGCCCTTTTTTCATGATACCCTTCCCCCCCCCAAAAAAAATGAATACGCAATTATAAATTATTACAATAGTCAGGCTAGATAATAAAAATATTTAAAAAAAGTTAGTGGAAGGAGAAAAGTAGTATTTAGTAGAAAGTATTTAATTGAAAATGTATTTTCCACAGAAAGTTTCATTATTTATATTGAAACATAATATCCAAAAAATAAATAAATACTGATTATTGATTTATTTAGCTCAATTCTGTACACTAATATACATAAATAAACATGTGCAGAATTGAAAAAATATACATCAAATCTGTATATAAAACTAAATATATATAAATAAGAACTAAGAACACCAGAAGCAAAAATATAGTCTGAAAATTGCTGTGAATGTAAAAGTAAAACAAGGCACTTGTCAGACAAGAGGAAAAAATCAGAAAGACAATACTAGAAGGTTGGGAAGGATAGAGGGTTGAGAAGGGCAAGGGCGATGGGTAGACAAAAGTGACATTCCCAGTGAGATGGAAATATTGTGGCTGAAGGGTTTTCCAGAAAAATGATTGTGTTGCAATTGCAGAAAAGTTTGAAAGAGAGGCTAGATTATGAATAGAAGGTTGGATCAGTAATGATGAGGGCAAGAAAGGAAAGTTGTGGGTGATGTCCATTTATGACCAAAGTGCCACACATTGGATAAATCTCAGCCCAAAGATGTTATTATCAAGGTAGAGTTATTAAAGTGGAAAAAAAAATCGAGAATGAAACAATTGTCACTGAGCCTGGGGAGCATAGCATATTAAGCCTGAATGAGACGACAACTAGGTGTGGGGTGCATATTAAGCCCAAATGAGAATCATTGGTTCTGGTAAATAAAAAGGAATAATTCATGGGTCCCAAAAAGGTCAATAAATCTTTATTACGGTTCTGAGGTAGGCCACATTTTTTTAGTAAAAACTATCTCAACCATTGACCAAACAACCAAATGGGCTTTTATTTAAAAAAAAAAAAGTTTCACACAAAAAATACACCCCCCTCATAAAAAAGACAAATATCCACAAACTTTTGTTACACCCTGGTGAAATAAAATCTAATAATAACTTATCAGAGTTTTTTTGGGTATTTTTGCTACATTTTATTAATGATTTGTGGTTGACTGTCATATTCAGAGGATATCAAAATTATCTCCATTGATTTCACTGATAGACAGTATAAGCAATAAGCAACCAAAAAATTCATTAAAATGAAATTGAAAATATGCAATGTGTTGTTGAATGGTTCCTTCCGCGTGTGATCATGGCCTCTCCCATTGGGATTTTTACAGAAACATTTCAAGGAGTTGCAACAAGTACTGTGCCAACAACATTGGCGACAGTGGCCAATTTATTTCACAGGACAACTCGAACAGTTGCAACAACTACACAGCGAGTGATTTATACGGCCACATCCTCTGCAATGCCTAACACAACTACATCGACCAATATGCCTCCAACCACTACCACTACCACGACCACCACTTCTCTTCCGCCTTTCTTTTCCTTCCTCAACTCAACTACCCTTTCCCCTTTCGCCCATTTTTTCCCAATGGTGAACACTAATATCCCAGGTAAATGAAGGTGATTGGCTAGTTAAAAAAAAATATAAAAATAAAAAGTTGGATTTTCCTGCATGAATATCAAGTCCCTTCTACCCCTTTTGAAGTCCATCTACATTTTATTGTATGGTACATTGTGGCATGTTGCAAATAGGTTTCTAGTCTCATTATTCAGTTTAGCCACTTCTGAAGAACATCGTTCATTGCTTGTAGTACCTTCTTTATTGTACATTGTCTTCTGTACATCATTTAATCGTTTGTAGCATGAAATCGCTCTTCTCAGTAAGTTATTTCAATTATTCAGGCACTTCATGAGCCTTTTAAAAAATCAGTTTATCGAATGTTTTAATCATTGCTTTTTGTGAGTGTCGTACAAGGCTAATTAACAGGCATTACATTTAGAATGTAAAATATTGCCAACCTGAAAGTTTAATTATTGTTTTATAGAATATATATAAAATAACTAATCATTATAATTATTTAACTGCTAAATAAATTGAGTTTGCATGATTTAAGATAAATATAATACTTAATAATGATTACTGTTTTAGCAAACTTTAAATTTATTGTCTGATTATATCAGATGTAGACTTTTTTTTCCGCCTTAATATTTTAATAAATAATCACATTCACAAAACACAAACGCAAAACTGGACACTTGTATTTATTTATTTTCCATAATAAGTAGGTATAAAAATGTTTATAATTTAATTAAAGTTAAGCACAATTAATAATGTGTTTACCTTTACAGAGTGGTACTAATCTTTTTACACTTTTGAGTATGAAAATCAAGAAAATCAGTTCAATTTCTTCTTTTTCAGAGACTTGTTGAGTTGTTTGTAGTTGGTTTTCAAATTGTTTTCTTTAAGGAAACAATAAATTTGAGTAAAACATTTATATTAATTTAAGCGTAGTTTTAAGTTGGGAAGCTCTTGCCTGGGAAGATGCTAGTGTTCATTACATAACCAATCATAGAAAAAGGAAAGGTTGACCACGATGATTGATGACTAGAAACGATGGTTTTACTGCTCTTACCACACTACAGAATCTTCGTTTAACTGATTCCTTAATAAGTAGTCATCTCCAAACAGTCTGTACTGTAAGTGAGTTCTAAAAGTCATCAGAAGGCTAATCTATGTGAATGTCTCTCATCAAATTGTGTTCTACTGGAGAGGAATTGGTTGACTATTCGAAAATAAGCATCTCACATGAACATTTGAACAATTGGGCAAAATTTAACTAATTCAATCATGATTAAGAATTTTGATTGAAGTTTAATCATGACTAATTCCATGATTAAATGAATCATTATATGATTTAGTCATGATTAATTCAATCACGAGGTAAGACTAAATCATACAATGACTAAATCATACTCATGACTAATTCAATCATGATTAAACTTGAATCAAAAATCTTAATCATGATTGAATTAGTTAGATTTTGCCCAACTCTGGCTACAATGACCACTTACCAAAATCCAATAGACTCAGGATAAAAATTTTGAGATGAGAGTTGTCCTTAAGTAAGGCCAACCTTCAAAAAAATGTTATCACAAACGAAAACCACCGAATCGTCTATTCTATTACAATCAAGACCCCAAAGATAGTGCATTTTCCAAATAATGTAGAAATCTCACCATTCGAGTAGAATAAATTTTAATTCATAGAATTTTTTTTTCAATAGTCGATTATGTAAGCAGATTTACTTTTCAAAGCGTAGCTTGTTTTAAGATTATTTATTTTATTATATTATTATTATTTGGCTTTTCATAATGTTTTTACTTATAATTGAAAGATAGATTTTTGTTAAATAAGGTGTTGACATTTTTTCGTTTTCATGAAATAAATTTGTTGGAATTTTTTTAAAAGTGATGAAATTGTGTATTTTTCAACTTTTGTGCACCCATTCGAATATGATTTATCGAAATTTAGTCATTACTTACTATATTATGACTAAATTAGTCATGCCTCGTATTTAATTATTAGTC
>CM077104.1:31883865-31946471 GCA_039619505.1 Cimex hemipterus | reverse complement strand
GGCTTTTCATAACGAGTTTTACTTATAATTGGAAGATAGATTTTTGTTAAATAAGGTGTTGAAAAATTTTCCTTTTCGTGAAATGATGAAATTGTGTATTTTTCATCTTTTGTGCACCCATTCGAATATGATTTATCGAAATTTAGTCATGACTAACTATATTATGACTAATGTCTAAATTGGTCACTTACTACCAATCATGACTAACATTCTGAGTGATCAATCATTAATCATTAGACAAGACTAATTTTTGCCCAACACTGACTGAGACTATATGTATAGAAGATCTGGAGAACGCTTTGCTTCATGTGTCATGAATGGATCTTTGACCACACTAAGGTACATTGAGGAAGTGCTTTTAGAAGCCACGATCTCATTACATTTATTGGGCACAACATGGGTAATGCATAGTAATCCTTGACTCCTCGTAGCTCGACTTGTCATTCAATACTTATAGTTAGTAGGGATACCACAATGAATTGTCCAGCACATTCTCCTGGCATGAATCCTATAGGAACCAAGATTCTGTTTCTTTCTTCACCCAGTTATGATGTGGGGTGGAATCAATGTCCATGCTCGTACCAAATTGGTTATCATTCAGAATGAATCTTTGACCTTGCTTCATTTATCGTGGACAAATTTGTGTTAATACATGTTAATGCTTGACCGCAAGAAGCTCAAGAGTGACCCATTAATTGGACGATGTAGGGATTACCTTGGATGAATTGGTCAACATGTTTTCCTGATTTGAATCTCATAAAACACTTATGGGACAAGAAACAGGTTAGACATCATTCATTGTGATTAATATAATGAAATATTTTGAAATAAACAACAAAATACGAGTGTTCGGTTTTTGCCTTTGAGTGTAGATTAGATGGTGTACAACTCCATCGTCATCTATCACCTTTATTCTTTTCAAACAAATATTATTACCAGACAAAGATTGAAACAGACAAATAGATGGAATTTAACACATTTCTAATAGTCTATTAGTTTATTACTAAACTGTTTTTAACATTTTATGTATTATCTTCAGTGCTTCCATTTCTTTCCGTTGAAAAACTTTTACATTCTTTCCTGTAAGATTAAAACATAAAATTATTGTTTTTATCTTAGTATTTTACAAACTACTTGTATTGTACTAATATAATTTAATACTTTCAGTCTTTCTTCCATAAATGTAATGTTCACAAATTTTGAAAAGTACTTTAAAGTTGATTATTATTTTAATCAGTTGTTATTGTGAATCACTCAGCATTTAAATCATTTAATTTATTCTTCCTCTTTCATTCAGCTTTCAGTGGATTGCAGTCTGATATTTCAGAAGAAAGTGAACCTCCGCTTGCACCACAAGCTCTAGTCGACCACAGGTCATTGTCATCGGAAAATTGTGAAAGAAATAACATAATGGGAACTATAGTACAGGATTCGGCACCTTATCTGTACCCGTTTATTATTGAGTACAGTTTAATCGGAGCTGCAGTTATATACGTCATGTGGAGACACATCGGAAAAAACCCTCGGTATGATATTTTTTAATGGAACATTCGCCCCAGATGGTATATTGCTTGTTTCGTTACAGCTATCACACTGAAGAAGACCTTGAACACAGACTGGAAGTAATTTTGTCAAGAAGGGCAGTTGCAATGGCTCACGCCCAGCAAGGCGGAAGGGTAGATTGTGTAGGTGCGAGCAAAGGACTATTTCTCGGGCTGCTACTCTTAGTTGCATCTCTCATATGCCTTATATTATTCTTTGTGCTCATTCATAATCCTATGTTGAGCCTCTTGGCGATTTATCTGGCTGATGTATCTCACTGTGCACTGATGGTTCTATCAATATTTGCTATTATTATCGGTTTCATAAGGTATAATATCTTGGTAAATCTGTCTTGTAATTTTTTAATTGATTTTTCCCGTTTTTTAATAGAATTCAAGGACTTAAATTCAAAGGCGAGGAGCAGAATGACTTAAATGATATCCTTCTTCGAGTTTCTGCATTCGGCCTTTTTATTTATGCTGTATTCAGTGTCATAGCGGGATCTCTAACTGCTCTCACAAGCGAACCTAATCTTCTGGTTATGGTGACTGGTGTCCTCTCTATATTTCAAGTGAGTAATTTTCTACTTAATTCTTCAAACTGTATAACCGAAATAATCTTGATTTTTGTTCAGGTTGTTTTACAACTACTCTTCATATCGGATGTGTCAAGACGACGAGTGTACCTCCCAGAGCACGATAGAAGTAAACCTGGCCGACAGATTGTTACATTCCTATTGATTGCAAATGTCACTATGTGGATCATTTATACATTTGAAATGCAAAAGGTTGTGGCAAACCCTGTGCAGGTGAGCATAATTTAAAACATTTAGTTATTCTTAAGTAGGTTTTCATACAAATACAAAATTAAATTAAAAAGATAGTTTTAATCTAGCATCACACCGGTGAATCGTACACAGTTCCACTAATGTAGTACAATGAAAATCCTTCTACATGAAGCCACGATTTGCTTCCAATTTGAATAAAACGGGGAGTTGGAATGGGAAGCTTATGGCACGGGCTAGCTCAAGTGGTAGAGCAGTGGTGTATTTAACCAAAAATCGTAGGTTCAAATCCCGCCTGTGACATCAATTTTTTGAGTAATTAAATACAAAATTATCTAAAATTAGAAGTTATAACATTCAATTTTAAAGAAATATATTGTGTCCTTGGTTTGTTCTATAAAAAATAAATAAAATAATAATCACTATTTTGTCAGGAATGGTGAACCTTTCAAGACAATATTTAGACACTTTGCACTATATTGCAAAATTAAAATTTAAAAACTTATTAAAAAAATATAATAAAATCCTTACTTTGGCCAACTTTGCAATTAAATACAATTTACAAAATTAAACAAAATACTGTTCTTTAAAGGTGAAAGATTTATTCATTATAAAGGAAGACTAACATTTATAATAATAAAATTAAAAAATCAATCCTGGTCTCTCCGAGTTCTTTCAGTGTACCCCTAGAGTTCCACTTTATCCATCCTGCAGAGTACTTTTACACTTTTTTTTCTTCTAACATACAGCATCGGTCCTGGAGCCTGTCCTCTACTTTTTATACCACTCGGGTGGTTTCAACCTTTTACCGTCATCACCCAGCTGTCTGGTTAGATTCCCCATTTTAAATGGACCCCCTTACCCCATCGTGGGAAGAAATTTTTTTATATATTAAATTTTTCTTACTATTTCATTGTCTTGTTACATATATGGATATAGTGAAATTAAACTTTCCAACATTACTAACATTCATTACAATTTCCAGCTGGACTTTTATGGGTTCCTTGCTTGGTCGGTGGTACAAAGAATTACTCTACCATTGTGCATTTTCCACCGATTCCATTCAGCTGTGACTCTAGCAGAAATATGGAAGACAAGTTACAAACCTCGTCTCGATTAAATCCGAGGGGTAAACCCTCTCTCATACTTCATGATATTTTGGTTATTTTATTCATTTTTGACTTTTTTGTAAAAAGTTACAAGTAGTTGTGATTCTTTACAAATTTCTGCAAAAATCAAAAGATTTTAGCTGTAATCTGTACTGCTTTAAATGTTACCCCTTGTCGGTAAGTGTTACATGCAGTTTGTAGCGATCTTCACTGTTTTGAAGCCAATTTACAAATGATGGTCCCTATAGATAAACAACCAGATAGGGAAAAGAGTGACCCAAATTTGTACTTGCTCAACTTTTATATAAATTGAAATATAACAAATAGATCGAAATCCAGAACAGGAAAAAATTGAAGAATTGTAGATTGGCTTCCAGAAAACAATTCTTTGGCCCATTATCAAAATTGATGTTCAATAGAATAGCATGTAGGTACGTACCTTTTTAATGTTAAGATAAAGCCCCAACATTATTTAATTAATTTTGAAGCTGTTACAAATCCCACCAAAGCCAAGTAAGACCAGGTGTACAGCTATTTATTTTTTCAGATATATAATATATGTATTACTTTTTTCATCTCTTTGATTCCATCTTTATTTATATGATAAAGTAGAAGAAATACTTTAAATATTTTTTTCATGCTGTTTTGTTTGTTGTATACATTTGTATATTTAGTTATTACTTTTGTGTCATATTTTTTTTTAACAAAAAAAGAAACATTACTTCTTTTGTCAATTCGCTTTGCTTGTAAATATCCATATTTTAATTAACTCTCTTGGAGTAAATAATTTCCAACCTTTGGAAAAAGGAAGGGGTCCAGAAATTGAGGAGCATATGTTATTGAATTAACTTTTTCCATATTCAATGCCAACTTTCTAAAGAGTAATGTTGCTGAGATAATTTAAATACGACATATTTTCTTGTAACAAATTTAAAAAAAAAGTTTAACAAACAAGTGTTATAAACTGTAACAAATAAAATATATGGCTCTATATTAACACTGTTTATGTAAATATTTGTCTTATAGATGTGATAAAACTTAAAAAAAAGTAGTTTATTGTAATTTAATTTACCAAAGTTTAAAAAAAATATTTATTGCTATTTATTGTACATATGGTGTGTTTCGAAAGGTATATATATGTTTGATATGTTACAAATCAGAGAAAAAATGAGATAAAATTCTTCAATAAATAAAAGCAATTACTTTTTATTTTGTTATAAGATAAAATAATAAAGATTTATTTTTGTGTTATACATTTAAAAATGACTGGTTTTTGACCAATTAAACTCGGACAGTTTTTAATTAAAAAGAGTAACCAAATTCACAGTACAGTAACACTGACTTACTCAGACAAAATAAATTGGTTTAATTTTGATACAAACCTTTATCACCACTGGATTAAATAAAATAATTGGTTGATATGAAAACAAAATACTTTTTTATATCATTTCTATATTTTTGTGCTGTGTTGTTAACAAATACTTGCTGCTTTGGTTCTTACGAGGAGAAAGAGCCATAGATGTTTGATACAATTTATTTCTAAGTGGTAAGATTTTGATATAAAAAAATTGAAAAAATGTCAAAAGACATTTAAAAATATTAAATATTAAATTTTGCTGGTCCAATATTAAACGGGACAAATTGTCTAATTTTTAAAGGTAACATTTTCTAAGAAATTCTAGAATTAATAATTCTGTAATGTAAATAACAGGCTGAGTGTTGTCCATCTTAAAATTAAAATTAAATAAATACGTTTACAAGTCTTACTACAACAAACAAAATAAATGTTTTATATATGTCATAAAATAAAATATACTGATCTGTATAGAATCAAGACATTCACAATAATGCGTTTTTTTTTTTTTGTTTTTTTTTTTTTTAATTACATAATTGTGCTAAAAATATAATGTAAAAAGCGCTAGAAATTAAGTCAGTGATTACTTTTGTGAATTAAAGTGTGTTAGACTGTTTTATCATAATTAATAAGTCTTTCTAAAAAAAAAAAGTAAGAGACAATTTTGGGTTTATGTTGTGTGATTTAATTTTTGAACATATGCTTAATTAAGAAAAACATGTACAAAAACACACACACATATATTTAACATTGGAATTGTGTTTATGTGGGTCCAACTGTTTAAATTGTGTCCCAGTGCTATTGAAAAAATTTTCTAAATTGATTGAAAATTCAACACTTTTGTCATGTAGTTGTTGTTACCAGTATAAAGTCAAATTCTTGTTTAATGAAAATCACTGTAATAGTCATTTCTCTAGGAAAGAGATCATCATTTATATTCATAAAATATATTATCTCAAGGTAGAAATTTAAAATGAAGCATATTATACAAATATTAATATATAAGATCTCAATGTTCAGGCTTAAGTGTATTTACCGGATATATAAATATAGAAGTAAATAAAATCTAATAAATTATATGGAGTAAATTAAAGTAAAAAAGTTTGGATCGTGGATTTAATTATTGTTGAGAATTAAAGTGATGAGTCATTTTTATATATAGAGGGGAAAATTATTAATTTCTGCTTAAATATATATTAGTACAAACTAACAATTCTTGATATGCCATTTTCTAATTAATTTACATGTTACTCGCCAACAGACAGTGGCCAATGATGAATGCGTTCTTCCAAGTAACCGTTAGATTCGACATTATGTTCTATTACCAAAATTTAATAGATAATATTAAATTGAAGTGTAAGCATATAAAATTGTAATTATTAGTACGTTAAAATAGTGCATATGCATATAAATATGCGTCAGGAGATAATTTATTTTTCAAAGGCGTTTATATAATTAACAATTTATTCGAACAATCATACAAATAACGTATGTTTAAAAAAAAATTGCATTTATTGTTAAGATAGTCACTGCCACCTTGAATGACCGCATTTTTCCATTTTCGTATATCATACATTCCTTTTGTAAAAATATAATATAACCAAAATAAAGTCTTTGGTATGTAATGAACAAGTCCAACTAGAAAAAATTGAGAATATTGCCATCATTATATTGTTCAATTTTTAAAAAGTCAAACTATTGGGCCAAACAAGAGCTATTAAATTATAATTTTTTAAACATTTTTATATAATTAGATTTTTTAGCCAAACTACCTTTTATATCGATTTGTTTATTTAATCACTTCCTCAGATGAACAAACTTAAATGGTTGTGATTAAACACTAAAAGAAAAAAAAAACTATAAATTAGAAGAATCATGACAAATGCATTTACTTTGGAAATATAAATAAATAAGACATAATGATGCTCCTTGAATAAATATAATTATGACTTTTTAATATCATGGTTTGTACAATTGTTAATTTCTGTTTTTCTCATATTAATATTATATATAAATAAAATACAAATTATAAACCAAGTAATATTGTTTATTTCAACAATTTCCTTCCGAAAAACTATGTATTTTATAATAATATTAGTTACAACATTTTAATTTAAACCAAATGAAAGAAAATTTGTACTTTGAAAGAAAATTCGCAAAAATAGTTTGAAAAATTTTCAACCAACTTTATTTACAGATGGCTATATACATCAAGATGAAAATAGATAAGACCATGTTTAAACTAAACATTAAATTTAAAAAATTACAATTTTCTTATATCGACAACAATAGAATAAAAGTTAGTGTTATAGATATACGAGAGGAACTCCTAATTTAGGGCTACCTGCCTCAGTTTTATCAAAGAAAGAATGTAAAATCAGGCTTGGGGAAATAATAGAGCTTGGTTGATTAATTAAATATTGAGTTGTGCTTACTTGTATATTCAATAGGAGACATTTGTAATTGAGCTATTGTTTAATTTGTTTTAAATTTTCTTTTAAAATAAAACACTTCCTTAACCTTCTGGAAGTTTACAGCCCATTTAGGCCTTCGTATGAGAAACATTTTAGCACTAAAGAGATCCATGTATGCATTTAGCAATCATATTTATTTACGTATTTATTATTTGAATTGATTATACTTATAATTTAAGGATTTGGTTGAGATAAAAAGAGCAGGATTCGAACCCACAACCTTCAGCTAGAAGATTAGAATTTAAAATTTTACATTTATGTACTTTATTTTCCCCTCTGTAAGAAAAAAATAAAATTCTATATACATGAAGGTAATGTAGTGGTAAAATATTGTATTTTATTTAAATTAGAGGCGAGTGTTCTATTCTCCCCGTGTAAGTAAGACATGTAACAATTCTTTTTTATGTTTTAACTACCTAATATTTTGC
Organism: Cimex hemipterus; assembly: GCA_039619505.1. Classification (NCBI taxonomy): domain Eukaryota; kingdom Metazoa; phylum Arthropoda; class Insecta; order Hemiptera; family Cimicidae; genus Cimex; species Cimex hemipterus. Next base: position 31,938,780 of record CM077104.1, on the reverse strand, counting down.
ATTGACATGTGCACCTCCCCAGCAGTCCATATTGGATATGTGGTTGAACCAGGGCATAGTAAACCATTAATACAAGACCACTTTCACATTTGTTCCGAAAAAAAAATTTGCCTTAGACCAACTTTATTTTTCTGGACTTTGTCAATGTAGGCATGCCGTTTTAATCTTCGATTGATACATGTGGTGATTAGTGACAGTTAATCAATAATTATTTATTGTAGGGGCGTCGGTGGCCGCAGGGTTCAGTCTTTGACACAGCTCTCATCACTGAAAGGAAAAGGTCCTGGGTTCGAATGCAGGGCCGCTGGATTCGAACCCCACATACTTCATACTTACAAATGGGCACTAGCACACGTGAGGGTTTATCTGCTGTTGCCAACCCTGCGAAAAAAAAAAAAAAATTCACGATAAAGATAGTTTGTCTGAAACCAACATCACACCAGACTGCTTCTCGCAATTTCCGAATAAGTACTTCCGTTGATAATTGGTCACATGTTTTGTATATGGCTTAGGCTTAAAGCAATTGGCACAAACTTACAAATTACAATCGCCTGTGAAATAATTAAATTTATTAATCCCCATTAGGGGCTGAAGCAAGAAAATTTTTATTTTGGACTCTGTCAGACAATTAAACACTAATTAAACTCATATCTGCTTCCATTTGAATCTTCTCTATATCTGCCCAACTATTACTGTTGAAGTGCTGAATAGAAAATTTCATCAACAAACGTTGTCATTATGCCTTTAAATTTAACATCCTCCAGGTGGTCATTTATATACATCCAAAATAAAACTGGTCTATGGTAATTTATAAATAAATTATAAACAATAAAATAATGTATAAATTGTCGAATAAGACATATCTCAATTTTAAGTTATTTGTGCTGTTGTATTCCGCCCTGCTAAGAAGACCTGTTGTATCTCTAAATTTTTAATTTTTTACCATTGTATTCCAAGATACATTTCTTATTGAAACACACGATAAAACAAATGCGTCAAGAAATATTCAAAATATCTGTTCAAAATATTGATATGTTGCTTAAAACATTTGAAGAAAATACTTGTGAAAAAAAAAACACCATATTACTGAAATTTTACCATATCTTAATAAAAACTGCTTGTATTACTTAGGTAAAATTAAAACTTGTGGTCACTTATGTTACTTTCCATTTGTTTTTAGTCATGAAAATTCATTTCCAGCATACAATGCATCAATTAGTGAGAATATGCGTGGTAATGAATTAATGGAAATTCAATAGCATTTAAATATGTGATTCATTTGCGTTAATTTACTATTGCATTCTAAAAGAAATTATATTAAAAAAAACCTTGTTTGTAAAAAAAAAACCACTTTCTTTTTTTCAGATTTGTTTCTTTTTCTATAGTAATTATCTCAAATTTTTGCAACTTCAACTTAATCTAATACGATATTTTGATTAAAAGAACATTAGAGAGGGATCTGTAAATACGTTATAAATATTAATAATTTAAAAAAAGGCCTTCAGGATTATAAAAATATAAGGTAAGAGTGCTTGGCCAAAAACTTTAAAAAACATGGTAGCAAAATGGAGAATGTTCAGCATGAAAAATTTCAAAGGTCAATTTCTAAAAACTATCAGAACAATAGATACCGAATTTCTTTTTAACAGAGAACCTGAAATTTTGGTTTTCAATTCACTTTTGGGGTTATATTTGTTTCTTGGATTAAAAAAAAAGAAAAGAAAAAAGCAGGTTTGGAGATTCCGTTCGCCATATCATTGTAGGCTTTCAAAGCACAGTAAAAAACAAGACAAATTCACTGCATTTTCCAAAAAGCTGAAGTTAATATGAAAAATTATTATATTAAATATTCATATTACCACAATTTCCCAGGGTGTACAACTTATCAGGGGGGACATTGTGATCCAAAGCATCTAATTCTTTAGTTATGTTGAGAAAATTTCTCTACACTTTATCAACTTTATTTAAATTAAGATAAACTAGGGCCAAAAAATGGATAATGTATGGTCCATGCTTTTACATTTTTGAAACCCTAACTTTGACCCCCCCCCAGCTTATTTGTTTATTTTGAATAAGTAATATTAATAACAATTAGCAATCATTTTGTTCTTAATAATGTTTATTACCTCCTCTAGCCCAATGTAGGGCCTTAAATTTCCTAGGCAAAGAGTGAATATACAAATCGATTTTGTTTGGTGAAACAGAATCCCCTTTTTCTACGAGTTTGAAGCTGTACATGGCTTGTTAAAGGCAGCAATTGATGTCTATCCCATTTCTTTAATATGTCCCATAAGTGTTTTGGGATTCAAATTGGGAAAACGTTGTGGTAATCTCTACATCCTCCAATTAATGGGTGATTGCAGTTGAGCATTATAATGCTTTAACACAAAGTTGTCCGCAATAAATAGTGCAAATTGGACCAAAGCTCAATGAATAATAATCTGTTGGGAAAGGGCATGGGCTTTAATTCCACCCAACTGACTGTCTGAAAAGGTTGAGACTCACACATGGTACACAAAGCAAAGCGTTCTCCATGTCTTCTCCAAAGACAGACATAGTTATCTGATTGCCTCAAACCAAATCAGCTCTCATGTGAACAGACCCCCCATTGCTCAACTGTTCAAGTAGGATGGTTATTTGTGCATAGTAGCTTTTCTACTCATTGCCTCTCCAGTAGTTATTACAAAAAATAAACAAATAAAAACAAGTGTTTGGGTGTATTTCAAATTGTGTTATGTTTGTGAAGAATATAAGGCTTTAAATTTACTGAAAATGTGCTAAGTAGTCAACCTGTTGTGTAGTAAATTTTGGTTAGCTAAATAAAGTTTCAGTTTTTTTTAACTTGAAAATGCTTTGATACGTGTATATATTTTAAGAATATAAGTAGGACAGATGATTTATTTACTTCTTTAGTTTTTGACTATTTTTGTTTAATATAAATGTTTATTTAGTTTAGGTAGTTTAGCTTCTTCTTACAAATTCTAACAGGAAAAAGTAAAGTTGTATGTAAAATATTTGTACATTAATTTAAAACCGTTTTGTTTTTAAATTGTTAGAAATTGACAATGATATGCGTTTATTTCTTAGTCCTAAATTATTTTATAGTATTATGTCAATCCACAGTAGAAATGAATGTCAGTATATCCAATTGTACAGTCAATGTTGACGATGATGACTATTACTATGCAAACACTGATTTGCTGCAAACAGAAGCAAACAAAGTACGAACGACTATTTATTATGTACCCTACATGGTGAGATTGTTAAAAAAGAGGAAAACTACATGTTCTGGCTCAATCATAAATGCATCGTGGATCTTAACTGCAGCCCATTGCTTGCCAGATTCAAGAAAGCTTGACACTATTGAGGTAATTTCTCTTTAGGCGGCTTCCTTTTATTCCTACATTTGTTTTAAAAATAAAAAATGATATGTCACATAAATCATGAGTAACAAATCCACTCGTATATTCAGAACAAAGTACATTAAACAGTGACAATATTAACTTAATCTTATAATAAATCATAGAAGAAAAGTTAAGTGTGAAACAGAAAGGAACTTTATATAAAAGCCCAAATTCAGAAGATACTAAGCATATTCATATCTATTGAAATTTTAATAATTATATGATAAAAATAAAATAAGGTACTTATTTTTATTTGACGAACAAAGATAATGGCTGGTGTTGATGATGTGGAAGATTACAGGAAAGCACAATTTGCTATGGCAAAGCGAGTAATACAACACCCTAACTACATTCCTTCAAAAATTTCTAAATACGACTTGGGGCTCATTGAGGTAAGATGATAATGAAGTAATGGAAGAAGTAAATCTCATTGCTTGATTAACAGTTGGTGGAACCACTCAACTTAAGTTCAACTGTGCAAGTTTTGCCTCTTGCAAATAATTCTTGGCCGAGAACCGAACATTTGTATTCGCAACCTTGTTTAGCTGCTGGATGGGGAACGGACAAAATTGTGCCTGGCGGTGTAAGAAAACTGAGAACGCTGAACGTTTTGGCAAGACATGGTGATGATGCATGCAGTTGTTGGAGATCGTAAGCATTGAACACTACGGGTTTTAGAAAATTATACAAATAAGTTTTTCTCTCTCTGTCTCAGGTTTCACAATAGACGGTTAATCTGCTTGGCAGAGCCTGGAAAAGGCATCTGCCATGGTGATACTGGAGGTCCACTTGTTTGTGATGGTAAAGGTGTAGGAGTTGCACATGCACTTTATAGGCGTGATACATGCCAAATGTTTCATGTTGGACCAACTCCAGTAACATGCAAAGATTCCACCAGCACTTACATGTACTTATGCCCTGAACTTTCTTGGATAAAGCAGTACGTGAGCAATGTGCCTGAAACTCCATTGACCTGCAAGGGCACACAAACCACTTTCTATTTAAGTGCTTTACTGACTGGAATAATTATTGTATTTGTATTAAACAAACCATATTAATTCTAATATGAAAATGTTTGTGGGTCTATACTGAATTTTTGAAACTCTTTACAGGTGTTATTATGAAAAAAAACTTTTTTTTTTCCATTATAAAATATTGTAAAAATTTGTGTTTTCCTTCCTTAGAGAATTATAACATAAAGTAATTATGTCATATCCAAGTTTAACAATTTCGGTATTCACTTTTGAAAATAAGGACATATAAATATTTCTGCTCAAGTATTTTTTATACATTAAGGATCTTTAAAAAATATAACAACCATTAAATTCAGAACATTATTTCAAATTTCATAATGGTAGGTTGAACTGATAAAAGCTAGTAATTGTAATTGAAAGGAAAGGTAAAGCGACTTCTTACATTCAATGTTACATACTGTTGCTGATGTAAACACCTGATCTATTTATAGATTCAATATTTTATAGTTTATAAGTAATGTTTTTATTTTCCATAATTGTTCAATTATTTCACCCATTTTTGTTAGTCTTTGCTTCAACAGAAGATGATTACAGTAATAAATATCAATATATTGCTAAAATTATTAATAATAAAAATGGTAAAGAGATTATCTGCTCTGGCACAGTCCTAACGGTTAAAAGAGTACTGACTGTAGCTGATTGCGTAAAAGGCCAGCCACTTAATAATCCCAACGTTGTGGCAAGTATAAATTTTATACTATGATTTTTATTACGCGAAATCAGTAATATTTTTGTAGGTGCAGTACGGTTTGGGAAAAAGCGCTCAAAACAATAGTGTTTTAAGAATTCACTTCCATCATCATTTCACAGAGCAAAGTCCCATTTTGTGGCATATTTGCCTGTTAAAGGTTTGCTATAACAATATTGTAAAGTTACAATAGGAAAACTAACCAGTTTCACTTTCAAAGCTTAAATTCGATCTTCACTTCAGAGGGAGAAACAGTTTAGGAAATTGGGTGAACATAACAAATGATATAAGAACGTCAAAAGAAAAGATAACAGTTACAGCTTTAAGTTTTGGAAGAAGAAGTGCCACAGAGACATATGCATCAATGACCAATATCCTGCACTTGGTGCTGTCAGTAATGGATGGTCCATGTCCTTGCTTCACAAGGTATTAATTCTTCATGCAACTTTATCTAAAATGGTTTTCCAAAATGAAACTATCATAACGTTCAAAGGCCATAATATCAAATTTTACTGGCACAAGAAATTGGCATAGTTACGTTGAATTCACTAATTTCGTGATCCGCTTGACCAATTAAAAAAACATTAACAAAAAGGACAAAAAAATTAAGGAGGGAAAACTCAAAAGTTGGGGTTGAGATTGGGAAGTTGATGTCTGGGTGGATCGAGGCCACGATAGTTCAAGTGGTAGAGCAGCGGTGTATCAAGCCGAAGATCGTGGGTTCGAATCCCGCTCGTGCCGTTGACTTTTTTTTATCTCAACTATAAACCTTAATTAATTGTAATGTTACGTTGAATATTTAAGATAAAGAAATATATTTTTTCTACAGGGATGAAACAACACTAATTTATTGCAGTGAGAAACTGAACTTGAATGGACGGTGTGGTGATGACTTTAGTGATGCTGGAGGGCCCGTTTTTAACGAAAATGCATTAGAAGGGATATTATACGCAATATACTCGGATGAACAGTGCTTACCTAACAAGATGCAAAAGACCCTGGCACCGTGCAATGCTAACGGATATGCCGTGATTATACCAATTTGTGTTCACAGAAAATGGATATCATCCAGGGTGCAGGTCAAACACATAAGTTTCAATGATTCTTGCGCCAAAGGAAATAATGTTAAAAAACAAAATATTTTAAATATTATACTCGTTTTCCTCCAAAGCCTATTGATAAAATATTTATAAAAACAGGCTCCAACTGTATTGTATTATTACTTCACAATTTTTGTATGCATAAGCATTAGATACAGAAAAAGTAAAGCCAAACCAATCTGAAATGAACTACGTATAAATAAAAGTATTGTCGTAAGATGTCTTTTAAGTAAGGGAAATAAAATTCTGGTTTAAGTCTGAACTCTCACATTATAAAAGACAAAGTCATCCCTGAAAGGTACCAAATCTATTGAGTCAATGTTGTTCAAAACAAAAACAACGATTATGTTAGTTGTATTATTAACTTATACTGTAAAAATATGTGCTCCTTGCACACTGAATATAATGTATAAAAGTGGATAGAATAATAGTTAAAACCAAGCATAAAAACAACATCATCAAGACTTTAGCACTAAATTCACTACAAAAATAATAAAAGCTTATTTATATAATTTCACGGTGTATAACCATTTGGCCACTCACGGTTTAATACCTTATATATAGTATTATAATTTTCACCTAAGCAAATCTTTAAAAAATACCTGAATTTTAGAAAATATATAACTGAAAAGGCACAGACATAAAAATATCAAAATTTCAAATTGTCCCCCTTTTTGTGTTTCTCTGTAAAACCTTATGTTCAAACAAATTTTTATACATTCCCTGTATATTTATTGAACATAATACATTCCAAAAATTAACTATCTATATTTAATAAAGTAGTTGTTCAGTAATGCTTGTAATATTTTGTATGTGAGTATGTACAAAAAAAAAAAATTATTGACTTTTATCATGTACTGAAAAGCCATTTTCAATTCACCAATATATAAAGGAATTCATTGATTCTCGTTTTAATGTTAGATAAAGATTTCCTCTTTCAACATCAATTACTGTAACGTTGGCATCATGTTTATGTCTGAAATACAATCGACACATCAATTCTATTGAAATATTAACATTTTCATTCTAAACAAATTACCCATTTAATAGAAAAATGGATTTGCTTCCATCTTTGTTTTGTACTGCCACGCCGTGGACACCTTCTGGAATGGAGATCGGAACAGGATCAACAGGTGTAGGCCATGGAGGTACAGCTCGCTTCCTTCTGGTCCGAGTTGGCGTCTTTTCTTGCAAACTTATCACAACAGAGTCTTCATCGGTGAATGCAGAAAAATGACCAAGCATATAGTACATAGGCTGCTTATAAAATATGTCTTTCTCCTTGTCGATGAGGATCGGCGCATCGCAATTTTGTCCTATGTAGCTTGGACCTCCAGTCATGTCCAGAGCCATATTCCAGTCTATCCATCCAATAGACCAATGGTTTAGATTCTAGTTTTCCAATAAAACATAATTGTGATGTGAATGATTAAACAATCTACAATGTACCTCGATTATATTGTAAGCGTACAAAGCTCCTCTCATCCATGAGCCTAAATTAATCACATCATCAGCTGAAAAACATTGATTATAACATTATTTATGAACAGTCAACTAAATTAACTTCAATTACAAATTGCTTTGTTTATACTGCTTTCAGTGTATAAAACAAACTTGTCAGGAAACTTTCTATTAACTTCATCTATCATCTCTGGTGAGGTATGGCTGTCAAAATACCAGTGGAGAGCAATCCCTGAGGTATATTTTGCAGCTTCTTTATCAAACATGATCTGAAGACAACAATTTTCACAAAAATATACTTGAATTTTAAAAAATTAATAACCTACAACATCCATCCACCAAGATATATATTTTCTCTGATCGTCTAAAGTCATTATTTTGACATCTCCAAAGCCTCTAGTTTCCAAGGAAGGCCCAAAGAAATGCCCTATCCATTTTCTCTGTTGTTCAGGCAACATTATAACGTTGTTTATATTGAAATGTATAGCCAATCCAGTCAGGGGTTCGTTCACAGCTGTGATACCCCAAAATTGTATATTACTCTTTTTATACTCTTCTAGAAAGCTGTAATTCGCTTTGAAAAATTGGTTAATACAATTTTACAATATACTCACCGTATTTGGTAATCAGCATAAACCTGGTAATACTCGTCTTTCAAATAGGATGAATTCGATGTCGTTTTTACTTTCATCCAGTCTGGAGGAGCCCAGTTACTAGCGATCAAGTTTATCTTATTCTTTGCCAGAATTTGTGCACGTTTTATCAAAGGTATCTGGATATTATTACTCTTAACATATTGTAAATAGTTTTACCATGATTTTTTACCTTATAGACAAAATCCTCATCGGCAAGCTTAAAATGCTTTAGCTCCGTATCATCCTCTGTATTGTCATAATTATAAGCTTTTTGAGAAAAGTCCGTGCCACCAATTGGAACCCGACAAAGCCTGTACTTTAGACCATCTTGGCCAAAATAAGATCTTGAAAATGTATAACAAAAAGGATCAGCGACCAAATTTTAGGTTCAACAACCTTTAGAAAATATGGAGAAATCTCACAATATATGTAAAGAGAGATTTTAAAGAAATATTTCTACCTGAGGAGGGAGTCTTGACTTTTTTGGCTTAAGCTTAAGACATTAAATCCAAAAGCGTCTGTAAAAGTGCCACCAAAACCTCTTAACTCTTGTAAAACGATTGTTGAGTTTATAATAAAAACAGTTTCTATAAATATAAAATGTTTAGAGGCGGAATTTATAAGTGAACGTTTTGAATATTTACCGTTACTCAAAAGCTTTTCTGTATCGCTGAATTTTACGATATCAGCGTTAAACCCTGGTCGGCTGTTGGAAGTCATTATGCTATGGGCGTATCTCTTTGGCAACTTTGGTGTTTCTGGCGTTGTATCGCAATAAGCCGAGTCACAAACACAAAGAAATCCATTGTCTGTTTCTTTAGCTTTACAATTGAGAAAGCTCAAAACTGAAAAATGTTTTCATTATGGATTACTTTCGTGGTAAATATTTTCTTATTTACATACCTTGAGAAAATAGTGAGAATAAAATTGTAATCAAGAGAAAATTCATTCCTATTTTAATACAAACGTTGGCAGGCAATGAAGTACAATTTTGAATACCATTTCCACCTTCGAGATAAATCCTTTCTTTATCACAAGATAAACAGCAATTTCAGTTTAATTGAAATCAGTTTACTTGAAAAGTATTTTTCAATAATAGTTTGAAAAAAGTTTAATTATAAGAGAAGTGAATTATCCTTATTTATTCAATGATTAGGGTAAATAAATGCAATACAAACTAGAGATATTTGTACTTTATTTTACAAAAGTATTTCTTTGTATGTATATTAATTGTTTCTTGATTATTTTATTTATTTATCCATTGTTCTAATAAAAGTTGTTACTACAGAAGCAAATAAATTTTTCTCTCCTTTTTTTCAAAAAGTGAAAATTTCGGTAAAACACTAACCTCTCAAAGCATTTTTACAGTTTCAGTTTTATGAAAATATATACTTTTTTTCAATTAAAGTTAGAAACTGATTAAAAAAAAGATATCCAAAAGCTCTTAGCTCAGTTAAAAATTTAATTGAGTTATCCCTTTAAAAATATTACAACACACTTTTGTTTTGCAAAAAATATATTTAATATACTATTAATAATGGATTAATAGCTTATAATAATTAATTTGGTTACATATAATCATACAATTTATATTTATTTCTTAAACGCATTACTTTATAGGATTAAAGCCAGTTGTTATGAAAATTGAGCAGTGCTAGAGGAGGGAATTTACAAATAAGTTCAAAATACAGTCATAACTTAACCAATTGTTCACACATTTAAATAATTTGTACAAATGTACAAAAATATACTTCAAAATGTTCAATCTTTCCAAATTCCAATCACAATAGCCTACAAATCAGCATTAATTTAAATTGACTAACATAATTCTTAGTTTTGTTCATTGCTAATACATCAACTCCTGCTTTATAATGAATAACGCCTTTCCCTTTATAAACCCGATTCTTTACCACTTATTTGTAATACATAACTAAATAAATATAAGAATAATACCAATTCATAAACTTTTAAAAAGGACATCTTCAATTATTTGTAATAAGTGCAATAATAAATATACGGTGTCATCCACAGATGTCCTGTTTAACAGTTCATAATATAATAATAACATTTAATTGACAATTAACATAAATTAACAAATTAATAAAATAGAACTTTTAGTTGAATTCACAAAACCTGTGTGAACCAAATAGGTTAGAGCCTCAGAAAACTAACATGAGGCAAAATAAAAGAAAACATGACATCTGAGGAAACCCTGATCTAAGTTATGTACTTTTATATGAAAAATTACAAAACAAGATTAATTACATTTGATTATTACATTTTTTAAAATATTGAAGCTGGGGTTGTTATATAAACATGAGAATGAATTTCATAATAACCAAAAATTATCTAGCAATTTCACTCAATTTTTAAAATGAACAGTTACAATAATGGGTGGTGATTAGTGGCCGTTAATTGACGATTATTCAGAAATCGTGACTGCATTTCACGATTTTTGAATAAGTAACAATAATAGTTAAAATAGAAATTTGAAGTTAACTAACTCAGATGTCATTTTAATACAAAAAGTTTAATACTATAACTTTCATATAGTTAACAAAAATAAAAATAAAATAAAAAGAAAGAAAACAACCTTTTAAGGGTCTTCCATAAATTTATCAATCACCACTGCTCCTACATATAACATCAGATATAATGATTTTCAAGATGACAGTGATAAGCTAAAATTTTATTTTCTAAACTGTATTATGTTCGGAATACTGGTATCACCTTGAAAATGCACTAAGCCTATTTACAACACGTGTAAAAATTTACAACTACTTTCACTTCAAATGTTTTAAGCTCAATAGTGGACGATTGATGAATGAATTTTAATTTGGTGTGAACAGGTAAATAAATGTAAAAGAATTTAAATCTCAGGGGAAAAGGAAAGATAGGAAAACTGAAGATAAATCTAAATATTAAAAAATTGGAAAAATACTATTTACATTTTTATCTATTTTCCCTTCAATAATACTGAGAAGACAACAAAATAATGTAGAGTAGCATCTGAAGAATTTTTATTTGAAGGTTAGATGATTTGTGTATAAAAGAAAAAATGTAACAACATAATAATATAGTTAAAACAATGATTGTACAACATATTCATTTAATAAAAATATTCTGGTATTTAAATTGTTTTATTACAAATAAATTCACCCCATAAAACCAGTTAAATTGTGAATCTGTAAAAATAAAAAAAGCAAACTGTTAGTTTCAATAAATTTTTCTTTAAAAACTTAAATTGATGAGGTTAAAATTTCAGTCAGCTTAGCACCAGAGTTTTTCACTGCTTTTATTCTCTTATATTTTTTAATATATGTTATATACACTAAACTTTGTAAAACAACTACTTGAAAACTAGTTTTATTTACGAAAAACTTCCAGTTAATTTTGATGTATCAAAGTATGAGAAAATGTTGAATCACACAACTGATTACCTATGATAAAAAAGGGTTTGGCTGAGGCACCATTGGTTGTACAATGCCCTGCGAAGTTGCAGGATAAGGCGCTCGCATCGGCTGCAGCGGTGTGAGTGGTGAGAACGGGTTGGCTGCAACTGTGCGAGGTGGCTGCGGAGTTTGCAAAGGAGTTGGCGTGACAGGTTTGGTGACAAGGTTGTCTAAGTTCACGAGTGCTGAGTTCTCCCCCAGAAAACTGTGTGGGCTGCGCTTTACCATTGTCGATGTGCTCTCTTCAAGGCCGTCTCCGAGATCTTTCATATCAAATGGGTTAGGACTGCCGCCTGAATGATACATAGGTTAATTTTACACGTTATAGTTAAATTTTTGTTTGACCTAATTACCAGACTTATTGTTGTTAATATTGTTTCTATCTCTATTTGAAATTATATCAAATTCATCTAGGTCCGTGTTGCTCGGTGATGAGAGCGATACAGCTGGGCTTGGCTCCGTTGCCGGTGACCATGGGTCATTCTGCTTTAATGGAGTTGGGGAATGAGCTTTCCACGGATTATTCGGCTGCACTGGTACTGCTGTAAAAATAATATTGTCATATTACCTCTATACTTTATTTATTTTTTAAATTAATAAATTACATGGTTTTGACTGCACTGGCATCACCGGTATAGGCGACCATGGATCTGAATGGTTGGTTGTTGTGGATGAAGAAACACTCCATGGATCAGCCTATAAAGGAAAACAAAAATTTACACAATTTATTATAATGATATATTTTGGGTACAAACATGAAAATGCAATTAATTTTCAATTATATAAACTTTAGGACAAGATAAAGTTCAACTAATTGAAAAATTTAGCACAACTCTACAATAAATAGCAAATATTTTTGCATTTCTACAGTGGGGTGGTATAAACCCGATATGAAATGCTCCTTTTTTATATATTAATATTTCTGTTAATTTATTTTAACAACAAAGCATTGGTGTATAATTGAAAAAATTACTGGGGAAAAGGGTTAGCTTCTAACGCGAAGATTGCAGAATGTATCTTTCAAATTGTGACTAAATAACTGGCTCTAGTTTTAATTAAATTAAAATAAACCGCAAAATGCTACATAATTTGTATACAAATAATGATAAAATTATATAAAAACTAGAATAGGAGTGTTTTAGTAATGTATTTAAGTACTTTTGATCACTTTTTTAAAGTTAATATGTAATATAAAATAATATTTTGTAATGCAATTTTTATTTTTATTTTGTTGTTTTGGTATTAATAGTTTATTAATGTTTTTTTTAAATATTTTGTCAACAAACTTTTTATACATTATTTATCAGTTTTAATATTCTAGCCCTGGCTGTTTGTGATTTAAACAACTGTGATACATAGTGTTATAAAAATATTGTTGAAAAAGTGCAAAAAAGTAATAACTTTAAAACTAAAGTTATTTTTAAGCTTAAGATGATTGCTAAAAGATTATTAACAATGCTATACATTGGCAGGCGCTAACAACACAGCATTACATTGAGAGAATAACTGTTATTGTTATCAATAGATATTATATTTGTCTTTGCACACCAGCAAGCTTAAAATGTTCAAATTTTAATTCAACTTCAAACATTGCATCTATTTCTGAACACATGAAAATTAGTGAAAAAATGTTGTAAGATACACACGGGAAATAGACCAAAACTGTGGTAATAATTTGTTTTTAAATGTGTAAGCTGAAGTTTTTTACTCCAAAAAGCAAATGTGTAACAATCTAATCTCAATGTTCTTCATACTAATTTAAAATTTAATACTGGTTAAAAAATTATTTCATAGAATGAACAGGAGATTACAATGTACAAAAATGACTGTACTCTAAAGTTATATTTAAAATTCAAGCTAATTTCATTTTTGGCCTATTCACACTAATGCTTACCACTGGCCAATATGAAAGATTCAGGTTCAATGTCTGTCGAAAGAGAAGTTGAATAATGAAATTGAATAGTGAATTACTGGAACTGGACAGTTTTTGTTATTCGATAATCTCACCTGAGGCCTCGGAGGCGGTAAAGGTACTGCCCACGGATCCTGAATTGGTATGTTGTTCGCTGGGGGCAATTCTGGCGGAGTCAAATTGACATCGAGCAGGTCCAGCATGTGACTCCCTGATTTCGTACCACTGTCAACACTGTTTTGTCTAAACATAATTAATATTATCTCCCATAAACCATTCACTCATAATATTTAAAAACTTTTGAAATCTAAAAGTATTCAATATATATCTGTGTTAGAGAATGGGAAAAAGTCAATTAAAAACTATTTTGAGAAAAAATAGAAGGATTTCATGATTCAAAGTGATTAATTATTAGATTAAAATATGCAAAATGCAACAATTTAATCTAATTAAAATGTAGACAATAACTTTATTTGGTTAATAAAATTTACGGTTTCAATAATTTTAAATACTATGTTGTGAATAAAATTAAAACTGAAAATCAAAGACTCATCTATTCTTAAAAAATAATTATACTTTTTCTTTCTTTTTTTACTCACATACATACTTAAAAAATTTAAAATTATAAAATGACAAGCATTCAGTACTCTCTCACCCTATTTTTTTTTTTTAAGGTTTATTTTTTGTTCTAATAAGAATAACCTTTTCTGGTACTAAAAAAGCTATTAAATAAACAGAATAAATAATTTTATTTGGTATAATGTGAACACAGATGACTAGCTGTCACCTGGTGCTTTTGATAATTGATACAAACTCAATAATCAAATTGGCCGGAATGTACATATACACAGGAAGCATTCAGCCAAACATTTTTTTTTTTTGTTTTATTGACATACATACCTGAATTCATTTTGACTCTGAGAAATTGCTAATTGCAATCTGACATCATCGCTTCTACGTTTTTGTTCTTCTTGTTCTGCTTCTTCCCTGGACATGGCTAAAGCCAATTGAAGCTGCAGTTCTTCTTCGCCAGCTGTGGTTGGTCTTGCACACATAATATCTACTTTGTTCGGTGCTTCCATATCGCCAGATCCCCAGGCTCTCGACTGGAAACTCGGACTTGAAGGAGATGTGGCATCGAGCGTCATGTCTGAGCCGAAGCCCGAGGCGGTTTGGGCAAGCCTCTCCTTCGCTTTGAGAGCTCGAGCCCTTTCATTCTTGAGACGTTCTTCATCCCTGAGGAGGATTACAAGCTGCTTCGCTTTCTCACGCACGTTGACCCCCTGATCCTTCCCTTCATCAGTATGCTGGAAGTCTCTTAAAGTCTGAATGGCAAAGATATTCTCTTTACACTGTTGGCCGACTTTCTCAGACCCAGTCTTAATGAGATATTCGAGAAGAAGGAGCGCCTTGTAAACATGTCGCCAATTACGCCCATGATCATTGAGACGCTTCCAGATCATCTGCATAATCTCAGTAAATGCCACCACATTATACGTCAAGTCGGCAATTTCTGTCATCAAAGTACTGCTCGGTCCCCAGGGATCATTGCTTGTCGCTTCTCTCACTTTTACCTATAAATGTGTAATTTTTGATCAAAAGCAGCCAAGTTCAAAAGAACAACAGTTAAGTGAAAAAAACTAAGGTTTCAGTCGAATGCCACTTAATTAATTAACAATCAACCTAATAGCTAAACATTTTCAGGATCGACAAGGGTGTGTTAACACCAAGGAATATTTGCACATAAAATACCAATAAAATTTTTGTATGAAATAAAAACTTCAAATTCATACCTGAGCATCTGAATAATTGTGTGCTAGGTTTTTAATGTTACGTCTAAGCCCTGCCACGTTGACTTGCATATCTTCTTTCTTCCGCATCTGGGACAAAAAAAAAAATTATAAATAGTTGTAAAACTAGGAATTGAGGATGTGAAGAGTGCAACATCCTCTGCACAATGGTTCCTTGTTAGCCATGAAATTGCAATTCTCCGCTACATTCAACATACCAAAAATCACGGATTTATAACCACATAACATCCTATGTGATGGCCTTTTTGAAAATGATTTTGTTTCATGAAGCACTACAAAATGTTCTATTTTAGATCATTGAATAATCCAATTTTGTCTAAGACAAATTCCATGGCTTTGCATAGACCATCAAGAACTAAATATGTACATCAGATAATATTAGAAAAATGTGGTTTCATTATAAATACTATTGATCAATGGGTTCTAAGATAACTTCACTTAAAAACAGGATTGCTAAATTATTTAAACACCAAAAGATTTTAAAAAAATTGAAAAGTCAGTACATTGTAACTTACAAAAACCCAATTTATGACTTTTCTAATTTTCATCACACAAGTTTGATCTTGAAGGTACACTAGTTGAGAAAACTGAAACGAACTGTGAAACGAATAAGAATTTAAACAAAAAAATTTGATGTCATGTGACTATGAGAATCTGAAGTTGTGCAAATGTGATAAATATTATGAAAATATTAAATGTTTGTTATAAAATTCAAGCAAAACTTTCAATATAAAAACAACTATAAATAAATGTATGCTTATAAGTTACAAAGAACAGCTGTAAATAAATAAATAAATAAAGGTATCTGAACTCATGGTTTATTTAGTTTTTCAAGCAGGGTATTGTTTCATATTTTTATGGAAAGAAGCTTGCAATATTATTCATCAAAAAATTATTAGCATTAACAGACAACACGGATTGGTAGTGATCAAAACAGCAGTTATACACAATTTTTAATATGGTTCTGTACATTCTTTAGCACAAATCTATTCCTAAAAATCATATGTAGAACAAGGTAAACTTGCCAAAACATCTTCCTAATTAAGTTTCATAAAAGGTTGAAAGGTGGTCATCCAAAAAAAATCTGCAGGGAGTTTGTGACGAACTTTATTGGCATAATTTAATTAAATCTTTATAAATTTATGGAATTTGGTAATTTATAATTAAAACACAATCTTGAAAGAATAAATTCAGATATTTTTGTTTAAGAAAAGAGAAAAAAAGTTTTACAAGGGGCCATTTTCCTTACTAATTTGTAACTGTTTTGGCAGCGTATTGCAAAAAATCAATCACAATCCAATTCTGTCATACATGTAGTACATGTGTTAAATATTTGTGAGTGAAATTGGGATTTCACTTCAAGTGAACAGCAGAGGTCAATATCAATCCCCTTGCTGATGGTTTTGAAAGGGGGAGGGGAAGTGGACTTGTATGTAATCCAGAGGACCTTTTACATTACAGTGATGAGTTTTGTGAGAATTTTGTTAGCAATGGACTAGAAACTTCTACTACTAGCAACGACTAGAAATGACTAGCAACTCAGAAATTTTTTATAATTTTTTTTAACACCCTAGAAATATGCAGAAATGAACTAATATGTAATTGGTGTACAAAGTATGAAGTATAAGAGTATTTTAATAGGATTGGTCAAGTGAGGGTTGGCTAAAAGCATCCAACAATCAATTATCCTAATTGTGTCTCTACAAACACCATACCTTCCAATAAGTTCCAGGATGGAACTTATAACTAAAAAATTCAGATGACTTTATTCACAATGGATCACTAATGGTTAGAGTACACTACGGAAGAAAGCCCACCATTAAGTGAGTTTACAATGGGGTTTAGTTGTGGCTTCCTACAGGAATAGCTTATTGATTGATAGAAGTTATAAGTTTGCTTAATTTTTTTTCTTCATTTATTTATATTTACAACTGTATATGCATCTTATACAGCCAGCAGATTGGATTTCAGACTGTGTGTTTGGCATTATGGGCATTTTACAAAAAGCTAGCCATTTGGCAGCTGCTCTGGATTAGTGAAAAGATATTAACCATTTAAGAGGTCTCTTATCCATATTCTTTTCAGACGTTTATGTGGTAATTGTGGGGAATGGAGTAATCGTATTTGTGTGTTGGTGTGATTTTGTAATTTACTATGAAAACATCTGTAATATGTTTTGATGGATGAAAAACTGTTGGATTTGAAGATCTCTGTGAAGAGTTTATTATTATTTACATAAAAAGAGACAGAAACAATTAATCTTAAAATTTTGGATTGAAAATTCTTTGGATATTGTATTATTTGGCTGATCCATATACTTGGCACCCTTACAGTCAAATTGGTTTGAGTAGGTATGTGTATGTCGACCGTTTTGATTTTAATGGTAATTTTGATTGTCTGTTGTTGCTTAAATTTAAAAAAAAAATCTTCCTTGATAAGGAATGTGTTTAATTAATGATTTCCTTCTTATCAATGAGAATTCTTCTAAAATACAAAATAAATTGAACAAATGCTTAGAAGTGGATTAAGAATCATTGTGATGTAATAATAAAAAGTTTGCCATAAAAGAAAAATTGGAAATTTTATGTGATAAATCTTCAACAACAGTCAATAGTGTTATTTTTCATTAAGATAAGTCATTTCTGTCATACAAGAGAGCTTAACAACCAACAATTTAGGTGTAAAGGATGAGGGATCACACCAATCTACAATATTATCTTAACCTTTCAATTTATCAATTAAAATTCCATGGGTCTCTGCTGGGATTGGAAACCAGAGCTGTTAGTAAGACAAATATGGCATGCGTGCCAACCTCTTAGACACTGTGATCCTCTGATAACTATTGTAATATAATATTTTACTAGTACTGTCTAATGAAAGTAATTGAACATATTGACCCATCGATCAGCCAAGGAATGGCACCCTTCAATTGAAACACATCAAATATAAAGCAATCTTTCTCTGCTGGACACATATGGCCTATCTATAATCAGGTGAGGATGACCCTTCTACGAGTCAGATCCTCTGAGGGCCACATATCGACAGTGCTCTTGAAACTTGGAAAACTTCTCTGCCGATCCACAGTCCACTAACACTGCCACTTTCTTAGAGCTATTATACATGTTTTAATATTATAAAACGGTTAAATTTTTCATTTCTAATATGGATTTATATTTTACATATTAAATTTTATTTCATCAAGGTTTACAGAACCTCAAGTATGTATAATATTTTATGAAAATATATTACAGGCAATAAAGTTGATTTGGAAGAACAAGAAGGTGAAATTATAAGGGTTGAATTTGTTGTAACGAAATAATTATGAAAGTATTACTTTTAAAAAAATCATAACAAATATCAATACAAAAGCTATAAAAAAAAAGCAGAAATGTGCAGCTTTCCTCGCTTTATAAGTATCAGCTGGTCACAGTTACCATACTCAAATGGATAGGATAAAATTAGAAGAAAAAAATTGTTAAAAAAAATTGTTACAAAAAATTAAAAGCTTTCATGCTTCAATGAACATTCTCTTACACATACCTATGTGTGCCCAGGTTGGCAAAAAACACTACTCCTTTACTTTTACCTCAAACCTACAATAACACCACTTTTAAATGCGAAATTGTTAAGTGAATTAAATATAACACACAATAGGCAATCAAAACCTATTGTGAGTACAGTAATTATTAAGTTAGCTATGTTTACTCATCGCTGGCAAAGAGCAAAGGAAAAAAGTAAATCCCATTTTACCGGACGCAACAGAAAATATAATACGGTTTCCATTAAGTTTTGTTGATTTAACTTTTCTTGCCTACTTCTAATAATCAACTAATTTACATGGTTATGACCCTAAAATATTAAGGAAATTATCTATCTAATGTATTTTATGGTTTAATTAATAAATCTCATGAACTCATTTATCAGACTTGTCTATGTTTAAATTTTATATGATTGTTTTCATATGCTAGAAGACATTTTCATTTTTTTTTTTTTAATAACAAAGTAAATAAATTACTTATTTCATATTAATTTATGTCTAGAGTGTTAGAGTTAATATTTTCCAACTGAGCAAATTTAAGTTTATTAAAAGAGCTAAAATGTATACTTTAGTAGCTAAATATTATATTACATTTTATTGTTACTACACTTAGATATAAAATAAATGAAAATCAAAATATAAAATCTAATTAGAATTAAGAGAAGAATTATAATAATGAACAGAGGATAAAATTATTTAAAGTCTAAGTTAAAATCAATGGGCTGCGTAAAGACAGGTCGTTTTGTTGTAAGGATCGATAGTTAATGCTTTCTCTTTTTTTCCAACGTGACATGTACTGAGTAGAGAAACAAGTTAGAATCATGTACAGCCACTTTGTCCACGCCTTATCTGATTATTTCTACGTTTAACATTGACACTAGCGAAGAGACTTTCTTGTTATCATCTACATTCCAAGTATATTAATCATGCTGTTCCACGTTCTATACTGATACAAAATAAGAAATTTTTTCAAGGCCTGAAAAGAATGAAGTTTATATCGCATGCGTTTTGGTAAAATTTTGCCAAACCACAAAATTAAAAAGGCAAGGATGATGACGATTTATGAAATTATAAAAAGAAGTTAAGTGCCCAATCTAGGAAGAAAAATGTTTTGCTAGAAAATGTATGCCCTATTAAGGGCTAATTAAAATATTTTTAACTGCTCTTCATGTCTTGATTTTTTTTTAAATAAATTATTTTTGCTGTATTACTCACTTAAATGCTCATGAATATTAATTATAAACTAATAGCACATTATAAAGATATATATAATAGAAAAAAAAAAAAACAAGTGGCCAATTTTAAAAAAGCATTTATTTAAAAATAATCAAGAAGTGGTTGTTTGTAGCTAATTCTCCCATCAATTAAAATTTATTGCTCAGTTGTTTTTTTCTCCTCCAACTTGTTTAATAATTAATTTGCATACTTAAAAACTAATTACACTAATACTAGCATCAATTATGGAAAAAACTATACGGATGCAAATCTGAGTCTATCTGTATACAGCAGGTATATAGTACTAGTAGTGTATGTCGAAGTTACAGAAGTAGCAAGAATGAATGAGAAGAATTAGAATCAATTTTACTGTGGTTTTATTCTGCTTCTTTGATAGTACGCAATAAGAAAATTAGCAAAATTCTGTTTTATAATTTGTGTAAAAATTCTTTAATGAAATTTCTAAAACGAAAATAGTTATTTTGTTTCAGAATGGACAAACAACTAAAAGCCTAGGTCTTTTTAAATTTGGTAAATAGTTTTAAATTTTTAAAAAATTACAAATTATATTAAATGTTGACTCCCCTTGTAACAGTTTTTTATTTTAAAAAATTTAATGCCATTTTCAAAATCGGTCCCAAGAATATCATGTTTAAAATGAAAGAAATCAATTTGTCACACCATGAGAAAAGGGTTGTGAAATCAAGAAAATGTGTATACATTTTATCAAAGAGATTTTGTATCTAGTGTTTTGCATAGTGGAGGGATCATGGGGATGGGATATCATAATGAGAAACAAGAATACGTTTCGATCCTTACGAGTTTTCTTGTTCTTGCATGTGTACCTCATTATGAAATAAATAATTAGCAATTTCAACTGGTTTTGCATCAAGGCACAAAAGTGCGATAAATTGTGATGATTTCTAGGGTCTGGGAAAATGCTGAATGCACAGTTCAGCAAGGATAGAAGAATTCAAACATCAACATTTCCTATCGCTGTGTAAGATTTTATCGTACACCTTTGACAGTACACTGATAAGAAAAAAAAACTTTTATATCGATTCTTAAGGATAAGACAAGTCAGGTTGACCTTTCTAAATGTATTTAATCTTCGCTAGAGGTGACCAAATAAGAAACAATACTAGATTGGGTAATTCATACAATTTATGGCAGTTTAGTGTGGAGGTAAATGCATGAGTGAACTTTCTAAAGGGGTTATAAATTGTGCCAATGTTATGACTGGGCTCCATTAAAATATCTTTCAGTAATTTAAGTTGATATAGATCTAGAATGCAAGAAGGACTGGGGGTAGGAGTGTAAGGACCTGGAAAATACTCAGAATCCATAGGAAAGTATATAACTATATTTCCAGGGTGAAGTCCAAGCGATTGTGAGATGTACTCAGTTCAAGCTTAACAAAGAGTAAAAACAATACCAACTATTATGTCAGATCACTAAACTCAAACATCATTAGCTTGAAAATGGTGCTGAATGGCAAAACTAACTAAACAAACTATGTATGTAAAATGAAGTCACTCTTTGCTGGGTCCCAGGGTATGTAGGATTAGAGGGAAACGAGAATGGAGACACCCTGAAAGGAAGGTGGAGCTACATTGTTGATGGTCGTGATAAGCATAGAGATCCACACTATCAAACATTATAAAAAAATAAAAGAAAATAAAAGAAAAAAAGAAAAGAGGAAACAGTTGAACTCATGAGTTCACTCACTGAGCACAAACAATCCTCCAAAAACTTCTAATCCTAGCAGGACACTACAGACTGAATAGGCATTTGAAAAAGATTGGTACAATCTTAAGCACATGCAGATTCCTCAAGGAAGAAGGAGAGCACAACTAACTCAGGGCAATGTATGTGTATATATATGGAGGGAAAATTGATGGGGGACCATTATGAGAAACAAAAATTAGCAATTGGACAGCCTCCATTTATGCGTTGTTTGACAAACTACATGTATAAAATACACTATTTATGGAGTTTTGTGTCAAGATATATAAACAAGATTAAACTTTATTATGTGTTTGGAATTCTTAAAAATGTGCGATAAATTGTGACTGTTTCTAGGGTCTGCCAAATCATAGAAAAATGCTGAATTCCTAGATTGGAGCAGTCCAAGGAGAAGGAACCTGAACTGGCATTGGGTCACTTATTGTGCCAGTCTTCATTCTTGGATTCAATTCAACGAACCCACAAGTTCACTGACTCGCAGACAACACCTAGCATCAACCCTACGAATAGGAGAATCCAAACATTAAAATTTCCTATCACTCTGTAGCAATTTTACTATTTACCTTTGAAAGTAGACTGATAAAAAAAGCAAAACTTTTATACTGATAACAAAAGTTAAGACAAGTTTGGTAAACCTTACCAAATGTATTTAATCAACACCGACAAGTATGGTATGTGACATTTTATCATTATTACTAGTACTATTTTATTGAATATTAATGATTGAGATGTGTGTGTGATTATATGTGGGAGAATTTATAAGTGGCTATTATGAGAAAGCATAATCCTCACTGATAATGACTTTCTTGTAATATTCACCCTGCATATATTATTATTATTTAATATATAGGAATATTTTGTGTAAACAATTCATAAACACATTTATGGAGCTTTGTGTCAAGATATATCTGAGATTGGACTTTCTAAAGATGTCTACAATAGTTAATATGGGAAATGAATTGCAACAATTTCTGAGGTCTACAATTTCAATGAAAAATCCTGAATGCTTAGATTGAACAGTGGAAGGAATTTTTCCTATTACTTTGCGAAAGATTTTATCATATGTCTTTGACAGTACACTGATAAGAAAAAAAGCACAACTTTTTTACTAATACTAAAGGATAAGCAAGGCTGTAAGACCTTTCAAATGCTGTTTTATCACAACGACCTTTTTGATTGTATGTATGTATATGGAGGAAAATTTAGAGGTGACCATTACGAGAAGAATAAGTGATTGGACAAAAACTTCAATTATAGCAAATGTCTTGTTTATACACTATGCGTATATTACTACATTATATATATACATATATGAATTGTTTTCATAAAACATGTATATATATATTACTTTTGTGTCAAGATAGACAAAAGATTAGACTTTCTGTTTCCAATTGTTCAAAATGTGCGATGAATTTGCGACTATTTCCAGGAACACTGGATCAAGGTACAGTCTTGAATAAAAAATCAAATTCAGACATAACTGCCAAGCTTTTGACCTATTTTAAGGTCACCATCAGGGCAAAACAATCTTAAATAAGTCTAAAGAATGACGACATTGAGTATTGCGATACTGTTACAGTCCTTGTAAATGTTAGACTGAATCGGTCTCCAAGGATATTGAAGATCATCTGTAAAAAAAACTTAATCTAAAGACATCTTTAAGATTGTTTTGTCAACCTGTGAAGTGACCTTAAAATAGGTCAAAATATTGGCAGTTAACAAATGAATTTGCTTTTTCAAGACCATAACCTGTGTCCTTCAGTGAAAAAGTGGTCGATATTTCTGAGAAAAAAAAAATTCTAACTACTAGAGCCTGCATATCATGCCTAGATTGCAACTGTTCAACAAGGGCAGGAGAATTAGAACGCCTTGGAATCTATCACTTTCTGTAAGATTTTATCAAAAACCTTTGACAGTACTGTGATAACGGAATTAGAACAACTTCTAAACTGATACAAAAAAAAGGGCAATTCAGACAGAAAAACATTTTCAAAATGTGTTCAATCCTTGTAAACATGTTCTGTATGTGCAATTTTATCGCAACATGTCCTATTTCACTGCACTTCAATAATTTCAAAGTTTTATTTTCAAGAATCATCCATTAATATTAAAACCTTGTATATTTTATTTCATGTCAGTCCTGGCTGTATCACTATCTGTACATAATGTAACCTAAACGGTTTATTTTTTGATTAATAAAAAACAGAAAATACATCAAGTTAAAATCAATTTTATTAAATGTATTTACGTTATGTTTTTAATAAAGTGTTAGTACTTTCAAGTTTCTAAGTAATCATAAATTAGAATCAAAATAAAACAAGTGGTTATTTACCATTTTTGACGATTGGGAGGTGTCACTTTATCCAAGACGGGCTGTCCAAATAAAAAACAGAATTTAGTTCAATTGAAAATAAAATAAAAAGTGTTTTAAACAACGAAACTAAATAAAATGAAAAGAAACTAAAATAAAAGACGTATGGAACGTTATGTAAAACGAATTATGTCGTAATTTCTTTTTTTTTTCGATCCACTTCCGCTTCCTCGGTGTCAAGCCGTAGAGTCGGAACGACACCCGAGAGCCGAATGAATCAACACGCAACTCGGAGGTCGTGAAGCGGCGAACGGCCGAATTGACGATTGAAACGCGAAATGAGAAATCCGAGCGCACTTGTCATTTGTCAAGATTCAATTTCTCCTGTGGACAAACCTTTTCTTGTTTTTGTTTGTTTTTTTTGGGGGGAGAGATTTTCTCCTTTTCGGACAGTTTTCCCCTTTCTCGAGAAGGAACGCGGCCCCGGGGTCGGACTGGGATCGTCGCCTACTGGAAACGAATCGCAGACGATGTGGAGAAGTCGAGTCGAGATCAAAACTGCACAAACATAAAAGATAAGAGAGGAAAAATGACAACACAGAATTTCGACAAATCAGCAAAAGTCAGCCAAATATGGCCGAAGTTTATTACCATGTTTTCGTCATGGTTGGCGCTACCTGTTGGAACCGGAACGACCCAACCAATAGGTGTCCGTTCATTCATCAAAAAACACAAACCATCTCATAATCTATATAAAAATAATCTATTTTACGTAATGAATTCAGTTTACAATAATGTTTAAAAATAGAAATATTAGAGTATAAAAAATGTAACAATATAAAAGCAAAACTAAGAAAACAATGAAAAATTACTTAAGTATTAAACAATACATAATGAAAGAAAATAGCTAAAAAAATGTTTCATACAATAAACTTTAAAAAAAGATCATGTTTTTCATTGTTATTGTAAATTTTTGAATTGGCACTGTAAAATAATATAATATATTTTAAAATAGTGCATAAATACATATGAGAAGCACTTACATAAAAGTATATTGATTAGGTAAGTTATTTATATTTGTAAAAAAAATACTTAAAAAAATGTTTCATATAAATGGTTAGTTAATGATTATTCAGAGATCATGAGATGCAGTCAGGAGTGGCACAGGTTTTAGAAAAAGACTTTCTTTATTGTACCAACGTTTCAATCTTTATTTAGATCATCTTCAGGGCCTGGGATTTAGTGCTAGAAATTTTAGATTCAATCAAAGTGTATGTGTATAATATTTTAAAATATGTTATATTATTTTACAGTGACAAAAAATTTACAATAATAATAATAATTGTGATTTTTTTAAAGTATATTTATATGAAAGATTTTTTACAATTTTCTATATTTCAAGCATTCTAAGTCTATAAGATTGGATGTGAACATTTCTTACAATCATTGAAATGGGTTTCATTCCAATTTTCAAAAACGTTTTGCTCATAAATTCCCTAAAATCTTTTCAGTCTTAAGTGCTTATATTACATTGAAACACAAATATCTAAAAAACAAAAAATAAAAAAATATTGTGAAATTGTTTTCCTTTGAAGTAATATCAATGAAGTCCAAAGAAAATCACCTATTGCCTTGAAAATTTAATGTAAGAAACTTAACATACTTTTATGTAATTGTTTTCTAATATTATTTATATATCATTTTAAAATATGTTGTAATATTTTAAAGTGTCAATTTAATAATTTACAATACCAATAATAAATTTTAGAAAAACATTTTCTTTGCCGTGCCAACGGTTTTTTGTATCTACATTATATAAATTTTGTTTTTTGACATCCTATATGTATTTGTAAAATGTAAACAATATTAATAAATCCCAGGCCTTGAAGACGATCTCAATAAAGATCGAAACGTTGACACGATAAAGAAAATATTTTTCTTAAACCTACATCACACCCGACTGCATCTCACGATCTTCAAATAATCATTATACACATGTGGGAAACCAATTACACAAAAGTATGCTGATTAGGTTATTTATATTTACATAGAAAAATTTTTAAAAGAATATTTCATATAAATTTACCTAAAAAAGATTACATTTATTATTGTTATTGTAAATTTTTGAATTGTTAGTGTAAAATAATATATTTCAAAATCCATTATGTTCAGTGGTCAGATCGACCAAATTACTTCTTCCAATTCTGTTCATTCAACCAACCCTTAAGAAAAAAATAATATTTCAAAATATTATACAAATACATACCAGAAAACTATTAGATAAAAATATTATGTTGATTAAGTAAGTTATTTATATTTACATTGTCATAAAAAATTTTTACAATAATATTTCATACAAATGAACGTAAAAAAAAGTTTATCATTGTTATTATTGTAAATTTTTTATCACTATAAACTAATATAACATATTTTAAAATATTATATAAATACATGCGAGACAGCAATTACATGAAAACATTTTACTTTTTTATTTTACGTTTAACTTATTTATATTTAATTTTCAAGACAATCAACAATCTCTTTGTTCTTTATTTGTGTATGATTTTTATGAAAGCTTTACTTTAAACGTAAACAATATTTTTTCTTTATCAGACAATCTATTGTGTTTTAATGAAATATAAGCAGTTAAGACTGAAAAGATTTTTAAGGAATTTATGAGCAAAACATTTTTAGAAATTGAAATGAAACTTGTTTCAATTGTAGTAAGAATTATTTACATCCAGTTTGATAAAGAATTTTATAATGCTGAAAAGGGGCATCGATGGCCGCAAGGTTTAGTCTTTGACACAGCGTTCATCACTGTAAGGTAAAAGTCCCCCGACATACTTACAAATGGGCTTTTTTTCAAAAACACCGGCACCCTGAGGGTTTATATGACCTCTGCTGTTGTGAACCCTCGTAAAAAAATAGATAAATATAATGCTCAAAACTATAGAAAATAGTTTTAAACAAACTTTCATATAAATATACCTTAAAAAAAGATCACGTTTATTATTGTCATTGTAAATTATTAAATTGTCACTGTAAAATAATATAACATATTTTAAAATATTATATAAATACAATTAGAAAACAATTAAATAAAAATATATTAAAAAAGTTAGTTATGTTTAATTTTCAAGGCAATCAGCACTTTTCTTTGTTCTTCATTTGTATATTGTTTATTTCAATGATAAACAATTTTACAATGCTTTTGTTTTCTATTTATTTGACATTTTTATGAAATATAAGAACTTAAGATTAAAAGGATTTTAGGGAATTTATGAGTAAAACCTTTTTTTTTTTATGTGTGGTGATTTTTTTGAAAATAAAACCCATTACACTTATAATAAAATTTTTTTACATCCAGCCTTTTAAAGGCTTAAAAATCAAACAAATTTTCTATTATACAATAATTGTTCAAGGCTTGAAAACTAAACAGGTAGCGCTAGTATGACTAAAAAAACTAAATATTCAACTGTACAATTTGAAAAAGCCAAATTCCTATGCTGAAAAGGGAGTTCGAAAAATATCCTCCTTGGGCAAACGGCAACTGGGAATTTCGTCGTGAAATCGAGGTGTGGATTTTATACAAATCCTCTTCACGATTCGTTGCCTGGCCGAACGTCAACCGGAAACAAAGGAAATTTCTCAGCCGATCGCGTTTTGTTCAATTTTTAAATCGGTCGTCGCCGAACGCCTGCTTCAGCGTTCTTATTGCTCGGACAGGTTTTTATTAATTGTCGTCTTATAAATTTATTAATTACTTAGTCGGCCGAGGATGAGGATTTTACGGAGTAGCGTTGTTTTAGTCAAAAAGGACGATCAGTTGCTCTTGGGGCTAAACAAACGGGGGTTCAATCGAGGGAAGTGGACCGGTTTCGGAGGCGTCGTCCAACCCAAGGAAGACCTCAAAATTTGCGCCCTCAAGTAAGTTCAATATCATTTTAACACACATTTTAATAATATTACATATTACATAACATTAATAGTTTCTTAACAAATTTAATTGTAAAAAAAAAAGATTTTTTTAAGCATGTAAAATTTTGACACGAGTTAAAGTTTTTAAGATTTGATCTTTTCATTCATTTCATAAATTTGTTAAGCTTAAGTTAGAATATATATCAATAATAAGCCTGGTATATTCAATTGTATATGTATAACTTTTAGAATTTTTTGCACGGATGTTCGATAAATTAAAAAAAACCTTTCAAAGTTCAGATTTAAAAAAAAAAATTATATAAATTTTCTGTCATTCTGATACATCATGGCTGATTTGACCGTGGTCGTAAATTGGACATTGTGGATTAACTTAGTCGAAATGGCGTCCGATATTTCGCCAAGGACATTTCATTTTGAAGAGAACCATTTACAAAAAAAAAAAAAAAAAGAAAGAAAAAAAGTGAACTCGTATTTTTTGACCTTTTATTTCAGCATTTGTCAAATATAAAAGTTTTCCCCCGTGAGAAAAAAAAATCAGCATAACCGATCATTTTAAAATACAGTCGACATCTTTCAGATCGTATTCGTACTGCATTCCACCATATGTAGATACGCAAACAAACGTAATGTTTTGTTACTATTAAAACAGTTAATATTTTTAAAAATTGAACGTTTTCTTTAATTGCTATATGTATAAAAAAAAATGGCGGAGATTGGCCGTTACGATTAAAATTGTTTTATGTAGGTCTTAAAACACGACTTCTTTGAGCAGGATTCCAAATCTAATTTCACTCAATTTTCAGCTCTCTAAATTAAATTTTACTTAAACCAACATCTCGCCTAGATTTAAAACGTCAAATCATCGGATTTATAATATACGAGGAATGTAGAAAAAAAAATATATATATATATATAAAATCGTGTTGGAATTTTTCTTAATCCTTATCTTAGAGAATTTATCTTTGTTTACTTTTTCATTTTATAGCATTATAAGCTGTGTGACTAATAATTTCATATTGCAGAAATGTTTTGGTTTTTTTTCTTTTCTTAACACCAAAACCATTATTTTGTTTTTATTATTCACTTTACACTAAGGTTTTTTTTTTTTTAAAATAGTTATAATTTTTGTAAAGGCGTTATTTAAATTTATAATTAATGTAAGATGTATGTGTAAAATAAGGGTGATTTGGCATACTTTGCTCTTTGAGAGCTATTGTTCTGTAACTACCTACAGCACACCAGCAGCTAGTCTCAGTTCATCAAGGGATTTGATATTAGACTTGGATTTAGTGATTATATTCTGTCTAGGGTTTAGTTATACATCCAAAATTATTTCCTCCTGCAGATAAGTGAACATCACAATCTGTTAGAGTTAGAGTTCTTCCCCAATGCAAAACCTGCATGAACCAGGTTGACAGCAATCTTCCTTAAATGTCCATTCAGACCACAGTGCCTCATTGTGTTTTAATTTTGATAAAAAACAAAGAACAATTTTGTTCTGGGAGTTTTCAGTTGCAAGCTTTTATCTGCAATGCACGAACATACAGTACTGAGTTGAGCTTGTCAATTTTTGCAGCTCGCCGGCTTTTATGTATAAATTACTTTCAGACCTTGAGAAATCTCCCACATTGGATGTTGCCAGTCTGGGGTCAGACCTTGGCCTCATCCATCCAGCCACCGACGATGGCTCCAGGGACTTTCAATCGCTAAGTCATTTCAGATAGATCCATGCCCAGTCACACTCATTCACTCAGTTAAAGGCAGTGAAGTTCCTTCATTCTTTCATTACCCCCTTACACCTAGTATATAACTAACGTAATTGACAGTTGCGGGCCCTCATGATTTCACCATCGGCCATTTCACATATATTCAAGCCAATAAATACGTTCAGTCTCATATGCACAAGGCAATATATTACTGTAATCAGAAAAAATGTCTTCTTTCTTCTAAAAATTGAACAGGGGACCAAATACTTGTTGCTATGGTCAAGTACCACATATTGGTGGGCATTCTTTATATGCTCATCATATGGAATCAAGAAGTGGCACCCTTCAATTAGTGGGACACATCGAACAACCTTTCTCTACATGTCAGTTTTTGCTCAAAAGTAAATTGTCAACTTCATATGGCCTACCTTAACTGGGTAAGGATAATTCTTTTTCTACGAGTCAGATCCTCTGACAGACACCTAGCAACATTACTCTTGATATATTATAGCTTCTCTGACGATCCAGCCCAAGGTTCAAACCAGAGAACATCTGCATGTTTATCCAATCAATTTGTTGTTTAAAATAAAATCACATTATGCCTATAATAAATGATGTACCTTCTGTATGGCCAAATAAATGTGCATCTAATTTTCAAGTTGAACAAATTAGTTTTAAAAATATTAGGAAAATTTCTGAGGTGGACTAAAATTGACTAGATACATAACACAATAAGTCTAGCTAGTATTTCTACATACTTTTTTTTCTTCTTCCATCTGAATAATTTGATAAACAAAACATCCTCAAGTTAAAATAATTTAGACTCTGGGTCATAAAGGAAAATGACCTCTTGAACCAAGAAACATTCACGTACCTATGTTCTAATGTTGTATTTCTGTAATAAAGGTTGGTATTTAATTAAGTAAAAATATGTTGCACTTGTAAGTTCCAATAGACCGGTGGTAGATCTTATCCACCATACTAAGCAAAACTCGTACTCATTATGATTGAGTTATTTCTTCTAATTCTTATTTAGAATAAAACTGGAATTTTCATTTGACAAATTTTAAAAGCATAGTTCTTGCTCTTCTCCTAGCTTCTTACTTGCAAAATAATAAAATTACCTCAGTTCTCTTCATAAAAATTGTATTCGGGATTTCTCATAATGGACTAGTTAACGAGATGTTTTTATTTTTAAATAGAACTTTTTGGATAAAATGTTTTTTTTTTTCTTCTTCTTTTTCTTGTAGAAATACCAAAGACCAATGTGGTATCTCGGTCGAGAAGCTGGAAAAAGTCGGAAAGGTGGAAGTCAAAATAGCCGGGGTACAAGAGGTGGTCCAAATGCACATATTCATATCTGACACATATTCTGGCGAAGTCAAACCTTCTAAGGGTAAGTTTTACATTATATTTTTCTTATTTGCAGCCTCAAGATTACTTTTTGAGTTAGAGAATCATTTACAATATGAAATCACTTTTAAAAGTCCAGCTTTTCCTTATGACTTGGGTTTTCATTGTGCCTGACCACTTTGATCTACCTTTTCTCACTGTCTTCGTCTGTTAGATTGTATTTGTAAAACAATAAAGATATTATGACTAATGAAATTCATACATTTAAAGCATTTAATAATTGAATTATTGTTATTTAATAAAGGTTTTTCAAATTTAATAAGCAATTTGAGTAGTGTATTCATGTGGATATCCAAAGTTAATTTTAATATTTCAGATATGCAGCCAGAATGGTTTTCACTCAAGGACCTTCCTTACAAGAGCATGTGGCCTGATGCTAACTACTGGCTTCCACATATTGTGAAGGGAGAGAAAATCAAAGGTTTCTTCGTCTACCAGAACGAGACGCTCATCTATCAGGATTTGAACACTGACGCGTTCAACAATAGGCTGCAAAAGAGAAACTACTCAAATGGGATATTGAGTCGTTGAACCCATCTGCTGATGCATTGCAATTATTAAACCCAAACAATTGATTTAATCAAGAAATAATCGTGTTTGAAATATTAAGAAAAGGTTATTGAGTATAAGGTTCGAATGAAAAACAAATATCACAGGATATTAAGAAAAAAAACTACAAAAAAATCAGAAAAAAATCCCTTAATCTTTTAATGTTTACTTTTTATGTAATTTTTGATGTAAAATAAAATTAAAATTTAATTAAATCGTTTTGGTTACAGCAACTTGATTTTAATTTTTAGCATATTAAGAGTAATAAAATAATTAAAATAATGTAGATATAATTAAAAGATAAGGCTGCACAACGAGAAAAAAATTGTAAGTATATATTGAATTTGAATCCAGCTACACCTAACTCTTCAGTGAGCATAACATTTTCAAAATTAATTAATCTTTATTGTAAGTATTGTTTGATATGAAAAAAATCAGTGCCATGAGTGGGATTCGAACCAATGACCTTCGGCTAGGTACGCTGCTGCTCTACCACTTGAGCTATTGTGACTTCAACTACTCAGACACAACTTCCCACCTCAACCTACCTTCCAATAGAAAAGATTGTGTCTGAAAAATAGCCAGAATTTGAGACCCGCTGCCATGGGGAAGCAAGTCAGGTCTCATGAGAGCTGTGACCCTGCATGGGTTAACTCCATAAATCCAGTTGGGAATGATAAAAACTTTTTTTTTGTCAATTTACTTTGTTTTCATAGTACATTGCACATTCTGTTTAGTGCCAATAGTAGGGTAGTTGTAGTTTGGCCAGACATAAAAATCTTTGAACAAAGCATTTTGTTGTATTTCAGCGTTCAAAATTTCTTTTCTTTTTAAGGAAATTTTAACCTAAACTATAAAAATGTCTTGTGGACAAAATTGAATGCTAACTCAAACTGCAATAACAAAAAAAGGATATATAATAGACAAAACTTATTTAAATTAATTCTGTATTTACTTATTAAAAGTATCAAGCTATTTAAATTACAAAATATATAAATACAAGAAAAACATAACACATTGTATTAATCACATTTTATGGTACACTCCTGTGGCTTGTCACAGCATTCTTTAAGAAGCGTGTAAGAGAAACATTTGGCAATTTGATACCTAATGTACTTAATTTGTTCGTCGATACCTTCTCTTTGAGGGATGCTGTTTTCCACATCAGTAGTCACCTCTTCTAAGCTGGCAAGTAAGATGGTGACATCGTCGTGTGAAAACAGTTCAGGGTGCTCTGTCAAAAGTGGAAGGCTGTCTATTAGAAGCGTCAGCCAAAAGCTGAAATAAAGATATTGTAAAATTTCAACATTAAAAAACAAACAATGTAGTTTTAAGACAGTGTGAAATTTGAAATCACTCACTATTTCGGGGCAACTTTAGATTCCAACAAACGAATTAGAAGTTCGACTGCTTCTTTCCATTTCATTTCCTCGTACAGGCCGACAAATTCACAATATTTGATCAACAATGTAAGCCTGCCGCTGAGGAGTAAAACACTGTGGGCCATATTTGCTAAAACTGGACAGCACATGAGTTCGACTTCGGTTTGCCCCAGGGCATATTTTTCAAGGTATTTGTCGGCGATGTTTGAAGCAGCTTCAGAGTTTTCACTCATTATGGCCCATGTCAAAGCCCCAGCAAGGTTATCTTTCTCAATTTCCTCGACCATTAATTGTTTACAAATACCGTTGGCTGTAAAATTATTAACGATTAGTATAACAAGACCAAAACTAAGAGACAATTTACCTACCGACTTCCTCAAGGCCATAATCTTGGGCAACAGAAATCATTCTTAATGCTTTATTTTTTGATCTCAGTGGCATAGATTTAAGGACAGTTTCTATAACACTTACACCAGAATGACACTGCTCAAAATAAGTCATTGCAACT
Organism: Cimex hemipterus; assembly: GCA_039619505.1. Classification (NCBI taxonomy): domain Eukaryota; kingdom Metazoa; phylum Arthropoda; class Insecta; order Hemiptera; family Cimicidae; genus Cimex; species Cimex hemipterus. The sequence goes on along the minus strand of CM077104.1, from coordinate 31,904,973 downwards.
TGCCAATAAGATTGGTGGCTCATTAAAAGCTGTCCATAGGAAAGAAACATTTTCTCCAAGTTTATTTTTTCATCATTTCTATTGGAAATAAACGTAAAACAATCATAAATAAAATATTAGTTGAAAATATGTAATAGTACTTACTCTTCGTCTTCAAACACTCCTGCAAGATCGAGAAGATTGGTTAAATGTAATGCACACCAACCACCATCAGGAGTTAATTGTAATTTTTTAATGGCCTAAAAGATGTTCAATAATAAGTAAAATTAATTTTTAACCAAACCAAAAATTTAAATTGTTATAATTAATCAAACTCACCAAAGGAATATTTTGTTCAAAAAGTGCTAATAAAGTTTGATCTAAAATTTTAAGACTACTCGACTGCTTGTATTGAGAGAAACACTTATTTGCATGATAGCTCAAATCATCAATCTTGACTGTTTGCTCGTTGTACAACAAATAGGCAACCAGAAGCTGATACCACATCGAACAATATGGTTTTAAAGTTGACAATGATGATTCGCCGCCAACAATTATCTTGAATGAAAGAATTATTTAATTTTGTACAAGATTATAGTTAATTATGTAGATATTGTGAGATGAGGTCTGGTGTAATTAGTGGTAGTCTCATAGTTAATTAAGTAAGAAAAATAAATAAATACAATTCTTACCAACATCATTTGATGAAGGTGGTTATGAGCAAGAAAGGTACCAGCTAAAATTTTGGCCTGTAAAGAAGATTTCCATCCTCTCCATCGAGAAGTAAATTCGGGCACTGATAACCCGCAATATATCTTAAAATGTAAAAAAAAAATAAAACATGCTCTTAAGATTTTATATCATTAATACAAATATTACATTGAATTTTGGCATTCCTTGAAGGATTAAATCAGCTTCTAGATATGCGCTTTTATCCGAGTCTGAGTGAAGTTTCAAAAGTGCTCTCGCTGCATCGATCCTGCCCTCGAGCAAGAATCCGTAGATTAAATCCCAATAGTTTGGGTACCGGTGGTTTGCACCTTTCGTGTGTGACTCTGAAAGCACCTCGGCGGCAATGTAGTCGTAGTCAGAAGAAGAATGAAGCCTGATCCATTCGAGCAGTTTTGGAAGAATTACATCTCCTAAAAACAATTTTATATGAACATGGATTTTTGTTGTTGTACTACTTAAAAGTGTGCACCTGGAATACACTCAATATACAACAGCTCGCAAAGATGCCAGATGTGATCGATATTGTCAAGCACTTCTACCCAGTCATTGTACATTTCGTTTGAATTCTCTTTCATTGAACATTGCATATTTTCAATGCACTGCCTTATTGTTGACCTGAAATAAACAATCAAGGTCAATCGATTAAAAAAAAAAATATATATATATATTTTATATGTACACAAGTGTGATCACAATTTTTTTTTCACATGGTCACAGCACAGTAAGGCCAGAGGATGCATGCCATGAGAAACCACCCAATACTGGCACTCAGCATGAGGGATTAATAGGCAAGGAAATCACAAGGCCATTATTGATTATGGAGAAATAGTGGGCTCTCGGGATGGGAATGGTAGAGATGAATTAGGATGGATGGAGAAATTGGTGTAAAACTTTTGGAATTAATAACTGATCAGTTTGTTGATAAAAGGAGGAGGTGAGGTTAGATAGCTTTGCCAATTTGAGAATGAGGATTTTCTATTGTTAGAACTGGATGTTGAAAACTTGGCAGACCCCACAGTTCCACTTCTTATATCCAAAGTGGTTGCAGTAAAGGTTTGTTCAATTTTTACTATTAATATGGATTTCAATCTTAGAAATCTTCTGTTAAGATGTCTCTTAAGTCTTGTGTGTGGGTTAGGTATAGTATTTTATATGAATGGAAATTCGGTTGTTATTGTACTGATGAGAGCAAGACTGTTTTTTCAATATGAATGTACAATGAGTATATTTTTCTTCATTCAGTCTTGTCCTCCACTTTTTTTGCACCAGCCTTTAATAAGTTCAAGGTGTTCTTGGATGTTGGAGGTAGCTTGGAATGGATAGAATAAATTTAAATTAAAAACAAAAATTAACAATGTTAAAACCTGTGTTCTCTGCTCAGTTCGATCAATGTTTTCCTGTAGTCTTCTTCTGCAGATATGGTCCTTGATGAGATGAAAGTTGAGTTGGACTCGTTAATCAACTTCCTTAGTTCTGGATCGTGCAAAATTGAGTTCTCTTGGACAAAATGAATTTTATCTTTCATATGCCGGAATTGATTCGTATCTTCTGAAAATTAATAACAGAATTTTGATTTTTGTAATCTAAGAAATAAAGTAAGAAAGTTTCTCTTTGAACTCTTTTTTTGAATTTTATTTCACCAGCTAAACACTTCCAATTGCCCGACTAGTTTGTCCACTCATGAACTTTGTTGAACGGCTTGGAGCCTGGCTTAGATTATTTAAAAAAAATTGTTCTTCCAAATTCAGATTATTGCCTGTTGTTTTTGAATGGCAGATAATCAAGCTTGGTTCTTACAAGTCAGAAATTATCAATATGCACACCTACAGTCATCAAAGTCCTAACCATTTTAATTTAATTAATAATATAAATTAAATTAATTAAATAATATAAAGTTACAGTTTGTTATTGTTAACATATTGTATGATATTACTGAAAAATGATGTTAAATAAAACTAAGGCTAAACACTTTGCTTTAAACGTTGATTACCTTGATTTCTAGCTTCTGAATGTATTGCAACTCCAGAGACTCCAGCTGGTGTAAAAGTCGGTCCCAACTTGGAAGCGAACTCATTTTTGATTTCCTAAAAAAAATTAGTACATACTGATAACTTGCTTGATTATAGAGAGTAAAAAGTGTTTTTGCTATCATGTAGACAGTCCCCATTTCTAATAATGGGTGTCTGATTTTATTAATTATTGTTGTGCACCCATAATGTTTAGTTCCCATCCAGTTTAACTGTTTCTGCGGCCTAAATGAGATTTTCCTCATTTATCTTTGTGTAATTATTTCCAACGGAAATAGATTTAACAGGTTTCTAGTGTAATTGACGGTCTGACAGTCTTTGCATGCTGTTAATAAATGTCTGGGTAGCTTGTTTTGATGGGCTTTCGTCCATCAGATTATTGAGTCATAGGATAATTGAATAGTTATACTTTTAGATGTACTTTTAATCATCACTCCCCCATAATTACAAGTGTGTCATATACAAGGGAATGTTATCTCAACGACTCAGTCATTGGGGCATGATAGACTGATGGTGCCAAGTTTCTTAAATTATTAAATGCCAAAATCTCTAAATATGGTATGGTTCTGTATGTAACATGGGGCACCAGATGAAGAGTATGCTTTTGCATGGTTTGCACCTTGTTGACTTGTGAATCGGTGATGATGATGACCATATAAAGTAGTCGTATTGGCTGGATAACCTGAGGAAAATTAGAAAATTGACACGGAGAGGATTAATAAGGTTTTTGTGGCAGTACTGTTTCAAAATATACATTCGGCATCGGCTCTGTATAAAGATGTTTTTGATGTGTGGCAGATAACAGAAACCAATCATTTTTTTCGAGTGTTGAAGCAGTTATCAAAAGGCAAAACGTGTTCTTCTTTCATCCATGCTACAGCAATACACCGAAAACATCAAAAACTTGTTACAGCCCAAAATTCATCCAGTGATAGGGAGGTGCTAGCTGCTCAATGGAAGAAGGGTGGGTAAAAGAATGAAAGACAGCAGAGTTTAGCTAGGTGAAAAGGAAAAAAGTATAAAAGAAATATGTTGGGGAAAAAGTAATGGAGATATAATAAAATTAATTCACTACTTTCGTGATCCGCATGACCAACTAATTGTCATATAATAAAATTTTAAAAAGAAGGGGCTGAAAGAAATAGTAGAAAGAAGAAAAATGAAGGAAGAGAGAAAAAAAGAATAATATAAAAATAATAAAGACCAGAACTGATACTCAATCTTGGCTGGTGCTTTAGCTGCGGCTACAAGGTGAAGCCTCTATTCATACAGCTATCCTGGCCTTTCCGTCGTCCCACTTCTTCCTTAGCACTAGTGAAGAGAGGAAAACTAACGTGGCATTTCATTCAGACTTTTTCCTTAAAGGGGGTTGTTTCAGGTTTCCATAATAATAACAATACACGTCAGTGTGATACAAAACTAAATGAATCTGTTATTAAATAAAACAAAATAGGCATATTTGCTTATAAACAAACTAAATAGAACTAAATCTACACATTAATTAATAGTTACTGCCACGAAAAACAGGGAAAAACTAAGAAATCTGTGCCTTTTATTAACAGATGCAAATATGTAAGTTTAAAAAGAGGTTTTACAGTTCTTATTCATATTTGAAGTAAGAGGACTTGAAGTCAGGCTTGAACAACACACACAAGTTAGCTGTGGCAGATCAATGCTGGTTATTTCCTTGAGTTTCGCTTCCCTTCAGGTCCTCCTTTCTCGTTGCGAAGCCACATTTTCTGATGCTGCCAAATTCCTGTTCTGAGCCTTGTTTCTGGTGTCCGTCCTGCCACAGAAAATAAAGTCCAAGATGAATGTCCTTCAACCATTGGGCTGTTTTTCTTTATCCTCCGTGTCCGAGGGCCAATCTTCACCACTCCTCTCCGTCGCCACTCACTATCCACTCAGCTTTTCCCTATTTCTTGACACAGGCCACAACCAACCCTCCATTTTTGGGATGTGCATTGAACCCATTTTTTTAACCAACAGTATTTCTCTCTTCCTTGCATCTTTCTTCGACTAATTAATAAGAGAACAAAACTATTTTACCCTGTTTTTTTTTTTTCGAAACAAACAAAAACAAAGGTAATAACCAGGCATAACTGAAATAAAATATAGAAAAACTAAACAAAACATTAAACTGGGCCTACACACACAAATTCAGTAATTCCTCCAGTATTCAAATATACCGCAGAGCATGGATGAAAAAAAAATAAGTTTATAAATTTCCTACATAGCATAATGATTCCTAATTAATTATAAATATTCATTTAACTCACATAACACGGGATGTAGGGTTTACCCGATGTCGAATCCATTTCCAGGGAAAATCTGTTTACAATTTACATGCACGCTGAGCCTGGACTGATGCAACCCTCTTCCCTCAAATTTAAGGACTTACAATGTTATCGATACTTACATTTATTTTTATAGATATCAAAATTTCGAATATAAAAAAAAACAATATCAAAAACAAACATATTTTTCTCTCTTGTATAAAAATTTATATTTAATACATAGAAAATTGCACCTTTTTTAATTAATAATTATTACAATAAAAACAAGTACTAATTTAATACTTTTGAATCGATATGTTACTTATAAAAGTATCGATTTATGAAAAATTTTAGCTAGCCCTTTGCTTTTCCATTAATCATACTTGTTTTTTAAAATAAAAATGAAAAGTGTTTTTTTAAAGTTATTTGATCTTCAACAAAACAAAAATCAATATTATTTTTAACAGGCAGAATTTGAGCAGTCAAAATAATATTGTCTAGTCGCCGAACCATATTCGGTTTGGTTCTTCAAGGTTCACTACCGGGACCCATATTGTTTAAACTTTTTACAAGGAAGAACCAAAGGTTGGTTGCAAAACATTTGGTATAATGTGTGTTTTTAGTGACGATTGTTTAATAATAGTTGGGTTTGTGAGGAGCGATCATCAATGAGGTTGTTCAGAACGTTTCGACCTTTAGTCGGGTCACCTTCAGGGCCTTAGTGAATTACAAAACATATGTTGATTGTAAAAATACAGCACAAATGTAAATATAAATTTTGAAACTGAGTATTTCACATTCGTATAAAAACATCAGAATGCAAAATCATGTTCCCAACAATTTCACACAACAATAATATGATACTACAGGAGTGGTACCACACTTTATGTGAGCATGAAATACTTGGTTTCAAAGATTATATTTACACCTGTATTATATTTTTCCATTCAACATATGTTTTGTAATTCAAGCCTGTAAGATGACCTGAATGAAGGTTGAAACATTGGCTAAAAATGAAAAAGATGTTTTTCTGAACTACCTTATTTTTGTCTGCTCCTCACAAATTCAACAATTATTTGGTATGACGCTGAATCTTAGCTTGCTCAATTTGCTGTTTTACTTTTTTAAAATTATTATTTTAAGACTTATTTGCTGATTATGAAAATAACTCAACTTGAACTAAAATAATGTGACTTTATGAGGGATTTTTTTCTTCAAATTTTCAGTACAAGCCCTTTTGGTTTATTAACACCACAGAAAATTTCAGTATCGGTATTTCATTGAAATTTGCACTATTCTTCTCATTTCAAAATTTTATATAAACTTCAAAGTAAGTTTAGAATTCTTTCCTTTCGATTTCCTCTAATTTCATTTCCAAATTTGAGTATTTCTCTTTACAATGTTCTAGTGTTAGCCTTTAGAAGTTTTTTAAAAACTTTATTATGTCTAATAAATAGTGAATGATCTAATAGATTCTGAACTGCATCTCTATTTCTTTCAATGTTCTCCCCAGTCTTAGGTGGGGTAAATTAAATGATAATTTCATATCCCATTTTGTTAAGCAAACTATTTTCTTTATTCTTCTATGATTGGATAAATGAGAGAAGGAAAGAAGGTTTATGTGGGAATTTTATTTGCAAAAAGTGAATTTAATTTACAAAAGGATGACTTGAATTTTCAAGAGGGTGAAATTGATTTTTAAAAAGGTGAATTTGATTAGCAAAAAAGTAAATTTAATTTTGGAAAGGTTGAATTTGGTTTGTAAAAGTTTTTCCATTTTGAGTTGATTTTGACTGATCCAAAGAGAACGTATTCGTTTACTATTTCTCTCGCTCATTGCAACTTGGGTTTGAATTTCCCTCTTGTGTTTCGACAAGGGTTAACAACCTTAGAATACAAAAAAAAGTCAATTGAGCTTAATCGAACTGCCGGCTGTTGTAATCGGAATTTCAGTTCTTTTTTCCCAGAGATAGAAAGAAAAAAAAGGGAATTACTTGTCGTCCGGTTTTAGGAGTCGGGGAAGAAAAAAAAAAGAGCACAAGAAATATCCTTTCTCGAAGTAGAGAAGTTGAGGTTATTATCATATCAGACGACTGTTTTCGAGTCGGTAGCTCGGACTGTGGACGAGGCAGGATCGGAGTCTATCTTGCAGCCACGTCATTTTCTGTACGAAACTCTGCCGTCTCGGGAGCTGCTTTTTCCGGTTTCGGTTGAAAAGAAACCACTATGAACATATTCAGGCTTCTCGGCGATCTCTCTCACATCCTCGCCATAAACATCCTCCTCCTGAAGATATGGAAAACACGCTCTTGTGCAGGTAATCCTCAGCCGGAGGTCCGATTTCAGTTCTCAAACCGCCGGTTTGTTTTGATTCCGACGTTTTATCTATCCCAGACGCCTTTTATCCCTTTTCCTCACCTCTCTCATTTATCGAATATGCCGGCTTTACTATCGAACCGTTGTTTATTTCAGGAATTTCCGGCAAATCCCAGCTTTTATTCACCATAGTCTTCACAGCGCGCTATTTAGATCTCCTGACGACGTACGTCTCGGCGTACAACTCCTTCATGAAAGTTTTGTTCTTAGCCGCCTCGTTCAACACACTTTATCTCATGTACGTCAAGTTTAAAGCTACGTACGACCACAATCACGACACTTTTAGGTAAATTTCTCACTTTTTTCCACCCCTTTTGTACTCGTCCAGTTTATTAAGACAGCTTTTCTTTTCTCCAGGATCGAATTTCTCATTCTGCCCTGCGTCATATTTGCATTGCTGATCAACCACGAATTTTCTCTACTTGAGGTAAGAATCAAATTTTTGTGAAATTTCCTTTTATGGTATGCAGTATGATGAACCTATGGTAGTGGTAATGTGCTCCCCAGGCACTGCAGTCTTCTGGCTTATTGAACCTAACTGGTTCGATGCAATAAACTCAAGTGCCGTAGAAGTACCAGCTCATTGATTATAACAGCTACAATTTCATTACCTAGGTTTTTTCTGTATGCTAGATTAAATCTCCACCGAGCCGAGCCGTTGTTACTCATTCAAAGATTATATTGGCCGTTTCCTCCTCCTCATTGCATATTCATTATATATGCCCATTTTCTGTAGATTTCGCAGATGCTGGTGTCCGGTTAATAGTTTTAACACTTTTCTGAATCTAGCCCTCTCCAACTGTAGCAGAGAGTTTGCCAGTCATGGTGAGGTTGTCATAAGTTTACTGTGTCTAGTGCTGCTAGAGTTTATCCACTTCTCTTTTTGTTTTATTTGGATCCATGCTGTAATGGAGGGTGTAAAATTCACAAAATTCACTCTCTCTCTCTCTTTATGTATATATTTAACCTGGTAAATAATAGATATGGGAGGTTTTTCCTTGCCTAGGCTATACTCAGTCTATTTCGCTGAAGCGCTAGAGCACTCATCAGTTTTGTGAGTATTATGCCTAGTACGCACTGAGATTCTTTGAATTGATTCATATTGCGGGACAGTTGGGACTGCGTAGATTCCTTGTTGTAATGCATCTCCGATTCTGCTCTGTGACAAAGGACCGTGTTCAGACCAAGATTCAGTTCACATTCATCAGTGCCTGCAAAACTGACAGAGGAACTAGATCTCTCAGGAATATCCGTTGCTCTTTTTTTTCTGTAGTGAATCCAATCGGAGATTCATTAAAAAATGCCCAAAAAGATGGTGGGTTCGACAAATATTTCATGGCGGGAATCAGCACGGGGAAAATCGTTTGGACACGTTGAGATTACATGATGACATGAGGTTCAGAATATCATTTTTTTTTTTTTTTTTAATTTCAGAAACACTCACTACAACGTCAACTGAACAAATGAAGCAAGAACACTTGTTGAACATTGAGTCAAAGAATCCATCTCACATTGAATGGGTTTCAAAAGAGTCCAAAAGTGCTAGCTTGCAACACACCAAATTCATCGCAGCAATGAGTCAGGGCAGCCTGGACTCAGGCTAGACACATCCGAGTTGACTCAAAGAATCCCAATGCGTACTTGGCCTTAGAGTCGTGTACACAACATTAATGCGAATTTAACATATGCGAGCTTATAAGGAAACTATGAAGAAAGCTCTTTGTTGGATCAGAGGCCATGTAGGAGTTTGGCATAACGAGACGGTACTAAACTGGTGAAATTCTCTCTTAATAGGAGACTTCCCTTAGGATGTACTTATCTCAGCAAGCAACTATAAAACCTATACAAATAAAAAACTTGAATCTAGCAAATGGTTAATCTTGCATCTTCTGTGGGGAAATCTTACATCTCTCTTTTCCCCATTTTAAGAAGGAAACCGAGGTTCACAGAAACAGGTGTTAAAAATCGTAAAGCCTTCTCCACCCTGTTGCGTCTCAGTACTGTACATGTGATATGTGGCACCTAATCTGCACAAGACGTGTATCCTGTGACGAACTAGAAGATCTAAACCATATTATGATGAACTGCAGAAAATTTGAACTGCAGAGAGGAGATATGCTTCAAGCTTTGGAAGGATACTCGGTCGAGAGTACTCTCTTAACTGCAGGAAGTTCATCAACGTACAAAATTCAGTATGACTACATATGCAAGAGTCAAATTTCGTTTTAATGCCTTCTTTATTTCTTTTTACAATTTTAGTGTTTTCTTTCGGATGCTTTGTTCCTTTCAGGAAATTACGGCGGCGGCAGGTCTCCACGGTTCGTGCCTTGAGGTCTGTCACAGGTTAAGTTAGTAAAAAAACAGAAAGTATAGGTTCAGGGTCTTGCAGATCTGCCAGTGTGTCTGCTTTTTCATTACCCAAAATTCCACTGTGCTCTGGCTCCTAAAATATCATCAGATTGTATTTCCCCAAGTTTTAGAGATTTTGGATGCATTCACTGACTAATTTTGATGTGATTTTGTTTACATGCTAATACTTGGCTATCATATTAGTGGAGGTTAAAGTCTTGAGTCTTTAAGATTTTCTAGAGCACAAGTATGTATTTCTGCGTGAAAGACCGAAGTGTTCCCTAATGAGTTTCATTGCTCATAGCTCAGGCTTGTACAAAAAATTCATGATCCAGTTCCTTTGTTTGTTTTGGAGTCATATCTATACCATATCATTACGTCTGATGTTGTAAAGAATGTATCTGGGGTATTGAACTTAAGTTAATCTACAGTCATCCATGTTTCAGCTTTCCGAAAATTTTAGTCAAATTATTTTGAACTGTACTATTGACTAACCACTATTGAAGATTATGAATGATCAAACTCAAGCTAGAGCTGAATATGCACTCGGTTATGATTAACATTGATAATGTGTTACATTAACATACTGATTTCTGTCTTGAATATTAATTTTTAGCCTCCTCAGTATAAATTAACCAATATCCGCTTATGCAATCGGCAGATTGATTACACTTTGTTATTTTTGTGTTTATTATCACCTAACATGCAATAAAGATTCAGGAATGGCAGGATTCTCAAGTTAGACCTTTGCCAACCTAGGGGCATAAGACATCTCCAAACATGCCCCTATGTGATAGTGCATTTTTAAAGTTGACAGGTGGTGATTTAATGGCCAAACTGCCGTCTTATGAGCAGAAGCAAAAACATTTTTTCACCACTTGAATAAAGATTTAAGTACACATTTTTTTAATTACTCCCTACTATTTTTAATTTTATCCATTTCTTCAGTTGACTAGTGTGTGTGTATATTAGTGGATTTGTTGCATGATAAAGTAGAAGGGAAAAAAATTCTCCTGAATTATTGATCATAAATATGCAATGGCACGGGGCCACAATTTTGGATGCCAGTGTGATAGAACTTTGATTTCTGTGCCATTCAATTCATTGTGTTAAATTACATTTACAATTTTTTTAGTATTTTGGTTATTTTATTTACAATTTTATTAGTATTTTTTTTGTAATTGTAAAAAAATTGTCATGAAAACACAATTTTGGAAGAAGAAAGCGGTTGTGGTCCTGTTGACCATGCACAATACTGACACGATGATGTGACAGAAAACAGAAACAAAAAACACTCAATTCATCATTTATAATTTTGCGTTTACAATGTTTTTAATTGGAAAAACACAAAACTAAATAAGAAACTTAAGGGAATGAAAATTAATATAACATTTTCAGTACTTCGAGTTTCCTATTTTTTTACGTCTTTATTTTCTTACTTTGTAGTAGTAAGTTTTGGAGTTTTATTTTCATTTGTCATGTTGTGTGTTATCCATTAAAATTTTAGATGATAATGTGTCAAAGTAAATTTATTCTAAAAAATATGGTTCAAGATGAGAAAATGAAGAAAACAATGGAAATGCCAAAAAGAAGATAATTGGCCAAATCGCCATCTGCACGGGCGGGAATGGGACACCAGACTGCACGAGCGGATGAACGTTACAATTTTTTTCTATGCACTGTGACCTGACTGCAGGTCAGCAATCTGGCTAATGGGAAAAGTTTGACTCCCCTGAAGGCCAGCTGCATTGAGCATGTTAATGGTCCAATAATTTGATTTAATTTTCTGCAATTAATTTGAAATCTCTTTTCTTCACTATGGTTTAGGTGATTATTTAAGCTTATCCGTTTCCAGGCTTCGATAATCACCTAATCGACACAACTATTATGATGAGTGGAATTGTGACATCTGTTTGGGAAAGGTAAAACCTGTGATCTGAACATTTCCAATCATTTTGGTCTTTTTCCTGTTGCTTTGATCTGTCAGGCTCATTTTGTTTCCGTTAATCACCTACGTTAATTGTATCTGTCGTACAATGCAGAAATAGACAGACTAGAAAGATCATCAATGATCACTCACACAGAATACATTTTTTTTTCTAGTAGTTTGGCACATGAACTTAGATTGTATAAACCAAATATTATAAAATTTCACATACTTTATTAATCGTTATGTCTCATTTGGTCATTTATGATCATTTTCACCTGTCATTATTTTTTGTCTTTCATATGCATTTTGGCTTTTCAAGATTTTAATTGGTGGGTTTGTAAGTTATTAGTAACTTACAATATATATATGACAGACCAGTGTGATTAAATTGATCAAACTACGAATTACCTGTCTAACTAATTTTTAAAGCTAGTCAGACTGCAGTAGCTGAATGGTTTGTGTGATAGACTCTCTTGGCTCATATACCCCGTGGTTGTGGGTTTGATTCGTACCATCACCCCTGGCAGGCGTTTCCTGTTCTATTTTTGTATGAAAATCATGATATGGGTATCCAACCAAAATATAATTGCTAACATAAGAGAGAAGTTTTTTCGAAAAGATAATTTTACTCACAGAAGATGCACGTCTGTCAGCGCGAATTGTACAATGTGCTACAATTCACACTGAGACGTATTTGTACTTTCTGCCTGATTATGAGTATTTGAAATCAAAATCTGGTTAGCTGTGCAAAACTTCTGTGAGTAGAACACTTTTTCCAAAAAGTGAATTTTTTCACCCCACCTCAAATCATTAATATAGGGGAGAAAGAGTAACTTACAATACATTTTTTCGATGAGAAACTAACGCAAAAAAAGTTCAAATTTGGCAAAATAGATGGGTTTGGCTGGACTTTGAAAAGAATCCTGGTGATCACTGATATTGATTACCAGGCAATAAATCGGCGAATTTAGCCATTCAGCTTTACTTAAGGTAGGTCTTATCAAACCAAGCCAAAGATTCAAAACTAAAAAGGAAATTCCAATTACTTCAACAGTTTCTATTTTTAAGGACATTTTTATATAGGAGAGAGAATGAATTAATGACAGAAAAACCGTATTTTGAGAAATTAGATTTGAAGTTTGAATAGCTGTTTAAATATTTATCTAAAAAATGAAGAAAAAAATCAATGTTTTGCCCAAGTAAACGGCAATTAAAGTTGATTTATGGATTTTTTTCAAACTTAGGAATATTTCCATTGATTGCACTGTGCTTATTATCTTATTATATTATCTTATGTTAAAGTTGAGTTTTACATTTAAACTAATTTTTCATAAATTATTACATTACAGATTTTGTGGACGTTTAGTATTTATCTTGAGTCAGTTGCAATTCTACCTCAGTTGTTTATGGTGTCGAAAACAGGAGAGGCTGAAAGCATTACGTCGCACTATCTTTTTGCCCTTGGGTCATACAGGGCACTTTACATTTTGAACTGGATATACCGGTACTACGCTGAGGACCATTACGATCTAATCGCTGTCGTCGCTGGCATCGTACAAACTGTGTTGTACTGCGATTTCTTTTATTTGTACATAACAAAAGGTGAGTTACACTTTTATGATATATTTACAATTTTTTGCTGTTTGATAAAAAGGTATAATTGGCGACTCATTCAATTAACATATTTTTCATTTAGTGAACCCTTTGTTTTGCTTAGTAAAGTTAATCTGAATGTCTCTAACTGTTCTATTTTGGAGTTTACTTTTGGTATTAAAAAAAAAAAAAAAACCTAACACACATTTTTATGCTTTTGTATCGAATTTGCACAAGAAGATCTGGACAAATGGAGATAAATATTTTGGACAAAAATTTGCTATAGTGAATGTATTTTTGAGAAATTGTGTCCCTTTTTACTAAATTTACAATTGACTTTAAATATTTCAGGACAAGTATACTTAAACCCTAATGTGTGTGTACTATAATTATTTAAGAATGCGTTTTACTTAACTGCTTAAGCCTGATAAATATTTATTAGATATCTATTTTTGTTATTTTTATTCTACAATTGTTCAAAAATACTAAGAATAATGAGGGACCAACACATTCTTTGAATTTAAAATGTGGTGTATGAGTTTGAGGGGCTTTACTTTCTTGATGAAAAAAAAAACTAAAAAATTTCCAAATTAAGTTAATTTTTCTTTATTAAATAAATAAATATAATGTGTTAAAAAACTACATTTTTTTAAATAATAGAAACAATTTTAAAAGTGTTGTTTTCAATTTTACAAAATAAACTTTATTTTATATTTCCAAGTTTGTTTTGATGTAATTTTTAGTTTCAGTTTTATGTAAATTTAGTATCATGCAATCCATTAAGAAAGAAAAGTTAATTTATGTTTTATGTGCTATCCAATTAAATGTTTCTTATTTATTATCGTTGGAGTACAAATAATGAAAAAAAGCTGATTGTTTTGGTAGTTGGTTTAGTTTACAAGCTCCTCTCGCTTTACAGTTAACTGTTTTTAATATAGTTAATTAGTAATTCAGGTTTTGTGAAATCTAGAGTTAAGAGAAAAGCATGCATGGGATTTTAATTATCCTCCGGATCAATTGTTCACTAATACCTTTTGGTGTTGGTTGATTGAGTTGTTGAAGGCAAATTCTTACATGTTTTCGCACTTGAATTCCAGTGAAGCGGGTTCTTAAAGGAGAAAATCTTGACTTACTAGAAGTAGTATAGAGCTGAGAATAATAATGATGTTCTAAAAGGGTTTTTCATCCATCTCAAATCCACCTGACAGGCTACTTGTTTTATATAGTATATATTTTTAATGTTACCTAAGTACTGCTGATTGAGTGATTGTTTATATTTTAAATAATAAATTATATTTTCTATTTGTGTTGATAATTCATATTGATTATAAACTGAATACTTTTAATTTAGAGGTAACTGGGACCAAATTCTTTTATTTAAATTTTCAAAAAAATGTCCCGTTTTTGTCAAATATTTGTGTTTTATTGTTGAAAAAAGCACTACACTAAAAAATAATTCACAATTATTTGATTATTGTACATAACGCAAAATATATATGTAAAATACATTAATAAGTTATTAACCAGTTTTAAGTTTGCGTTAAAAAAAATATATTTGTCTATAGTTTTATCTCTATTTTCCAATCTTCTTTAGAGGCTTTGGTGTTTCATAATTTAATTTTTTTGCATGTTATTCCATACACTGTCATGAATGTAGTAATAAATTAATCGTAATATATTAAACAATATTTTTTGACCTTCAAATTCTTGCTATAAAATATCTAGAATTGGCTTCATAAAATTCATCTAAGTCTAAAGTCAAGAATCAGTTTTTCATTTCATAAAGGGAATTTGTTTAAAATGTCTTTCATGCGCTTTAATATAAGTAGTTAGCATAGAAAAGATTATACAGTGAAACTTCCCTATAAAGGACATTCTTGGGCAATGAAATATTATCCGCTTTTGGAAAAAGTGAAAAAAAAGTATAATATTACAACATGGGATGCAAAATAAGGATTACAAGATATCTCAGAAATAGATACATATACAAGATTTTTATACTATTTAAGAGCAAAGTTTTGCTCTCCAACCACACCCATTTTTTAACTGCATACATTTTTTTCCAAAAGCGCTCTAAAAAATAGGTCATCCTATTGCAATTAAAAGTGTTTTTGAGTTCAAAACCAACACAGCATTGTTGTATATCGGTCTTTGCTTCTCAAATGACTTTATAAGAAATCTTGTGTCATGTTCTAAATTTGTCAAACCAACTTGAAGATGCTTTCAAATCTATTTGCTGTTTCTAAATGTTTTGTAACTACTAATACCTTTTCTCAGATAAGCGGGTCAGAAAGTGGTATATTATAAGCTAAAACATCGCAAAATTATTCAATATGTCCTTGTATATTGCCGAACCAGATTTTAAGTTTTAAGAAGAAAAAAAAATGGGATTGGTCATTTATGTGTTTGATCCAATGGAAAATTTTGAAGTCGAGTCTCGCACACAGTTTTTTAAATTTTTTTTTTTCATCCACTTTAATTTTATTAATTTTTTTCTTTAAGTATCAAACACTCTGAAGAAGTACTTAAACTTGTATACAAACTGGGAAAATCAAAATCTAGGAATATTAGAAAAATGTTGGAAGGCGAACAAAACACATAGGGCATTTGTCAGAAAACGAACATTTTCTGCAAGCTACTAACTGCTGTAAGTTCGATTTTTTTTTGGGGGGGGGGGTTCAGTTAGAATATAGTCGAAAAAGGCTGCTTGCATCAGTTATTGGGAGTGTCTGCTTTATAGAAGATTTTAATATGAAGAACCCTTAATGGTAAGATGCCAGCGAGTCAAAATTTGTCAAGAAAGGTGTCTGTTAGTGAAGTTTCACTGTATTTTGACATTAATTTAAGTGTGAGACATTTTTTATTGTCACAGCACTAATGGAGTATGACTTTGCTTTTAAAAGCTTTAATTGAGTTTATTTTTTAGATATAACAAATATTCTTTCCATTATATGTATCTACATTCCTTCTTTATTTTCTTTTCTCTTTTAGAACTTTACAAATTACCAATTATATATGTGTTTGTATACAGTAGTATTTAAGTTTTTCTCCCAAAACTTACGATCCGTGTCGTCTGCATTTATATATTTGACACTAATTTCAAAACTGGTCCATTCACATTCGTCCCCTAATTTGTTTCTTATTTCCTAGCTTATCTTTGAGCAGTGAATGAAATTCGACATTTTTTTATTTTTATTAGTTCTTGCAAGATATTTACTTGCATACAGTTTTTAATCTATATTTCATATTTTGTATTGTTGACGTATTGTTATATGCATGAATTGTATAAAAAAAAAGGTGTTGACATATTTTGAAAAATTATTAAAAATTAATAGAATAAACATGGCTTTATTTATTTCCTGTTTTTATTAAATGCCGGATTAATTAATTACTTTTTCAATTGTCATTTTTACAGTATTAAAGGGGAAGAAACTGCAGTTACCAGCCTAAAATTTACGAATATTGCCAAATAATGAAATACAAAGGGAGAAATGTTTTATTTGAATGGCCATAGGTCTAAAATCCCGTGGTTTTTGTTGATCGCTGCTTTGTTGTACAAAGGCTCTTAACCTTGTATTTGACTGAGCAAATTTTTAAACTTTACTGTTTTATTATCTTATTAATAAATTATCATGAAATATTGTAGTTGTGAAAAAAAAATAGTAATAGTTCAGTATTAAGGAAACGTTGGGATAAAAAATTATTACTCAATTGTAAACGATTTTTGTTTCAATTTAAAAAAAAACAACAAAAAACAAACAAACATTCATAGTAACATAGTCTTGTCGGTCAGATTTTATTTCTCTCTGCTTAAGTTCTTCTTTTTGTATGAAAACATATAAGTAAAGAGCTTACTGTATATAATTATGTATAAGTAGATCGCAGAAAAATTGAGATCACAGAAAATATACACTGAACAACACTACAACAATTATTTTCTTGTATTATACATTTCCAACCAATATTGATTTTTACCACTCACTAATAATATAGTGAAATTTAGTTTTCACATAATGTAATTTATAGCAATGATTTATGAATAATCTCACAGTTAAAATTTTTTTTAATGCTGTATAAAATCTTGATTAATTTTAATAAGTATGTAAAACGAGTAATATATTTTAAAAAAATTTTCTTCAATTTCATATTGTTTTCGGTTTAATAATTTTTTAAAAATATTTATAATTGTAAATAATAAGTGGTCTTCTTGAAAGCTACATATATGTTTGGCTAGAATATATATTAAAATTTATTTTTCTTAAAGTATATTGTCTCTTGTTTTTTTCTTTCCATTTGTGCTTAAAGCAGATTGTGTAAAGCAACCTGTATTTTGATAATTAAATGATTGTATTTATAAATGTTTGTTTATTTATTTATTTATATTACCCAACTTATG
This sequence comes from Cimex hemipterus, assembly GCA_039619505.1. Classification (NCBI taxonomy): domain Eukaryota; kingdom Metazoa; phylum Arthropoda; class Insecta; order Hemiptera; family Cimicidae; genus Cimex; species Cimex hemipterus. Next base: position 31,887,315 of record CM077104.1, on the reverse strand, counting down.
TATGTATATTAAAAAATATAATTTCCAAAATTTGTCTACCATTTTATTTCTTTGTAAAAAAAAGATGTTTATAAAATATTTTTGTATTGATTACACAATTTACAAATTAATGAAAGGGCAAACCAATTGCATGAAATATTTTAATTTTCCCAGCAATAAAAAGGTGATTTGTGGCAGATTGACATCTTTGGTGATATCTCCCAAGAATCACTATTTACAAAAAAAGAAAAAAAAATTGCTTCCATGTGCATTCAACTTCTTGTATGGTATATGTGATGACAACAGTGTTTGAGAAAATGGGTAGTTTTGTGGTAGAAATGAAAGCACCTCCATAGAGCCACCAAACTAGGTTAATTATTTTATCATCCGGAATGAATGTATTTATTAGCATGATAGTCCTTCCTTATTTGGTAGCTAAGCATCTGCCACACCACAGCACGATAGGTTGAGTGAGTGAATGAGTAATTATGAATGAAAGATGTGCAGAAGCGTAATAAGTACTCCAGTGACTTCACATTATCTATAAATGTATTTATTAGATAAAATGTTTATGCACGTGTGAAATTCCAGTGCCTCCCAAAATTTTAATTGTACATGTGAAAGTTTCTAGTTTGAATGTATTTATTAGAGCGAATCCTCAACAATATCCAGTACACTGAGACCTGCCAAACTTAGGTTAGGTTATCCATGTTTGTACGTAGGTGTAAATGAGTTGCAGAGCCTTTTCACCATGTGGCTCGCCAAGCCCTCCTACTGGAAAGCCAAATTTTGTTAATTAAAAAAAACAAAAACAAATGTGCGTTTCTTAGTGACCTGTTATTTCATAATTTGTTGAAGTCATGAGGTAATGAAGAATGTGATAGGTCAGAAAAACGTATTTTTCATATTTTTGCCGATGTTTATTCAGGTTATCTTCAGGACATAAAGTGTGGTGCTATTCTTGTGGTGTCATATTGTGTTTTATCGAGTAGACGCAGTAGAGACCGCAAGAACAGAGAAAAATTAAATGTGTTGACAGATAAATAAAAATGGCAGTGACTAGTACTAGTACCACACAGTAATAGGGCTTCAGAGTGCATTAATACTTTCCAAACAAGCTAAAAAAATATTAATTTATTGTCTAATTTATTCATTTTAATTTTTCACATTTTTTCTCTTCACTCAATTTTAAATACATGTGGTACATATAAATTCATTTGTTCTTAAAAAAAGGAGTTTATAGAAGGAACTAAATTATAACCAAACAACGTTGTTTTGAGAATTCACAGCCGTAAATTAATGTTTGTTCATACTTATATAATACATATACATATAAAAATAAATATTAAAACTATTTTTCTATTAAATCTTTTATTAATTCAGTATCGTCCGTCAATTTTGAAATCTTGCAAACTTCCATTGGGCGATGAACAGTTACTGCTTCCATCTTGGGATATTGTGTAAACAGTGTACAGCGAGGATGACGATGGCATACTCCGTTTTAATAATGGAGATTCTAGTAGTGAATTTTGGTGCATAAGGGTCGGTTTTGGCTTGTAAGGTAGAATCTCTGGTTTGCTGTATTCTGAAAAATTTTTTTTTAAATTCCATACAGATTCAATTTTATGCCATAAACTTCTAATATGTCGGTTATTTCTTTTACCTTTCTTTAGAGCAAACGTGAGCAGGAAGTATGACAGTCCGACAAACGTGCCAACGAATGTAGCATACCCAGTGTATGGGTCCCATGAGCCGTCGCTGTTGTATTGGTGCAACCAGTGGAGAATATACAGCGAATTGTAAATCGTTAGGAATATCATGTAGATTGATACGACCTTGTAATATCCTTCACTTCGATAAGTGAAGTACACTTGAGGCAATAAAACCAAAGCTTCTAAGTAACCACTAAATGATTCGATAATCTTTAAAAATTAAAAGAATTGTTAATTATACAAAAAAAAATCTATAGAAAAAATAGTACTTACAGATCCAGGTGATGATATATCGTTGCTTTCTAAAAGTGATACACAAAGTGAGAGTATTATGATTGCTTCGATCCAAAATTTGTCAAACTCATTTTCATACGTCTTTGCATACATTCTGTACATGAGGTATAAAATAATGTATGAAACAACAGTGAGTATGATGGTCTTTAGCACGTAGTATATCGTAACACTTGGAGATGCAAATATTAAGCATGTCGTTTTTGTTGTAAAGACAAGTGAATAAATAATTTGCATCTTTCCGGAAAAACCTAAAATAAGATTTGATTTTAATTATATATACAAAGATATTTATGTTATGCGCACATTAAAAAATAAAACATGATATTATTGCGATGAACAATCATTTAACTACTAAAAATTTCAAAAAAATTAGAGGAAGATATTGGCTAACGATTATTTGTGTTCAAGTTGTTAATTGATTTATAAAAACTTTTTAACAGGTTGTTTTAATTTCACAACAAGCAAACTTTTTTTATTTTAGTGATTCTACACTTCAAAATATCAGATACTATCAGCCACTACTTTTGGTTTTACCAAACAATTTTTTTTGAGAGTGGAAACTTTCTATTTTTTAATATTTTTATTTCGCCATTTTAATTGCTCAAATCGATGATGTGAATATTCATTTTATACTAGGATTTTACCTTTACTGTCGTGATTCTAGCCTTATAAAACCCTAAAGTGCAAACTTTTGTAGAAATCAGTGTAAATTAATTTGTTAACAGATAATTTCGGTGACCTGACTGACATTACTAGTGCAAGCTCAAACGTCATATTTATCAAAATCTGGTGGACCAATTTTTATAGTTGTTAATTTGTTTAAAGCAAAATTGTATAATTGTATCAAGCATATTATTTTCATTTAAAAACCAAGGTTAATTTCTGACATATAATTTTCCTTTTTTAAAAATTTATTATAAAAATATTTTATACATTTAGGTACATATGCCATTAAAACACTACATTACTTTTCTTTTGTATAGTCTGTCTGCCATTAAAATCCTTTTTTTTTTTTTTTGAAATTTTTGAATTGTAACCATTTCAATCAGTACTGCTTCTTAACCAATAACGACATCTCAAATAGAAAAAAATAGAGGGCAAAAAATTTATAAATTTAAATTCAAACAAAAATTATATTTAGGGCTCTATAGAGATGCTAAAATAAAATTTCTTATCATTTTCATTAAAAAAATATGGCATAGTTTATTTGAAAACACATCCCACCGAATCCCTTCACACCAGAGTTGTGTGAATGCTTTCAACATGACACATCTTAACAAAAAACACACACTTTTAGTCCTGAAGATAAAGATTGAAACATTAGCACAATAAAGACAATGTTTTTCTAAACCTACATCACACAAGATCACATCCCACGTTCTCACTTCTAATCATTAATTAATGGTCACTAAATACTACTCAAACATTATATATATATATATATATATCTGCTGAGTCTCGAGAA
>CM077104.1:31824024-31883465 GCA_039619505.1 Cimex hemipterus | reverse complement strand
TATATATATATATATATATATATATATATATATATATATATATATATCATGTAAAATTTTTTATATTCGATGTTCTGAAATAAAAAATGAGTTTTTTTATCAGTCTGCTTTAAGAGATAACACGTTCGTAAACAGTATTCGTCAATTTTCACTTTATTAAAATTATCATCATATTTCATGGAATGTTTTTTGTTAAAACATTGACTAATATATCTCAGCCTATCTTGTCAATATTGATGATTACATCGAAATTATAGTTTTAAATTGTTAATATTTTTCCTAATATTTTTAGACAGGGTTTGCTCGTTTTTGTGATATACTATATATATTTGTGATATATAAAAAATATAAATATTTAAAATTTGACAGGTCCAAAATAAAAGAGAAGTTCGTTGAATTAATTGCTGATGATACTTAGATTAGTAAATTGATGAGTATTATATATGCACAACATGGCAAACAGGAATAATAAATCAATAAATTATCATGTAAAAGGGACAGTAAACTATTAAATTATTTTAAATAATTAAATGCTTATAATTAAGGTTGTACTGGTACAACAATATTATCCAAGGTTTAAGCTTGCACATGACTTAAAAAAAATTAGAAAAAATATACATCTGATAGACTTTGATTTTGTGTACATCACCACGCAACAGTAAACAAGTTTTTTGCAAGTTATGATTCAAATAAAATTCCACGGGCTTTAGTAAATAAAAATAAATGAACTTCAAGTTATATAAAAGCATTATTTCATAGACTTTAAAGGGATAGAAAATTTTCAAAAGGGCTGACAATGGTCAGAGGAATAGTATATTTGAAAAATTTCATGTTTCATTTATAAATTTTATAGAGATGGATAAAAAAAAAAGAAGTAAAGCAAATTGTGGACTTACCTGAGCATGATTTTGTTTTAATAAATCTGATCAAGAGAATTGAAGTCGCTGTGAAGTAGCACAGATCACCGATGATTGCCCCATAGGATATTATTTCCATTTCGTGCTGTGTGCTTGAGGAGTCAGTTTTTAATTTCTTTTTATTGTTGTTTGGCTGTTTTCAAAAATTGAATCGACCTGCGTCACATAGAGCGCAATCGAGCCATGGCTGATGCGCGGGACGGGCAGCGTCAAGTATTCCGCCTGCTTCGTTCGCACAACTACAAATCTGTTCTGGACGTTGTATCAAAGCTAACTGACAGCGATTTTATTTCAAGGGGAAAACTTCAATCCTTTAAAACATTTTATCTCCATTTGAGTGGGTGTTGAGACTTTTTTTTATAATGTATAAATATCAACATATCTCGAGATAAGATGCATGACATTTAATTGTCACAGGGAATTGATTAAAGCTTTCTCTTTCTTTAATTTACCCTTGGCCTTGGTTTTTGATAGTGGATGACATAATTGGATCATATTTTTCTGTTGGTTTTTATGCAAATATTGCTTGTTAATTTTTGTGTTTATCTTGGTTTGCCTATCCTCACTAATTATTGCTGGTTCAGAAGTGTTTTAGTTTATCTCTAAGTTTAGTTTCTGCCTATTAATTCTGTTTTGTTTCGACCTTGTAGATCTTTACATATCATCAAAAGAATATTTATTATTAAATAAGAAAACTACCTATTTATAATTATGCGATACAATTTGAATTTGAGAGGGATTGCTGAAACTCTATGTCAACATTTCATATTATGACTTTTAACTCAACTCTCTTGTCAACTCTCTCACAATTCATGCCTAACAACCTTATTCATATGCAATTCTTTGAACACACTGAAACGTTTTTACAAAAACTGAGAAAACCTACGTGTTCTTCCTATTGTCCAACCAGCTTGCTTTCAACATTAGACTATTTTTTTTTTTTTACAAAGTCCTCATCTACATATCTGATTAGTAGATTTCATTTCTTGAGCAGTATTGTGACATTTATTCTTGAGGTCTGTGGTGTGTTGAACCTGTAATCATTTGGTCCGCCTAACCTCGCTGTTTTGGCCTGGCAGACATATCAATTTTTGGCCATTTCCACGAGTGGGTTTGTTGTTCAAAACATGTTGTTTTGATCAATTCCGATCGTCATGATAGATTCCTCAAACACTGCATAAAGAAGCTGTTTAAACTGACATACAGCAACCCGTCAATTCTCTTTAGGGAAATACACCGTAATTTTATTATATAGTTATACAGTAGAACTCCTTCATGGTTACATAGTAACGGCACAGAATGTGCCCGAATACCCAAAAATGGTGGCTATGGAAGTTGTAGTTAAGAAATTATCGTGGTTTAAGGAAATCTTTGCGACGACAGCCACAGTGAACACTACAGTATATACGCGTTTAAATGATATGCAAGCATGGGAGAGCTTCTTTAGCGACACTCAAAAGTTCAATAGCGCCGAAGAATTCTAGAGGAAGGGAGGTCAAATGAAAAGTGCTCATTGAATCGGGAATTAAATGCTGAGTTAAACGTAGGTGGACGTAAAGATCCCACTGTCATACTTGCAATGGATAATAGCAATAAAGTCAAACAGAAATTTAAGCAACAATCGTACAAGGTGATAGAGATGGGGTGCCATTGTGAAACAACTACTTGTGGTGGAAGATTTATTTAACTTTCACGTGGTCTGTCCAAAATTGTCGAACTTAAGATAGTAAGTAATATTCCTTTGTAAATAGTTCAAAAAGACAATATTATGTAAACAAAAAGTAAATAATAAAGACATTTATCTATCTCTATTAGTAGAAGAAGAATGGGAAAACCACTAGTCTCGTAAAAACAGAAATAATCCCGCCATGTAGAATGGAACGAAACGGTAAAAAGACTATGCTGAAAAGACTGCTTAGAGGTCATACAAGAATAATGTATGAGCACCTTCTGGCCGGAAGCGAACGCTTAGGTGCGTTCTGGTACGTCAAGACTTAAAAATTTCAGGATTAAGGCTTTTAAAATGTACACCGAGTGATTATTTATAAGCTACCTCCTTTTATTTATTTTGTTTAGAAACGATTAAAAAATAGGACTGGATTCTACATAATTTTAGTAAAATCTGAATCTGAAGTCAAAAATGTTTTTCAACGTACGTCCCCAGGGCTCAGCAGTATTTTTCGAATGGCATTTTGAATAGGAAATTAAATTGAACGGCTTTTTTAAAGAAAATTTTACTTCGTGCACTTTCCTTGAAGATTAATATTTTCTTCGGTGATTGATCAGCCTTCTCAGTTAAAATATGTTTTTTCTTTCCTTGTAGAGTTTGTTGTTTAAGAGTTATTAAGGTTTGAAAAGAGAAAAAGTTCAAATTTTATGTATCTCAAACGTCAATCATTTACCTCCTAGAAACTATCAGTTAATTACCAATTACTAATTCACCTACTAGTGACTTTATTAAGTTAATAGTAGTAAATTAAATTATCAAAATAGCACCACCTATCCACCACCTATACAAAGCCAAATCTTATTATGGAATTCATTTCGCACTTTACGGAAAGTATCTGATGTTATGCGAATTAGAATTATCCTGATTGTGAGTAAACATTGAATAATTTCTTTCAGTTCATTTTAAGGAATTAAGAGATTTTTTTTTGGTTCAGTTCATTTCCAGATAATGTAAAAGAGAACTGCTAATTTGATCATTAATTGTGTTTCGTTGGATTTGACTGAGGTGGTCTAGATTTTTGGAAGATAAGGTAGAATTAATTTATCTTTTGGAGCCACCTATAATTTTTACGAAGCTGAAGGCGTGTTCAACACCAATCATCCGGATCGTCCTTGTTAGGTGTTTATCAGGCAACCAATGAACAAATTTGAACAAAACGGAACAGACATTGATAAAAAGAGAACAGGTACGTTTTAATTAAAAAAACACGGTAGATACTAATTATAGCCGTATTTTCTTTGTAAAATGAGCTATAGATCAGAAGAGGTGGAAGAGGACGTTCTTCTAGATTCTCTCGAAACTACTACAAAATCATGCCAGCAAGTAGCCAGTAGGTATGATATAATGAAGAGTTCGGTCCAAAATATTCTCAAGAAAAACAAATTTCATTCATACCAAATTCAACTGCATCAAGAACTTAAACCGGCCCGGAGGAGCAATATGTGTTGGAAGAAGGGCTATCCGTAATTGGCAGCAACGCTCCTCACCTTTGCTTTGTTCGCTGGAGCCTGCACCCCCACGTTGACTCCCAGAAAGATGAAATGATATAGGGGGAAAATAAATTAAATTAAACTAAATGAAGATTACTTATATAGACGCGTTCAAATTTGTGAAATTTTGGTCAACAGAATTAAAGTTGAATGGAAAATTTGTTTTAGTGACGAAGTAACTTTTTTTTTAAATGATGAATTGAATTTTAATCCTCATGCAATGAGGGAATCATACCCAATACCCTGCAAAACTAAACTTTTGGCCAGGGATCTTAGCGGACCATGTCATAGAACCTTTATTCATCGATGGCAATTTAAGAGGAGAAAATTTCTTGACGAAACTGTTTACTCGTTGACTGACGCTACGATGGAAGGAAATGATGAAGGGGAAATTATTTTCCAACAAGATAACAACTAATCTCTTCACTATCCAAGAAACGTGAGATATTTTTTGATGTCCATTTCCTTTCAAAATGGATAAAAAGAGGAGGCTTCCGTGTGGCCAGCAAGATCTTCAGGTCTAACACCCTTAGATTATTTTGTGGGGACACATTAAAAGAGTGTTGAACCGATCTCCAACCAACAATCTGGACGATTCGGAAGTCGTAGATTTTAATTTTGTACTGAAATTATACCTTCCCAATGGAAAAAAGTTGCTTAGTGACGTACCGTACCTTACGTTGAAAAACACTGAATTCAAATTCTACGTAAAAAATTATGTAAAGTCCAGTCTTATTTTTTATAATTATTTGCAAACAACATAAATAAAATGAGGGGTAGTTTATAGCGTTTGTGTTGTTTATCGATTAGAATGAATGTACTTATTAGTGCGAAAGGAAGGTGTTGTTTAACCCTGGCCCTAAGGAATATCGAGTACTCTAAGGCGGACGAAGTGACCCCGACTTCTATGTTTGTATATGGTGATGACGTATAAATATGTATTGCATGTTTTGTGTCTATTCTGTGGTTGACCACCTGAGGTACAGATGAGAGGATAGCATTTTAGCCTATCAACTTAGTTTTCGTATAAAAACAAAAAATCAGTAACAGATCGTCAAATGGCTGCAGGTTGAAAAATGCTCTTGAAAGACCAGAAAAAGAAGCAAAGCCACTCAGAGGGCTGGCTGTGAATGTCCGACCCGAAATTTATTATTTAAGCGAAGGAGCATGTACGATTCAAATGCGTGATACAAACCATGGGATCGTTTCGCATAATTAAAAACATTATTCTATCCGTTTACACTTACGTGAAATTATTAATTGCCCACGCGATGCATTAATTTGCAAATTTTATGCAATTTTAAATAATTAAATTCTTTTGGTCTTTTGTTTAGTTTTTTTTTATGACAGTTTGTGCAGCCATGACCTGGTTTCATTCGTGCGGACGGTTTGTTATATTTTTTTAAAAACAACATTTCAGTGTTTTGCTATTTGTTATCTCATTGGATCGAAATTGCTTTTATCTTACCGACGAGAGGGCCGGTTCCAATATTTTGAGCGATGAGTTGTTCCATAAAAGCGGTTTGATCTAATTGATGGGCGCATTTCTTCGGAAACGAATGCGTTATCAAAATTGCCCTAATGCAGAATTCTTGTCTAACAATCAACTTTGTTTAAAATGTGTGTTTATTGTTTTTCGTCATATTCCCTTTTGTAAATCCAATAAAATGATATCATTTGTAATAATAACGTTAATTTATTTCTTTTCGGAAGCCAAACTGTGACGTTTTGTCGGAGTGTGACTTTTCATAATTTTGATTATATGTTTTTTATTTGCCTACTGTAGTTGCTTACCACTACCCACTATTCCACTTAAAAGCAATTGTGAAAAATAGTGAAATGAAAAAATAAAAACAAAAGAATTAAAGTGGAGAAGATATCCAAATTACATTTCACTCCCACTAGAGAGATCTGTGGGTCATTGCCTTTTTATCCTGAGTAGATGGTTTGATGAGTTTCAGCGGCATATGCGCTATTGGATGAGTTGGTTGACTAGTAGTGATTGGGTATCCTTTAGTTTATCCAAATTCTACTTTTTAACTTGCCGAACTCGTTCGTATTTTTTAAACCGGAGTCTGATTGGTTTGGTCCTAAGGAACATTTATTTGCTCCTGGGTATGTCCTCATCGATTTGAAACTAGTCAGAACAGATCACTAACGTTGGTACAAAAGAATAAACAATACTACAGAAATTAACACAGCAGTAAATGGAAACTGGGTATTTCAACAGGGTTCTACGTCATCAGGATAAATACGAACTGCTTAAGGAAAAATCTAAGAGAGAAGAAGGTCCTGGCAGGAGAAAAAATTGTTACCGAAAACCTGAGGTAACAGTTCAACCAAAGGACTGTATCCCTCTTCAGAGCTGATGTTGACAGAGTACGCACTGCGATCATGATAACAAACGTCAGTTAACGGATAGAACACAATGAAGAAGAAGGGAGTAATTTGAAGAACTTTTGATATCTGTGGATGCATTCTGAATGCCAGCACTAGCCAGTTTCAGGGTTATGAAACTTTTTTCCAAAATTTCCAATTTTCCGGTGCTTTACAGAATACGAGCTTTTTCATAAGGTTTGTGTCTGTACCCTTTAATACAAAAAAAGAATCTTTATACGACAGAAAAACGATCTTTATACGCTTTTTAGTTTATTAAACTTGTTTTTTCATTTGTGTGTTTCCAGGCCGGGAGCGCGTATGAAAGAGTAGATAGAAATCACCTTCGTAGATTATTTTCAGGGCCTCAGTGCCCATGTCCCAATACATTTGTGCTGTTTGTCGAATTTCCTTGCCCTCTACCTTCACATGTTCATTCAGTATTTGGTCGAAGATAACGATTCAGTATATTAGTGTCTGAACACATAAAGTGGAGTATTGTTTATAACAAAAAGACAAATAAATTGATTTGGTTGTTATAGTAATCTGGAACTTTGGCATTGAAATACCAATTTTATATAGTAAAAACTCACAATAATGTATCTTATTCGACGTCCAAATACAGTATGACGATATTGGTTTATTTCTTTTTGACTCTAATTATCAACAAATATCAAAAGTACTTCAGTGAAAGATATTAAGGATTAAAAGTATAGGTGAATATTTGAATTTTTTTAAAAATAATACGTCATTAAATTACCGCGATAAGAAAATGACCTTGATTGCAAGTTTATATAACATCTATTCATAATGAAGTTCTTTACATTATAACTTTAATAAATAAATTCTTTCAAAACATTGCTTTATGAGAATCTCGTTTTTTTTCTTTCTAAGTTCAAACCTATGAATTCTTTTCTCTAATTTATTTCTGTAAATTTAATAACTTTATAAAATTGAGAGTTTTTCTAACAAGAGAGTAATTTTTGAAATTCTAAATCACAACAAATATCTTAGTGCTAGTCTTACCTTCGTCTCTCCATCCAATAACTTTTGAAATAGGTGTCGTCTACAGCAAGAATGGACTGGATTTAACAAAAAAATACTCAACAATGTTAAATAGGAATCAAATACAGAAATGGCAATCAATATATTTACAATCATAAAAAAGAAACATTTTTTCAAAAATTTCACTCAAAAGTGGAAATCAGTTGGTCCAAAATCAAAAGGGCAACAAAGACTTATGGAAGACCATATGTATTTACATTTCATAATGATATGTACAAAATTCTACAGCCAAAGAAAACAATTTTTAAATATACAAAATTAAAAATAATTAATTAAGGCTTTTAGTCGAGATGAGGGATGCAAAATTAATGACACGAGCGGAATTCGAACCCACGATCTACGACTAGATACGCCGCTGCTCTACCACTTGAGCTATCGTGACCTCGATCCACTCGGACATCAAAAAAATGAGAACTCATGATGTGGGGTTGAGATAGGAAGTTGATGTCTGAGTGGATCGAGGTTCGAATCCCGCTCGTGTCATTAACTTTTTCATCTCAGCTAAAAACCGTAATTAAATGTAACTTATTAATTGGTCAAGCGGACCACGAAAATAGTGGACTACCTTGTAATATTTGTGTGTGCTAGGATCTCAAAAATGTTAATTGCTGATTATTTTCTTGTATTACCTATTTATGTATTATTTGAGCATTACTTAATTATTTCAGAAGCTTGGCTGCTCTTATTTAATTTTATAAATAAAAGTATGAAAAATTAATTGGAATATCGAGTACTCTGGGGTAAAGTGAGTGTAATATATTAGCGCGAATGAACGGCTTATACCCAATTACCCCAAGGAATATCGAGTATTCTGAGGTAGTATCAACGAACTCCGGTGTGAGAATGTAATTTGTTATCGCGATTGTGGGCTTGTCCCCAATTACCTGGTGGAATAAAGCATTTTTTTTTGTTCGCATTAACGGTCATATCAACCCCCGGGGGGCAGGTGTATTTGAAAAATCCTATTTTTAAGTATGACGGGTTCGAATGCAGGGCCGATGGTTCTAACCCGAGACCTTTACCATGCAGAGATGAGCGCCGTTTTAACGCCTTAACCGCTGCGGCTAGCGAGGCTCCCTGTTATTTATTAGCATGAATGAAGGCTCATCCATAATTACCCCGAGAAATATCGAGTTTTCTGAGTAGAGTGAATGCTAACCGAGTATGTGTTTATTCTTTGTGTTCTTTTATCCGCAATTGTCGAGGCACTGAGGTACATAGGCGCAAAGCAAAGAGAGAGTCGGTTGTTAACATTATAACACACAACATTATAAATTGGCTAGAAAAATATTAAAAGACATTAGAAGGAATAAAATGCGAGAAAGACAGAAGAATAAAGGAGAAAATATGGCGGGAACTGCGACCGACATGTGACAGACCAAAATAATGAGGATATGCACACCAATATGATCGGAAACGACTAAACTACAGGTTCTCTCACCCCAACCCCCATGATATATTTCGAGGGGTTTTTGGGTCCTACCATCCACTGTTACATTTCTTCCACTACTCCATGCTTTTTGCAATAACCCCCAACGCTCTCGGCAAAACCTAAATGATTAGCAGCCCAATCCATTATAAAAGATGGTAAAAAATATACATAATTTTTGTTTGTTCGTCTGTCATACTTCACCGAAATCCCTTCTTCCTCTCAAGGCGCGACCTGGTTGACCTATCGGGAAAATCCTGGCTTTGAAAGAAAAGAGTCGGATTGTGGATTTGATGCGGGAGGGGGCGGTTGATGGGGGTTGGAAAGGGTTAAAAAGGGGCGGCGCAGTCAGCCAGTCTACCTTGTGACACAGCCGCAAGCACAGTCGACAGTCGTACCATGACTTTTCGCGTCTTCGTTAACTCCTAGCCGAAGAGTACGATCGGTATGTAATCAATTACAGCATTCTTCTCGTCTTTTAGTCCTTTCAATTTGCAATGCTTCAATGCATAAATAATTTTTTAATGTTAGTCAAATTTGCTACTTATTAATTAAAGGACAAAATTTTGATGTCCATAAAAATAAATCATTTTGTGGAGACCTGGAGTGCCTACTTAAATTGCTGTGCAATACTATAACTATATATAATATGTAAAAGTATTTATCATTAACCTTTATATAAACAAATTAAAAAATTAGATACTAAATAATAAAATACTAATCCTGAAGCAATATATAAACAAAAAAAAGGTTCAGGCATTTTTATGTGACAATACAATGATATCCGCAAACAATAGTTTCTGCTCTTGTATTCTGATAAAAAGGGAAAAATGGTATAAAAGTTATTCATAGAGATTGATTTTTGGTTTGGCCAAATATCTGTTACATTTTAAGATTGAAGTTGAAATGAAATGGATTTACACAAAAACCATGAAATTTATAACGAAACGTAATTAAATTAGTTCACCTAATCATACCTAAGTGGACTATCTTTTGATTTTGCTCTTTTAAGCGTTTGCCGATCCACCCGTGATGTAACCCATGCTAAAATGCCGAGTCTTTCGATTTGAACATGAACATTAATCAATAAGATCTAATTTGTATGGGATATTTTTGATCTAGCTGCTGATAAAATTTGAACTCAGCATTGCAACCGATTGGCCAAATTTACCAAACGTATACTGAAATTCGGCACATATGAATAATTGCAAGAAAAATAAAACATTGCCAGTTTGTAAGTAATTTTATCCTCCTTGCCAATTATTCGAAAATCCGGAGTAGTTTCGTGCTTGTACAGAGCGATTCACATCGTTTCATTCGACATTTTATTCAAACAAAAACAAAATAAATTTGAATGTTGACATTTTGTTAACGTTTTATTTTAACGTGCCATTGTCGTGTTGTGACAAACGGCGCTTTGTTGGGAATCTGTCAGTAATAAAATACCTGTTGCTTATGCTGGTTATGCAAGCGGGAAATAAACAGACGGCGCAAAGCAAGTCCGCCGTATTTTCGCTTTTCAGATAAAAAAAAATCATGATTTTAAAAGAAAAAACGGTTCCGTTGGCTAGAACCATCTGTAACCAATGTTAATGATTTAATCATTAAACAATGCATTTTCTCCAAGGGAATAAATACAATGGATCATTCCTAAAAACGTTTGTTGACAATTAGTAAATGTAATAAGTAAATTTGTTTTAACATTTGCTAAAAACGAAAACTTACTCAACAAAACATTCAAACGAAGAAAAATGTACTCATATAAATAAAGCCGTAGGTTGTCATGAACGTAACTGCATAGTGGATGTACATCAAAAGCTCACTTGCAATTTTAAATTTTAAACAGCACAACTATGCATGAATGATTAACAGTTCAGAGTGAAGGTGTAGGCATGCTCTCTTTGTACTATTACCGTTTATTGGAGCCTGTCCTGCAATAAATCCTCATAGACTTCAATGGTTTCAAACGACATGTTGCCTCTCATATTTTATCTCTCTGTAGATACCTGTCAAATTACTATTAAAAGAAAAAGAAAACATAAACACGTAGCACATAAAGACTCACTACTCCAGAGGGCTCAAAACACCTCGGCGGGTTTATCCCTCTATTCACGTTAATAAATTAGTTTCATTCTCCAGTAAACTTTCTCATCTAGACGCCCTCGCCCCCAGGTAACTCGATATTCCTTGGGGGATGACAATGATGATGATGTGGAAAGTGGGGTTTTTGAGTTTAGGCAGCTTTCTGGCTTATTGTATTTTCCTACTTAGTTCAGTACAATCGACTATATCCTTCTCCTAAAAAGTACTAGGTAGACTGCTACGATTCCTTTCCCTTGGTTTTCTTTGTATCCAGGGTTATGTCTCCGTTGAGCGGTTGCTTCACATTGAAAGATGATACTTCGGGTGGGGGACAAATCCTCCCTAATAATTCCCAACACATAAAACGCAGTACATACATTTAAAAACTCTTATAGCCCTGAGGTACTGAAACAGCGATCTGTGCCCCAGGCCTGTAATTTTCTGCATAGGAAATTATGCTCAATGCTTTATCTTTCGGTACACAATGAGCAACAACGGTATCTCTTTCTTGTTGTGAAAGGATAGATTAAAAAACTGACAGTTTAATTAGAAAGTTAATTTATAAATACATCACCATGACTAAGTGGTAGTTTAGTATTGTGTTGATCAAACATCTGTCAACAGTTCTTAATGTCAAAAGTGTTCGTAGTGTTTGTAATAGTTCGGCAAACTAATTATACTCCTCAACTCACAAACAATGATAATTTCTACCCGGAATAATCCTACAATAGTATAAAAAAATCATATAATTAAATTACTATAGCGTGTCTTACTAACACGGAAACATTATTCTTCTATAGTTTGTTATATTGAAAAATAATAATAATAATGCTTTATTAAACATAAAAAAGGAATAAAGATAATTTAGATTTCCAAGCATTTAAGGCCTTGGATCTTGGATCCGTCTGCCAGAGGTCGTTGATTACACAATCAGAAACCAAAGAAAATAATATAAAATAAAATATAAATTCACAATAAAATAAAATAAAAATTATAGCTTACGCAATACAAAGAAAACAAAGACTGACAAAATGCAAAAGAGAACAGAAAAACAGGATATAATAGAAATCAAAAATTAAACTCATTAATTAATTCATATCTGTACTTCCATGCATGCCTAGCGTAACGAATTAAGGGCCGCGAATTTGAACCACTCAAAAATCGTAGCAGGTCAACCCTGGGAAGAGTGAAACATCCGAGATGCAACAACAACCTAATCTCACCCAGCGACGAGCACTCCGCCAAGAAGTGGGATACCGTTTCAATAGATCGCGAATTACACAAAGAACAGATTCCCAATTCCCCTCTGAACCAAACAGCCGAGTTTAAGTGCAAAACCTCACTCCTTATCTTAAATAGCCATCGCAACTCATTGAGACAAAGACCGTCAAAATTATCTTCGTGCAGGAGAAATTTGTACCTCCTTGTAAAGTGTGAGATGCGTGGATGCTTGGACTCGTGACCGGCATTCTTCGTGATGTTGTTTATTAATTTGATCAACAAGAGTTGAAAAATGATTATGCCAGTCACAGAGGTTGTCCAAGGATATGAGGAAGGGCAAGTGTACCTTTGAAACAAATACTTCCAGTGAGCGAACCACGAACTATTAGCCTTTATGACCGCCAACGATGTTATTTTGGCGTATCTAGTATCGGGGGACATCAGAACTTTCACAATGTACTCAAGCTTAAGTGTATACACCAAAATTAAATCCAAATTGGTTTTTAAATATAGTATATAGTTTGGTGTACCAG
Source organism: Cimex hemipterus (assembly GCA_039619505.1). Taxonomy (NCBI): domain Eukaryota; kingdom Metazoa; phylum Arthropoda; class Insecta; order Hemiptera; family Cimicidae; genus Cimex; species Cimex hemipterus. Next base: position 31,870,623 of record CM077104.1, on the reverse strand, counting down.
AGGGAACAACTTCCCTACAAAAGCCGTTGCACTTTTTCTATTGCTTCAAACGTCTGGTATCCCCACATTTGACAGCCATACACAAAATTGCAAGACTTATCGCCTTAAAAACAAATTAACAAAAAAAATTAATTAATTAACAACAAGTTTGGTGCGATTTGTACAATAATATAAAAAATACAAAAATTAAAACGAAATTGAAGAATTTATTAGAAAATTTTGTAATCTCAAGATCGGTTCTTTCTTCCAAGATTTGCTGACATCACAATTGATGTAAAAAAAATATTTTGCATAATTTATTACGATCAAGAAAATTATTTAGCCAAGAGATGAACTTTTAATACAGTTTTTCTGTCTCTAAACAGGGATTTAACATAACATCAAAACAGTGATAGTTTTTGTCATTGCGGCAGAAGATATTAGGACAGGAGCACATCTCTTTTAAAGATTTGTTGTTTGCCACATTTGACATTTACAAAAACCTAATCAGAGATAGCCTTTTTGTAGGATTTTTGTGTTAAAGAACAATACAAATCAATGATTCTTTTTGTCATTATATGTCATATGTCATAAAGATTTGGTGGCGTCATTTTTTCAACAAGACACTGATTTAACTAAATATCTAAAGAAGAACATTTTTTGGCTGTGTGGCTTCAAAGATTTCGACTAAAAACCACTCCTTTTCTAAGATCTATTACCATCAAGTCAATCATGGAATGTACTATATAAACAATAACACTTTCTTTTTGTCAAAAAATGTTCCTCCAGAAATGAAATTACAAAAAAAAATCAAGAAAAAAAATTGCACTTTTATTTTGTTATTGTTGAGTTGTTTTGTACTTTCTTTTCCGTTAGCATACCCAATATTTCAATATAGATTTGCTGCTATCACGATTTTATATTTTCGGAAACTGAAAATGAAATGACGTTCTTTTTTTAGATTTTTTCTTGCCGTTTCTTCTTTGTACTCTTTTTTTTGGCAATCTATTTGGACTGAAATTCAGTTCTTTCGTAAGATTGGTTGTTACCATCATTTGACATTTTCTGAATTCTAGATAAAAATGTATTTTCGTTAGATTTTTTACCCATAAATTAACTGATTTAACTAAAAACCTAATCAATGGTACTTTTGTCGTTGCAAGCATTTCTTTTGAAAGATTTTTTGACATGTACAAAGCATTCAGAAAGAAATGCCGTTTTTCTGTTATTAAAACGCTGATTTGAGTAAACAAACATAATTTTTTGTCATCGGACAATATGTACCAAAAACCATACAGGAATGCAGTTTTTTTTGTTACCCCACTGATTAACAAAACATCTAAACAATGATATTTTTCCAATATGATTCAAAATATTCCACCAGAAAAACACTTCTTTCGAAAGATTTGTTAATATACATTGATATTTAAAAAAAATTTAGGTAGAAAAGCATGTTTTCCAGAATTTTTTGTGATAATGATTAAACTAAATATTTAAACAATCTTATCTTTTTTAACATTATGCCACCAAAGATATGTATTGAATTGGATTTCCTTTTTAGAATTTGTTATCACCATGATGCGGTTTTTGCAAAATATCTAGGCATAAAGAATATTTTTCCCTAAAATATTTTTCATCATGACGCCGTTTTGGTGGGCCTCTGAGCGATAATACACTTTTGTATTATATTTTTGCCACCTGATAGATTTTATTTACAAACAATCCATTTACTAATCCCCTTTGTAGGTAAGTCTTCGATACACATTCTCAAAAAATCTTGATTAAGTGAAATGAAATTTTTATATAATTTGTAGGATCAGTGAAGTGTTGTATTTTAAAGAAACAAACAATTCTTTATTGTCGTTTACATGTTGTTACGATACTTGTTATCAGCATATTTCGATGGAAGCACAATTCGTTTTGTATGATTTGTTATCATCACTTCACGGTTTTTACAAAATATCTAGGCGATACACTCTCCATGTATTGGCTATTTTATGAGATTTTTTTCAAGGTGATGGACAGACTACCATGAGATAAATTTGTACAGAAGTTGGCTATGATATAGACACAATCGATAAAATTGTGAACAAAAGAGTGCAAAAAAAGGAAAAAACACCTTACATACATCAAACGGATTACATCCACTTATTCACATTTACGAAAAAAGACACGCAACATAACTAATCTGTTAACAAAGTAATTATAAAAACCAATAACCTAAAAAAAACAATTTGAAAAATATATCAGTCTGGTAGAAAAATAAATACAAAGAATAAATAAGGTTATGTAGAAATAATGACGCAATATTAAACTTTATAGAAATCCACCGCGAATCATCAACAGTACTATAATTACTATATATAAGTAATTAATTTTTAGGTGAGGTTTTTAGTTGAGATAAAAACGTCAATGGTCCAAGCGGGATTCGAACCCATGACTTTCGGCTTGATACGCTGCTCTACTCTATCACTTGAGCTATCGTGACCTCGATCCCCTCGGAAACTAACTTCACATCTCAACCCCACCTTTTGAATTTTCCATCCTTTTTGCCATTTTTCAAATACACGATATTTCGGATTGGATTCTCGGCGACAATAGAAATGGCCACGGAGAACTTTAATGAAGTATACTTCATTTTAATTCATTAAATTGGTCAAGCGGACCACGAAATTAGCGAAATTAATACAGATAAGGATTTGGTTGAAATGGAAAAGTTAGTGTCATGAGTGGGATTCGTACCCACGACCTTCGGGTCAATACGCTGCTGCTCGAACCACATGAGCTATCGTGACTTGGTTGGTGATAACACTTTGGCACCAACTTGAATCGAATGGATCGAAGTCACGATAGCTCAAGCGGTTAGAGCAGTGGCGTATTAAGCCGAAGGGCGTGAATTCGAATCCCGCTCGTGACACTAACTTTTTCATTTCAACCAAAACCTTAAATAAAAAGATTAATTAATTGAAAGGAGTAATTTGGTGAATCAGGCCACTAAATATAATGGATTTTATATAGATAAATTTAAAAACTACGTGCAAAATGCGCGAAACTGGACATAATTGAACACCCAGGAAGGTAGTACGTGCTCATCATAAAGGATTGGTTATTCAAATTAAAAGCTCATAGGCATTTACACAAATCAAGACATTGAAAGCGAAAAATCCAAACTATCGCATTGCCAAACTACTGAAGATGGGGAAAAGCGTACAAACCAAAACAGTGATGATTGGAAGATCATATCCGAAAAAATGTTTGTATATTTCACAAGTTAATTGCGGAAATGATTCATGACTTTTTTTTTCAAACTCCTCACCCCATTACGATTTTATAACTGTTATTAAAGAAGAGAGGCCGAAAATAGAAATAGGCCGGTGAGTGCGAATTGCCAGATTGGGTTTAGCCATCCAATTAACAACGCTTAATCCTCTGTAAATTGATTTCCACACCCTCGTCGGAAAATAAAAATCTGGCGTAACCCACTCGTGTGTCAGACGGTCTTTTTTCGTTCTTCCCCGTCTAAAATCGAATTACCGAGGACTGGCCTGATACGAAGAAAGTTTCACACGAAGTTTCTTCAACGTTCAACACGGATGAAATTCAGATTGTTGTAAACTTACGACGTAAGAAGGCTGCTTAAAAGTTGATTATTCATGGGTGTTTAGTCATCCTGGAAAACAGGGATTATTTATGCAACAAACAAGGGTAAGGAAATTTATAAATATATTTTACAAATCAATTTAATTTTAAATAATTTTTAATGATTGTGAAAATTATTACGCCCTGAGCGATCTCTTGACGATTTATGTTATCGAGGCCTTTTCTAAATTTATCTGGATTTAAAACGTCTATAATTTTTAAAAAATAAAGTAATAAGTTCGATAAACTATTAATTTTTATATACGTAATCACTTGGCAGTACCCCCCCATTTTTAGACGTATTTAGTCTTTTTTAAAGCAAATTTTAGACCTTCAGACAGTCTTGATTTACCACGGCGCGTTAACAGTAATTCTTAACATTTAGAAGTTTGCGATTTATTTTTGGAAAACCCACATGAGTACGGTATTACTGTAATATCTAAATCCAGACAGATTTTAATACCACCTTATGAATTGGTATTTTGTTTAATATTGACAGTTGAGAATTCTATTCGGAAAGGCAATTAATCTAAGCTGTGATTTTTTGCTTGGACGAGGTGGTAGTTTGCTGTCTAGTGTCATTCCTTGGTTTTGACTCATTATTGCACTACCATGCAAAGAAAATTTTCCCTATTTTACCATTAGCAAAATTTGCGTACAAAATTAATTGTTCGTTTCCCTACAACTCGAATCCCATCCAAGCGACATCTAACATCCAAGAACACTGTTTCTTCAGAAGAGTCCAAAACTGAATAAGGACAATGGGGGGGGGGGGACGTGATTGATTTGAGAATTGGCAGTGAGCATTTGGAACCCCTGTTCCGAATTTTTAAAGCAAACGGGGTGGTTCTATTGTCTTAATATCAAGTACCTCATCGACACGTCAGTAGTACCACATCAATTAGGTCAGTTGTATTATATGTCCAAAAGGTGTGTTGGGAAGGAATGTATTTATTAGAGTGAATTGTGTTATGAGAAGGTTGATGATGGAGTAACAAGTACCCCATCTCACCAATTGAATGAATAGTTTGTAAATAGGAGTGAATGTATTTAGGAATGAACGTTAGTATGAATGGGTATGGAACTAAACGCATTGGGTGCTGAATTGACGTGGCTGTTTCACCCCCACCCCGAGCCAAACCACGTTGGCTAGACGGATAAGACTGAGGCTTCCGGACTGTCAATACCCGGGGTAGTGATTCTCGAGTCTGCCGGCAATTTACTATAACTATCAAATGCTGGAATTGATGGTGATGGAGCCGATAGGTTTAATTCGGCATGTTTGTATGTATGAACAAATCTAAAACCAACGTTTACACCAAGGAGCTGCAGACTTCCAATCAGTCAGATACCTAGGTATAGTCAGTCATACCTTGAAGGAAGATTGTCTTGGAGTCCCCGCACAAACCAACAGAAGACCGTGAGACCGAAATCCTTTGGGGGACAAAACTGAAGTAACTATATTTTTGAGACCATATTGATCATACGGAGTGGAACTGTGGGATTCCGCCAAGCTATTCAATATTCAATGTTCCCAAACAAAAGCCCTCAGAAAAATTGTCAAAGCGTTACTACGTCACAACGATCTCAACATTCCTTTAGCCAACGAACCATCAGATCTGGCTTCCAAAATTTTCATTTAAAGTTTTTGATCCATCCCAACTGCCAAAGCCCTCTCTACACTTAGCAATCCTGAAAACCAGCCTCGCTTTTAGGCCTCAAGACCTCCTCGCCTTTTGACTATTTACAGGGTACAAATAAATTATTATAAAAACTAATTTTTTTAAATTTTATATATTTTATTCCTGTCCACTTTTTGAATTTCATCCTAGAAGACATGTTTCACAATATATCACAATACGATCCGGGAAGTTGTCCAAATTGGAAATTGCTGTTACTTCTGTGTCAAGTATTCGACTGCTATTTGACATGACCTCTCTAGCTATGATTAGATTATGAATCTACACTGATCAATAACCATTTATCTTGTGATGATGTTACCACTTCAAACCAAGACACTTGAATTAATGATTGATTTATGTAAGCTCAAGTCTGCACACGTATTTAAATACAAACACAAGTGTTCGTACATTTCTCGTAGCTCGCCGGCAATTCCAGCTTTTGGTATTTACAATAAATTAACAAATCACCTACCCCGATTTTTTCTTGACAGCAGTAATCCTATTATGATGGAATTTATTTATTAAACTAACACGTGTCCCATAATTAAAAATCAAAAGATACCCAAATTAAGAGTAGATAATAAAAATATTAGAGTGTTAAAACTCAATTACTACTATCTTTGATGTATGTTTTCCTTTTGCTTTTGGTAAGATATAAAGATATGTTTTGAATTAATTAAGAAAATTAACCTCAAATCAATTTGCTTAACAGAAATCTAGTCTTCATATGAGCACCCTTAGGTTAGGAAAGGGTCAACCAATTCAAACAATTAGAATGTCCTTTTGTTGTTTCAATAAAATAAATTAGTCGTTATTACACTGATGAACAAAATTAACGCAAAACCCTGAATTTTAATGCGTTTAGGTTTATTCATATTTTGCATACCAAAAATAGGTTTAGCTGTAAAAAAAAATTAATATCAAGTATTCCACCTGTGGTACGCATCACGTCCGTCAAATGCCTTTGCATCCCATGAAAAAAATTTCTGGTAAAATTTCCCATTCTTCAAGAACAGCCGTTTCCAACTCTTCTACGGTCTTATGACACCTAGGTTTCGCCGTCGTATCATCGCTTCAGTCGCTCCCAAATGTTTTCGATTGTGTTCAAATCTGGACTTTGAGCTGGCCACAACACCAAGCACTCAATTCCAAACTCATTTAGGTAAATACATGCTTTTCCTGCTTTGGCAAATGTTACTATATGTTCTTCGATTATGTCTCGTAAGTACCTCCATGATGTAAAAAAGATCGTCTTCGCGCAACAACCAAATGCCACGCCAGAACATCAATGGCACCATCGAATGCCACCTGAGGAACCAACAGCACGGGGCGAACCTTTCTCCTGAGCCAAATCTCTCACCTCATCTGTAAAGAGAACTCGTTCATAATCTGTCCAATTCCCTTGTTCCCTGGCGAATTGAAACCTGGCCTGACAGGACCCATTAAAAAGGTTTATGAATAAGAGTATAATACCTAATGAACTCAACGAAGGAAAAAGATTAACTAATAGCGGATCTTCAGGCGTAGCTGGATGGTACTTTTGTACAAATAGGATCGATCAGCAGAAAAGTAAACAAAGAATTATTTACTCTTTAGTTTTACCTCAACAGCTCCTAATTATCTGTAACTAATGTAGAAAGATAATGACTTTAATTTTCCATCAGTGCAGTTATAAGATTATTATTTTTTTACCTCTAGGCGAATGATATCTACTTGCTATTAAATTGCTTTTTTATTACTCAAATTTCCTATTTTGTACAAGTTTTCTCTCGTTTTTAAACACGAGGTCTGCAGCCCTACTGCAAAATCGACCAATTACTTTGTACACAACAAACAACGGGAGTTGTAATTATTCTTGATTAATGAAAACAATTTACCACATTTTTTGGATTTTGTTTTAATTTATTGTTCTCGTTCCATATTCTTTCTCCTTCCAATAAGAGAACTGATGCATTAGGTAATTATTAAAATTAATTCTTAAAGTTTCAATCAGTTGAGTAAAATCACAATACGAAAAAGTAAGAACACTGCATAATATTTAATTAAGTCCAGCCGTGTCTTGTCACAACAAAAGTGCGCTTGAAGAGTTTTAATTAAATCTGCGAAGAAAGTTCATTTGAATATGGAATTTATATAATATCTCTCTTAATTGTTCAAAATAAGAAGACGTGTAGACAATTTATACTATTATTTTTATAGCAACATAAAATCATTTTTCTAGACTACAATGTGCGTCTATCATTGGATACTGGTTATTATTGAACAGGCGAAGTTCTAAATCAACAACGATTTTTGATTGCGCTGCGAGCAAATGAGCCGATGAAGGAAGATCGAAATGACCAAACGCCTTTGACAGATAACCTATTAAAGGCAAAAGCGGGAAGGTCAATAGATGTGTCCGATATGTGCCGAGCGGTTAAGATGGGTCCCTCTTAATGGTACATGAGTCTTGGCTCTATAGAGTTAGTGTGTTGACATGCAATCCGGTACGAGAATTTGACAGAACTGGTTTGGGTCCGGCGTACTTTTTTTCTTTGGAGAGTCCTTTGTATGTAGGTAATATACAATAGTTTCCATTTATTGAGTTAATATTTGGCTTTTGTGAATGTATTTATTAACACTGAATGGTGGATTGCTTATAATGTTAGCAACTTTCAAAGGTTAAATTATGAGATTTCTTTAAGAAGTGTGTGGCGTAATGAACCTGTAATTTGGTCGTTTCTATATTTTACATTCAATCTTGAAGTGAATATATTTATTAACACTGTATGGTTGCTTTACAATACTTGCAACTTACAGATGTTAAATTGTGGAATTTCTTTACGAAGTTTATGTGTAATGAAGAGTTTGTCCATTTCCAATCGGTTCGGTATGCCTATCCTAACATTTTCTATATTTTATCTTAAATCTTGATTTGTTTGATTGTATTTTCTAGCTCGGTCCTATACCTACAATTCTTGCAACTAGGGGGTGCCGATGGTCGGAACGGTTTAGGGGTTGATGTCTCTCATACTGTAATGTGAAGGTCCTGGGTTCGAACGCAGGGCTTCTGGATTCGAACCCGATATACTTACAATTGGGTTAAATCGTGGGATTTTTTCTTGAGGTCTTCGAAAAGATGATCTAGTACATGGTCGTTTTCGACGATTTTAGTCTACTTATTTTATCTCTTATCTGAACGTATTTATTAGCACTTTATGACTCGTTCTTTATAATACTTGTAACTTAAATATGATAAATTGTGAGAATTTACCTTGAATTGTACGATGTTTCTGACTCAAATCATGAAATGCTTCCCCAAGTAGGTTCCGTATGTTCACCATTATTAAATCTTGGCTTGTGTGATTGTATTTAACATTGCGTACAACAAACTACGTTCATAGATTTCCATGTTGGCCTGGGGATACATTGCTTCTTAAATTGAAATTCTCAACAGCGATACTAGACAAACCAAACTGATCGGAAAGGATCAAATTGCAACGTTTATGGGAAGGGTGAAGTGTTTGATCGCCGGTTTTGAACATTTCACATTAACTCATGTTTTAATGGCACAAGAATGGTGGAAGATTAACAAATGTTGAAGGTAAGTAGGCCGGATAGTGCTTCCCTAAATAATTCATAACATTTAAAGCGTGTTCGGGCACATCGGTGGTTGGTACAAAGGGAGGAGGAAATCACCCACATCCCGTTAACATATTTTGCACGTGCTGCTCGGATAAGGATTTGTTTACTCATTACGTTCATCGCCGCCTCCGGCTGAGGGATTTTGATTAAAATCATAACCCAAGACTGTTATAGTTTCATGTTACGCATGATCGTTGTGGGTTCTACAATTGAATCTCAGGTCGACCAAGGAATAAAACCTTTTTCATACGTATTCCTAAGATATCTCTGGGCGGTTTGATGGTTTTTACCCATCTTGGGTCGTGGAAATGAGCAATATAAAACTTAAAATTATATCAGCAGAAAGTTGGACCGACCTAATGGAGTTGGGCCGAATGAATTCTAATCTTCAACCTTCAACTTGGTCTTCCATTTTATCTTGGGCTCTCCTTCAGACCAAATTATCTCCTATCGTTATTTGATTAACACTTACTCGCGGTTGACGGAAATAAAATCCATCAACCAATTTTGCACAACACAATTTAGACAAAAGGTTTCGAGAAATAAACCGCAGTAAACAATTGTACTAGAATAATTCTTATCATATTCGTCGGCAGGCAGGTAATTTTACAACACCTTACCAATATGTATACATTTTACAACTTTGAACTTAAGAAACACTAATTACTCTATTTAAAGGGATAAAACTTTATGATTTTACCGGAAAGCGTTTTCATTCAATTTTTTTCCAGCTAACTCAGGCTCATCATACATTTTATATTCTATGATTTCATTCAAACGAACTTATGTGCATTTTACGAATTCAGACGTTAGACATAATTTTTAAAAAATCTTACCTCGTCTTATGATTTAAAGCCGTTTTGGTTAAGTATGTTCGAATCTATTGACTGCCGGAAGCTGCTCGTATTTCAGAATTCCAACCGCATCAACCTCAGCTCGATTGGTCAAAAACGAAGACAAATTGTTTTCGAAGCTCACTGATTGATTAGAACTGAACCTCGTCAGAAGTTTAGGCGACGGCTTAATTTAATTTATTGCATCATTACTGGGCAGAACGTTGGCATATGATAAACTGCCAGTTATTTTTAGTAGACACAAGGTTTTTATATAAAAGGATATTAAAATGAATTGCAATGATTATAGCAGATAATTTCAATAACAAATCATGATTTATCCTAAACTATTTGAACCTTACACAATTCCTCAAGTGCTAACGCTAGAGTCTGCTCCACAGAGTTCTACGCCGTTATGAGACTGGGTCGCTCGTATCCCCTTAAGCTAGATGACCATGAGAACATCGCTTCCCAACCAACGGGGTCAGTTTTCACCGGAGGCGTTCCACACCTAGGGGATATCAACCTCCAAAATATAATTTACCCTAAAAAATACTTCCTATAATTCACACCTATAGACATTCCACTCATTCTGATTCGTCGGTGGAGTACTTGATATTCCTCTATCAAATTACACACAGTTTTAATAATCTACTCTAAATTAGGGTCAATGGGGTAATTTCGTAAATATTCCGCCAACGTCCGTAAAGACACTCCTCCATCAGCCTCGCACCATTAAATAAATACACCCACTCATACAAAACTAACCACAAAACAAAAAAAAATTGATATACAATAAACAACATACATTTTCCGAAAAGCGGAACAGGGTAGCTCGAGAACCATTCTTAAATTCTGCGGTATGCCTACACTGGTACTAGGAAGTGGGGTTTGTGAGCCCCAGGCACTGCAGCCTTCTGGCTTATTGTACCTTGGCTTGCCTACACGCTCTCTGTAAAAAGCTAAGACATGATAAGCTAATTATTATTATTATTATAATAAGATAATTATTATTATTGAGCAACCTTTGTCTGCATAGGAAACCCTTGAGTGAATAAACTATATGAAATCATTTAGAAGAAACATTCTAACTTGCTTACAGATAATTATAGCTATGCCCTTATGAGGCATTATGCTGCGTGCTCTACAGATTAACACACAAGGCTTACCTTCAGCCGCAAATATTTACTGTAAGTAAGAGTCACGGTAAACGGTATTGTGAGAAGTTTTTATAAAAAATCAGAATGATGGCATTTCAGATTTATTTCATGAGAACATGCTCGACCGTGTGATTTCCCCCTATTCAATCACAGGATGGATTTCCCTTTGAAAATAATATGATAAAAACTCGTAAAAATTCTTTTGTCCAGTGTTTGAGTTTTTTCAAGCAATTTTTCGAGTTCCAACTCAAGATCTCCGTTGCTCCTAGTTGTGGTTCTGGTCCCATGGGCGAAAGGGATCCCTATTTTTCGGCTAGTTTGTCAGCCTGTTTATTTCTTCTGATCCTTTATGTCCTGGAAGTCACATAAAGGTAATTCTTATGTTTTCCTAGAGACATTAACTAATTACAAAAAGTAAGACAATCCCAGGCAAGATGGGAGTTAAAAGCATAAACATTTGGTGCTTTTATAACTGTTTCAATCTTTCAATGTATATCATTCGATTTTTGTTTTACTAACTGTTGTATTGCATGGACCTCAGCATGTAAAATTGTTGAGATCAGAACAGATCAACAACGGGTTTTGCTAGGATATAGTTACACACTTTTACGACTACACGTACGTCGTGTTCCATCTCTGATTCACCTTTGTCCAAATTAGGGTTTCTGAAATTTAGGACTATTTTTTTTACTGTTACAGCCTTCTCATTTGCTTTAATTCTCCCTAGAATTTCGTGGTGGCACCTCCTTAGATCTTGCTTTATTACCTTGTATTTCTGGAGTCTGTTGGTACTCTCAAAAGCCACGTTTTGATTTCGTGCATAAGTACGCGGTGGAAGGCAGAGTGAGATTTCCATTGCTGTAGTGGGACAGGTATGCATCGCCCCTGATACATTAAGACAATGTAACAGGTTACCAAATCTACAAAACGCTTCCCATAAAGTGGTCCTAGAATCGCTTTAAAAAACAAAAAGCAATCCGAATTTATTTTAAGCATCCTTGAAGATTTCCTATATAATGATTTTAATAGTCAGCCAGTTTTGTGATTTTTGAAAACAACAAGAATTTTAAAAGTTTATTTTTTGATTTTTACCAATTATTTGTATTCAGGGTTTTTTGAGGTGCTAGAAGCCAATAACAACGTTGTTTCTCGCTAATAGTATGCTAATCAACTTTGCTATTTCACAAATTGTTAAGATCCGAGTTAGTGTTTGTACCGAGTGACGTAGCGAAATACATTTATGTATTTTTCAAGGAGAACCACAGTTGATATTCTTTTTCATATTTCACAAAATCCCCAAATAAATTTCTTTTGGAAAAATCAAAATATACATTTATTTTAGTGCCCTTTTATAAATGCAGTCTCATATAATACAATAAAAATATTGATAATGAGCATATAAATGTTTCCCATCTGTTTTTTCGAAATTCATAAACTCCACCTATTAATTGGAAACTTTAGAAACAACTCCATGTAACTACACTACATGTAATTACACAAACGTGGCCTCCCTAAATAAAATAGAACAAATTTAAAAAAAAAAGTTTGCAAAATTTTTGTTCATTTCATTCTTAATGTTTTCATTTGTAGAGACATATGATGTTGACATAAGCTGAAAAGAGAATATAAATTTTTATTCATTTTATATTTACACTGAATAAAATTTATACAAAGGAGTTTCTGCCTAGCGGCACTTACTTACGGTTGATGAATTTACATGTTTTTATGTGTTTGCATTACATTATTTTGCAATCGAGTGAGATGTAAAACCAAAATTCCCCGGGTATAATTCTCCGATTCAAGAAAGAAGAGCAAATTGTTATTACCAATAATGTATTTACTTAGAATTTAGCTGACTCTAAAGGTCGCCATGAATGTTTAAATGGTACACCGGACTACAGCGATAAAAAGTCTATAAATTCATTGCTATGAAAATTCGCGTTTAAGATGGTTTAAGGGTGCTTAAAATTATTCAAAATTGTTTAAAAAAGGTCATTTTTAGGTTTCCTTTACTTGGAAGGTATTTTTCTATTTTTAACTTTTTTATAATATCAAAACCCATTTAATACGATCATGCATATTGTTCGGCAATACATGCACAAAAATATGCAATTCAGAAAATGCAGACTAATATTAAAACAATTATTTAAATTATTATTTTTTGGTTCCTTGGCTGGCAAGAACGGCCCGACGATTGTTTAATATTTTTCGAATTATGATCATGATAGATGAATTAAAATCGGGTTTCCACGTACGTAGACTATCTTTGCGGGTCAATTTTTTTTTTTTAATTTTGACTGTTTAACTATTCATAAGTCAATACAAATAATTTACACAAAGGCACTTTTTTGAATTTAGAAATTTCAATTTATAAAGGCTTTTAGTTGAGATAAAAAGTCAGTGTCACGAGCTGGGATTCGAACCCACGACCTTCGGCTAGAATCGCGGCTACTCTACCACTTGAGCTATCGTGACTTCTCAAAATTTCCACCTTCTTTTTATTTACGAACTATTAATTGTTTTCTTACAAATTACATTCACTGGTTTAAAAACAATGACTTTCTGCTTTCAATTATATATAGTTATTAATTAGTAAATTGTTAAATTAAAAAGAAGAAACAGATAAAATAACTCAACTACTAATTCTGACAACCATCTGTAGCAAAGATGGGAAAACACTATAGATTTTTTTGTCCACAGTGTTTCGAATTTAGAAACGAAAAGTCATTAAAAAGAGTTCAATCAATTTGTTTAAACATGTGATCCATCTTGTGACAGACAGATATTTTATGACCTGTTATCATAAATTATTTCTTTATTCAGACAACTTCAAAAGAGAGAGAAATCTAGGACAATAAGTACACTGAGATAATTTTAATATTAACATTGGGAAATATTCTCCACCTTCTTAAATCCCCTGGCGCAATGGTCTAGATTTACATTAATTTTGTGATAAAGGAGAAAAGCAAATAGAAAAAAAAAGAAACATTTGAGCAATGAGGTGATGAAACAAGTGTAAAATATAGCATTTGTATTACAAACGAAATGTTTTCTGATCATCTGTATTATTTGACCCATAATTTATACAATTCTTACGATAAGAATATGGGCCTTATGGCAGACTAAGCGCAATGAAATAAAATAGCAATAAAATATAATTTTCAATTTTTAAAGACATTTTGTATTCTTACTTATGCTAATCAATTCAATCATATTTCATATTATTTGTTTATCAAAACCCATTAATTCAATTATATTCCATTTTATTTTTTTAATCAGAAGTCATTAATTCAACGTTATTTCTCTTTATCGCCTTTTTGATTTTACAGGTATAACATCTACTTTATATGATAAACTGAACATTTTCTCTTTTGAAAATGAGGAGGAGGCTTATCGTATGCTATATATCTCTTGTGGTTTTTTTGAAAATGTATTAACTATTTATTAGCACATTTGTTTTCAACGAAGTGTTTTTCCTCGATAAGTGCTTTCTCTTAGGATGTATTTGTTTAAAAAATAACGTCGATTTGAGCAATTGGAAACTTTGTAAGACGGTGGGCGGCTTCGGGTGAAGGGCCAGCTGTACGATTCCCTGGCGTATCGTTCACCGAGCTTCCATTGGAGAAAAAAGCTTTGTTTTGAACCTTCAGAGGAAGCGGTTCCGTGTCCGATTATCCGAAACAGCCAAGTCTCTTCTATAAGGGGCAAGAAGTGGAACCTAGTCCATCGTTTTCCAAACAGCTTTTCTTTCTGAAAGCACTCAGATATCTTGTTGAAACAAAAGTTTCTATTCAGGAAAAACCGTGTATGGCTTCTTGGAAAACTTAGTCGATTTTCAACTTAAACTAAAGGACAGAACGGAATGATTGGTTAACAACGACTAAACTTTATTAACAGCTATTTGCCCAATATTATTTTTAAAATATAAACAATAATTAAACTTAATATTAAAATTGTAACATATTGTAACGTCTAGATCATGGATCTGAAATTTTTTCGGTTTTGTCCGAACCTTTATCAATCCCTGTCATTGACCCCCTTATCATTTACAACAAAACGAATGACAAGAAGAAACCCCGTCAAAGGTTCGGTACACACGTCTGAGTTTCTGAAGGTTCCCTACTTTTATGATTTGCCATAGATTGTTATGAAGAGAAAAGTCACTTACTTCAGAACTTCGAGCGCCCCATACGCGGTACTCTCGCTAACAACATTTCCACCATGAATCACACTTGTTTCTCCGTGTTTGAGTCGCAATTTTCTTTAGCATAAACAAGAAAAATGAACTTTATTTTATTCAATTTTTTTACAAGTAAGGATAAAATACTGACAAATATTACCGTAAAATGGACTCAACGAACGTTAACGTAACCTGACAAATAATGTTTTTGTAATATATAAGTCCAAAATTTTTGTTAAAAGATTATATTTTACTTCAATTATTTATTCTTTTTATATAAGGTCTTGGTTGAAATGAAAAAGTTAGTGTCACGAGCGGGATTCGAACCCACGACCTTCGGCTCAATACGTCGCTGCTCTAATCACTTGATCTTTCGGAAATTCAATCTACACGGACATTAAACCCCTCCTCTGAACGTACAACATTTCGAATTCCCTCCTTTTTGCCATTTTTCATCTCAACCAAGACAACATAAAAAGAATAATTATTTGAAATAATTTATATGGTAACATAGACCACTAGACATAAATAGTTTATATTTTATCTAAAAACTAAAAAACGACCGCTATATATTATTATCTTCAAACGGCGATTTACAAGTTATTTTCAGATTCGTGAAATAAGTCCCAAGAAATTTGATTGCCATTCAGGACGAACTCACTTCATGTGCCCATCAGCTAAGTGCATACATCTCAAAACAGTCTACTAAAAGGAAGAGCCTTGTACGTAAAAAATACTTAGGAGTTCCATTTAGTTTAACAGGAAAATTTAATAATGCTGCAAATCACTTCATGAAAAGAAGCATGCCTGCTTTTGCCAAAGACAGGTAAATCCTCGTTAAAGGAAAATCTAGTATGAATGAAAATTTTAAACTTTTCGAATCAATCACTGCCGCACCACCTCTATGCGCATTTCGAGGAATGACGAAAAGTAGAAACCCAGTTCCGTTTCACGCCCTCTTAAGGACACCTAACTACATCATCAGGGCAGAAGTTGTTACGGACAAAGTAATTAAATTCAATAAAAACAAAAATTGATATAACAAATAAATCCTGGACTGAACGCAATAGGTTTGGGGGCCGCGGTAGCCGAGTGGCTAGCGTGAGAGACTCTCGTTTAGTTAGACCCCGCGGTCGCGGGTTCGATTCCCACTGTCGCCTGTGGCCCTTTTTCCACGATACCCCTCCCCCCAAAAACAAACACGCAATAATAAATAATCACGGAAAGTCTGGCCAGATACGCAGTGAACATGCAGCCATTAAATAAAAAAAATTAAAAAAAAAAACGTAATAGGTTATGAGTTGAATTTAAAATTACGCTGAAATGGTTTAAAAAACATTGGGCTGCCATCACATATATTAAGTATAATTACTAAAGTAGTACTTTATTAGCAGCTTCTCGTGGTTAATTCGTATTTTGTCGAAAATCGATATGATTACACGATATTTGAATATTGGCGAAAATGAGAGAAATATAAAAATTGTAGGTTGAGATGATTGGTGTTTCGGGTGTAGAAGTCACGATAATCAAGGAATATTTCTTTAAATATATTTTTTTTTCATTGAAGTTACCCTTATTGTATACATGTAGGTCACCTGTACGGTGATAGATGATCTACTTTGTGAGGATGTTTTTATAAGTGAGAATTTGTTTCTAGTTGAAAAAGGTTTGATGGCGAAATATCAAGTATCCATCAATTACTCTAGTTAGTGATGGAAGAATATCGAGTACTCACTCCATCACCCTACCTGAGTGAATAGAAGGTAAATAAGAAATAATGTATTTAATAAAAGGGTGAGAGGGTGCAGCTAGGGGTAAACTGCATGCGGAGGGGGCCAAAACGATCTTGTTGTAAACAACCCCTGGAGCCTAACTTTGGAGATAAAATCGAGGTCTGACCTTGGACCAATACACAAGAGATGATAGCAAGCCGCAAGAAGTCATAAATTCTGCATATATGTGCATAATTGTGCTAATATTATTAGCTAGTATTTATTAAAGCAAATCATTATTTATTGTTAGATAGTGGGTCTGACAGGAAAGGCATGTTTCATCACATTCGACAAAATGAAATTTTGGTTTTGAATCTTCAACATCATGAAAAATAATTAGAAGAGGAGAGGGCTCAGAGAACAACTTTGTTTGGCTCCCATATCCATACTGAAATCTGTGTTTCTTCCTTCTTTTAACAGGCGGAGATTCCTATTCCTGTTGTCGTAAAAGATAAGGATTGACGGGAGCTCTTAAAGAAACTTTGGATCCGATAAAATAATTGTTAAGCATTACTAGATAATAATAAAAATAGATCAACATTGGTCACAGTGCGTGTGATCGTAAAGAAACCGACCAAACTTTAACCCTTCCTAGGACTAAACATAACCAAATTCATCAAGTCCTTAACAGGAAAGTTTTTGCAAAGGTTTCCAGTTTGTGGAGCGTAAAACAGAGAAGCTGCTTATCTATGGAGTCGGAATCGGAAAAATGGACAAAAAAAGTGCAGACCTGCTTCTTCATACTGAGCTTTATTTTAATCAAATATACTAAAGTAAATTGATTATCCACGATTAAATGATTAGATCTAAATCCTGCTTAAAATTCCCTTAGAACACCTTGGCCAGTCTAAATTGGTTTGTTTAACAAAAGACCAGCATACAATTTGCTGATACATTATTAAATAGTACTATTATAATGAACAGCATTTTCAAAGACAGGAAAGTGATCGATTATTTAAAACTAAATGGCAATCTACTAGTTTGAAATATTACATTTGTGTGTTCAACAAACCTCCAGCATATTATCCTGCAGTATTTTGGATGTATTCATGTTATATGCTACTTATAACGTCCTTTCATTTTTTATGTTTATTTAATGCATTTTATCCTAAACAACCGATTTACTTTGAAACTGAAAAAAAGTCCATACTGGTCTTAAATGTCAAAAACGGCAATGATTACGGCAAACATTTTAAAATGTAGCCTTAAAACGAAGCACGGAATAAAACAGCAATAATAGAATACGGGAAGGAAATTTAACAAAATCGAACGGCAAACAAATTGATTAAGTTATGCGAATAATTTATTTAAATTTTGTTTTGGCATTAGGAAATGGTTAAAAATACTTCTTTTTATTTGCTGGCTGTACGAAAATAAAAGTCATATTTGATCGTGTTTGTTTGAGTTTGAGGACAGTCATGGCAAAACAAGGCCTCGACTGGGTAAAGCGAGGGTACAAGGGAAAGGTTGTAATCCTCATATTTATCTCAGGTACGGCCTCCAATTCCAAATCTTTCTCTTACATCATCCTCCCATATGCATTTATAACAATGGGATTTGGCTAGGAAAAAAGATAAATAAACGCACTTCTTTCCCCATCGGGGAAAGGAAAGTTGCCGATTTTTATCGAACTTCTCCTCGAAGAGCATCTTAATTCCTAACCAAGATTTTTCAATAACTTAAACTAACCGGCTTGGAGCAAACAAACTTGGTATCAAATCTGCTTACTTGAAACTTTATTTAGTTACTGCCCCGGTAAGTTGATTACATCCGAAACCATTTACAGACGAAAAAGATCGCAGCTTTGGTTTAATTACATTAAATTTTTATAAAGTTTGTAAGCTTTGCAGATTAAAACTAGGAGGTATTTATTTTACAAACCTCAGAAATACGCAAAATTAAAATACAAAACCTTTAATTAGCAGTGCAAAATACCGTTACAAGTAAACAGAACAAATTATTTCTTAAGTTTATTTTTGCACAGAGGAGAAGTGATAATTTGCAAATTAATTCGCTTCTACTATTGAAAGTTATTGCGAGATTCAATTTTCAATTGTTATGAATTGGCCAGGGGAGGGTTGTTATTATGAGACGTTCAAACTTTGGCCACTTTATGAACTTCTAGCATTTCCAGGTGTATTATATTAATGATGGCAACAACTGAAAAATGTAGGGTTTCCTTTATGTCTTGCATTTTGCGTAAACATGCAAAAGTGAAATTCATGGAGTGAATTTGTATTTCGCTTATACTCACATGTACTTTACTTATATATACACTTTTTTTTCTGAAATGCAATCGGTCGTTTTGAGAACGAGGTCACTGTTTATTGAGAGATGTAAGATCACTTTGAGGTATGGAAGCATGGAAAAACCAAGTTTGGGAAGCTTTGCGGTTTACCTTTTACGATTCATTTCTGTTTGTGGTTTGTAACCCATAAGAAAGCATTTTGTATTTTCAACGATGCGCAATACAGGTTGGTGAATGACAAAGCGTTTTTACGTTAAAAATGAACACCTGAGCAAATAAATAAACAGCATCAAATGAATGAGGTTGAACTGAGTAAGAGTTAGCCTTATGTAGGGTGTAAATTCTACATTCAACATGGAAAAGTCCAAATTAACTATGGTCCGATACTAAACAGTTTCGGAGTTATTTTACATTTTCTAATTTTTTAAGATTTGCTTCAATTAAACAATGATAACTCCAAAATTAAAAGGTTTTGGACAAATCCGTTCATACCATTGAACACTACGTTAAATTTCCGATAAGATGTGAGCAATACTAAACTTGTAAAATTCCGTGAAATAAGCTTTTTGTAGCGGTAATTTTGAAAAAAAAAATCATTTGAACAACTTACTACGGTGATGGTTGGATACAATGGCCACCAGGGACTGGAGGAGTTTCCTCCTGAGGACTGCAGCTGTTCAGCTTATTGTACTATACCCTGGCTCCATTTTTGGGGGAGGGCTCCACAACACAAAGTGAACTTGAGCCCCCGTTGTACCAGTGTTCTTCCATCGAAGAAACTCATTTTTGAAGGGGGTTGGGACCAAATTCACGGTCGCTGAGATCCAGTCCCGCCCCTTCCATTGATGAGTACTACGGTGATACTACTAATTTCCAAAACCATAGACCAGCAAGTAGCAGAAAAGTATTCCATTTAATATACATAATACAATTTAGTGATGTAATTTCTTTTTTAACTATTTGTTCGAAGATGAAGAAATTGATGGAGGAAAGGAAAAAACCGTGACTGACGGATTGGTAAGGTGGAAAATTAAAACAAAACTTAAGGTAATTTTGAATGAATTTATTAAAACTTTCTTTAAAATTTGGGTACGGAGATTATCAATCTGCCAACCTTGCCAATCCGTCAACCAGGGTTTTTTCTATTCCTGAATCTATTTCTTCATCTTTGAAAAAAGCAATTGTACCGCTAAAAAGGATATTAAATGGTGTACGTTTGCTGAAATTTGCTGGTCTCTAAGTTTGGAAATTAGTAGTTTAGTACGGTATGTTTTTTCCGTCCGGGATTGTTGTTTGATAGGTACTGTTTAGTAAAACATTATGTTTTTAATTTGGCCGCCTTCAACCTGACCATACTTTCCTTCTGACACTACAGTTACTTACGTACATGTGCTTTTGTTGTTTAAAACCTTGTTCGCTTTGTAATCTTTCAAAATCTGATTTATTTTTTGAACTGCAGACTGAAATGCTAGATGAAGAACCTGTTCGCGTACGAGATGAATCGCGAAAGGTTAATGTTTACTCATAAGTTAATCGTAACTCATGTTTTATGTAGAACTGTGTCATGCGAGCCAGGTCGCTAATGCTCTTCTCATACGGTTGTTAAGCTTTAGCATTCATAAGTGTAACAGCCAATGATTAAGGACAATCGCTAAAATGTCCCCTTGCTGGCTTATCAGATCGGGAATTAGTTTTAAATAATTTTTTAGAATCGAATTTATTTTGGCCTAAAATGTTTATTGCCAAACAAACAACTATCTTCGCTTTGTTGCTGAAATGTTCCATTATTGAGAAGGGAGAAGAGGAACCGATAGTAGATTTATGCAAATTCTGACTGTCCTGATTAAAATGTAAACTCTTTGACGTGCTATGGTGTTCATTCAAAACATTAACGGAATAATACGTTAAATTTTACTCTGAATGAGGACCTTTTGAAAAATTTATAAAATATAAAATAAACTTGAAAGAAATTTATGGAAAACGTTACTAGTGTAAAGATATTGCTTAAATAAATCTGCTTTTAGTTTTGATTTGAAAGTGAGGGCGTATGTTCTTTCTGTTTTATATAAAAAACTCGTTTGAGTGTAAGAAAAACCGGCCAGAATAGAGGGATGCAGTAAAGTCGCTAGGATCGATCATTCAAAGATTTATTTAGATCAGAACAGCAGATAAACACCATCATCTATTGTAATCTACGTCAGACGAAATAAAATTAACTTTTTTTGGTTGAGAGTTGTTAGTGGTCTGTAGTTTGTGTGAAATATAGGAATCCATCAAGGGTGTACTGTTGTGGATGTTTTAGTTAAATCGTTTATTTTGTAATAAATAATAATAAATCTGTTATTCTATACTTCATAACGGAATAGCTTTATTAAATATAAAACTTTGTGAGAGAGTTACAGTCTCATTATAAAAAAATTTTCTGAAGACCTTTCTTCTTATTGTAATATTATGCTTATGCTGGCCTTATAGACAAGTGTGCCTCGTCAAGCATAACATATTTGAGTAAGTTCTGAAAGTTAAGGTTGGAGCATAGACAGATTCATGATAAAGGATCGTTATGAGGTAAGTTAACGAACCTTTTCTTTTGTGACACACTGACAGACTCTGGCCGGGCTGGCTATGCTACTAAGAGCTTGAAATAATCTCGATTCCGATTTCTCCATTGTACTGTTCAGCAGTGCTTCAGAGCAACGACCCGATATGCTAGGTTCTAGATAACAATATCGCACAGCCGCATTTATGGACATTACGGAAGCTTTCGACCAAGTGTGTCACCCAGGTTTCCTGTACAAATTAAAACGTATTCTTCCTCACACGTACTATCATATTTTGAAGTCCTTTATAAAGGATCAAATGTTTAAAGTGAGAATTGGCAAAGAAAGGTTTTCTTGATATAAAAGCTGGAGTTCCACAAAGATGTATCCTAGGTCTAAACTATAGAACATCTACATAGCTGACATGTGATGCACAACACGGACGAAACCGCTACCTACTCTACACACTCCAATCCTACCTAGCCACAGAAGCAAACAACAACATTTGAATCTCATTACACACTGATGCACAGGGTGGCAGATCAGGCTGAAAGAGCAAAAGAGCCATCAAGCTACGTTTATGTCAAACCTGTCCACAGTTATGTATCTTCAGCAAGGTGATATTGCTCCATCCAAGTCCGCTCTCTTGTGCTTTACTTGACATATGTTAACACACTCGTATTTAAGATGGCATGGCTTGTTATTCAAACGAATAATGGAAGAAAATATTAAAACAATTTTTTTTTTTTTTAAGGCTACGACCTTTGGGTCATTTTTGCCTCGAGTCTTTCACATGGGGAGTCACATGTTCAAGAAGTACAATTTATATTTCACTAATTAAGCCTGCCTCTGACAGGAAATCAAATACAGCGTATAAATATGGGGATTGATCACTCAATAATTCGGATATTTTGTTTGGGAAGTGGTGTGATATGCGGAGAGGAGCATAACGTTGACAGTTCAGTAGAATATGTTTAATTGTGACTGGTGTTTGACAGGTGCAGCACATTGGTGTATTTTTATTTTCGAGTAGGTAGCCTTGGGTAAGGCGAGTGTGTCCGATCCTTAGTCTGGTTAGAACTGTTTGTTGTTTCCTAGTGGTTCGAATTGAGGATTGCCAATGTTTTACTTCTTTTTTAATTTGGAAAAGTTTATTTGTAGTGTGTTGTCTATTCCATTCACGCTCCCATTCTTTCCAAATGATGTTTTTTATGTGTGTGCAGAAATCTTTGTAGGGAACTTTTGTATAGGGAATTCCACTCGAAGTTGATTCTTTAGCTAACTGATCGGCTTTTTCGTTCCCTTGGATGCCAACGTGACTTGGGATCCACATGAAAAAAACTTGAACATTTTGAGTGGAGAGTTCTTTTAGTTTGTAAAGGATATCTTGGATGCTCGGATTGTAAGAAAAAATATTTTTGATCGACATTAAGGTTGTGAGTGAGTCAGAACAAAGGATGAGAGTTTTATGAGAGATAGATATAACGGTGACGGCTTTAAGAATGGCGACTATTTTTCTTTCTGATATTTTGAAGCCATTTACGTTGAGCCATTCGTTTACCAGAGATATCGCTGATTGTATTTGTTCTCCTAATGGAGGAATATTTTTATGCTTATAGAAGATAACTAGGTCATCGGCATACAGCATAGCTTGGATAGGAGGCTTTATTATTTTGAGAACTTGGTTGATGCAGATACAAAAGAGGGTAGAACTAAGGACACATCCTTGCGGGACACCATTTTCTTGTGGGAAAATACTTGATAGGGTACTGCCGCATCGAACTTGAAAGGTTCTGTTCTTTAGAAAGTTATTTATAAATGTTATAATGTGTCTTGTGATTCCAAGGCTTGCCAGAGTATCAAGAATCAGTCGATGCCATGTTCTATCAAAAGCATTTTCCATGTCCACGAATACTGCGAGAACTTTTTCTTTCTGATAAAATGCATTCATGATGTATGCGTCCAAAAACACAAGGTTGTCTGTGGTTCTTCGTTTCTTTCGGAAGCCGCTCTGAAATGGGGGTTGTAAAAGGTGCGACTCAAGATACCAGTTGAGCCTTTGCGATATAATTTTTTCAAGTAATTTACTCAAGGAAGACGTCAGGGATATATGTCGATAGCTCGAGGCTAAAAGAGGAGATTTATTCTTTTTAATGATTGGAATATTTACGGCTTTTGACCATACAGAGGGAAATTGTTCCTCGAGAAAAATTTTATTGAAGATTTTTAAGATGGTGAGCTTTTGGGAGTGCGACAGGTTTTTAATCATCCCAATGCATAGGTCATCAGGTCCAGGAGTAGTATCTTTCCTAGAAGATAGTGCATGAGTAAATTCATCAAAAGTAAGAGGCAGATTCAGCGGGTCATCATGTTGGTTGTTATCAGAAAGTAAAGGGGTAGCTTATTTTGCAGTTTTAATTAAAATAATAAAACAATTTTATCAAGTTTTATTTTTTTAGTCTATAGGAAAATAAAAGTGGTCGGAAATGAACGAAAATTGTTATCATTTCTCAGACCTCAAAAGAAAGTCTCAAATCAATTTTAATCTTAACTTTAGTACAATAATCATATTGTTAGTATTTTGTTTGTATTGAAATTATTTTATAAAGTTAAAGTCAAATATTTGCAAACCAAAGGTTGCTGACATTCATGTGCGTGCTACATATTCATGGGCATACTATGACAAAAAACCTCTTTTATATAAAATTAAAATTGTCCTCTCTTTGCCTCTGCCACTCACTTTCCTTCTACTGCCAGGGGAGTTAATATTAAATATCTTGCGTTCACGGTGTGTGTGGCTGTAATTCACGGTCTATTGCGGCCAGAAGATACTAACTTTCCTGGAGTTTGCACGTAAATGAAAAAAAATCCCTTTGATTCAGAGCACTCTATCTAAACGAGGCGAAGCCTTTGGAGACGATTATATTTTTACGTCGGATAAAACAAAAATAAGAAAGGGAAATAAGCAACTGAAGGAATAAATACAAGCACTACATACAAAAGAAATTTTTTCACCTGGAGGAAATCGAATTTTATTCCGAAGGAATCGACGATTTTATTATATTATTATTATTTTTGTTAAAAAATTCGTTACCTTTTAGAAACGATTTAAGGTTTAGACGGGAGAACGGGATTTTCTGTCAACGGATTGTAGGTGCGGTAATGGGTTTCTTTATTTGTCGTACAAAATATATATTTTATATATATCTAAAGCTAAAAATAAATTTTCTTTCCTGTTTTCTTCCACTTCTAAACGAGGCCTGACGTAAATCTGCGATGTGGCATTTACCTCCAACGACTACGTATTGACAAGGAAAATAAACTCTGTAAGTCTCCCACGTCATAAACCAAATAAAAACTGACTCATCAGGTATTTTCTTCATGCTATCTTTATTGATGCTATTTATGTTCAATTTTGGAGGATAAAATGTTTTTCACAATTTAAAAATGAACTTTGTCTGAAAAAGATTAAAAGACATTCAGGTTTATATGGTAGCGTCAGAAACTGTACTTCGCTGTATTTCTTTTCTTAACCGGACACTTGTATTTATTTGTTTATTTTTCAGTAACAACTAGGCATAATGATTAATAATTACTTAAAACCTAAACATAACATTAATAACTCGTTTTACTATATTAATCTTTTAAAACTCATTATGTTAAAAATAAATAAAATATGTTTTTTTTAAGTTGTTCTCTTTGATTGTACTTTGATTTTTGATTGTAGATGTGAATGATTAATTTTTTCTTAAACGCATGGTATTAAGTCAAGAAGATCTCTGGTGGCAGATGTTTCGGCCAAGATGGACGTCCTACGTGTAACGCGACTACCATCTACGATCGTCTACAGCGATTTAGGGTCACAGGACGTCTCGATCGAAGAGAAGGTAGCGGTCAACCGCGATGTGCGACAGCTAGGGGCTATATTCTACTGCTCTTACTGTACTACGGAATCGGATGGCTACTTCCTTGTTGTCAACTTCAAACGGTCCTAATGTAAAAGTGATCGGTCATTAGAAGGTTTTGTGAGAATAGTCTAGACTCAAGACGTGGTTTTCTGCCAGTGGAGAGGCATCGAGGCGACTATTGGCAAAGCAGCATCCCACTTGGACAATTGAACAATGGAGATTCTTCACGAATCAGTGCTGGTTTGGTTTGTGGTAATCAGATGACCGAGACCAAGATTCCAGAAGACTATTTGGAGATCGTGAGATGCGGTCTGGTGTGACGTAGCAGTTAGAAAAACATTTTCTTTATCGTGTCAACGTTTCGATCTTAATTGAGATCATCTTCAGGCCCAAAGAGTTTGTTTTCCGTGTAGATGTGTCATTCTTGTGTGACGTGTTGAGAGTGCATGAAAGGCACGTGTTGGGTTATGCAGATGCATCTTCTTCAGATGTTCATTCAGTTTTTCAGTTCCATTTGCAGTGTTTCTGTGGATTATATTTGTAATTGCTTGCTATTTATCATGTATGTATTCATAAGTAAATATTGTTGCAGAAAATATAATATAAAAAAATCATTATTATATAAAACAAACAAAATTGGGCCTAAGACTACGTTGCGGTACTCCAGATTCAACACATAAAGACAAACTAATCCAACCTTTGTGAAAAGAGTTCAGTCCAACAAATATGATTGAAGGAGGTTAAGGGATACTAATACAGTTTTTAATATACTTTTTTTTAAGCACCAACTTACGATTAACAGAGTCGAAAGCCTTTTTATTGTCCAAAAACAATACAATGACGTAATTAATAATTTCTTGTGAAATCAAATTAGTACCATCAAATAAACCCTGTTCAGTGGATCTGCCATCTGGAAGAAAATTATACTGTTTTGGAGAAATTATTCTGTTTTCAATATAGACTTCCAATAATATATTTTTAGTTGTTTTTTCTCTAGAAATTTGGATATGGATTAAGTTATTGTGACAGGCCTATAGTTATTAAGCTCAGGTTTTCAACCAAATTTACAAAATGGTATTACTCGGGATTTTTAAAAAGATGTCGACCAAGTGAATAAGCTAACTTAAAAATGTGCACCATATTGTGGAATTAAAAATTTAGTAATTTTTTTAAAACAAAATTATTTATACTTTTGTCGTAAAAAGTATGATTGTCTTTCAAGCAGTTAAAAAGAGGTTCAAGTTCCGAATTTTGGCTTTAAACTAAAAGGTGTTGTAGTAGTTTTTTCTTTCAAAATTATGTTCCATGTTGGAGATTTCAAATGCACTATTTTGAATATTCTCTCAACATATGCAAAAAACATTACTAAATTAATTTGCGATTTTAAAATGATCTGTTTCATAGCCATCAGAATCAAAAAATAATTTCATTAAAATATCCTTATTGAGATTGTCATTAGTTAATGATCTAATCAAACTAACTAAAGCTTTTTAGTCCTGTTCAGAATCAGCAACCGTTTGTTTTAAAATGGTTATATTTAGGGTTTTTCTTCTGTACAGGTACAACTCTAATTTCCACTTAAACCCAATTATAATTAATCTCAGATTATATCCCTTTTATACTAATATAAAAATTGACTTAATTGACGTTCATCTTAAATATATATTACGGTCTTCTTAATGAATTGTATGGTCGAAAGGTTCTTGCTAGCTTCGATTTCATGAATAATGGGTTGAACGGCCCTCGCTGACCAAATGAATAAATAAATGCGCCTCAGGTGGCTCAACCTCAAATAATAATTCGCTCCCTTCGAGCTCTTTAATAATGGATCCCTTTCTTAAAAAAAAAGAAAAAAAGACAAAAACCCTTCACTTCGGAAACTTTTATCTTCATTGAAATTCATTGATAGTAATATACCACTGAATTATTAGGTTATTTTCGAAGTTTTTTTTTGTTGTAAACTGTTATATATTTGATGACTATTTTTCACCTTATCTCTGTACAAAATATAATTTTCTATTATGCTATATAACTTGAATCGTTTTTCAATTAATTTATTCATCACTGTGTAGGGTGTTCGGCTACTCGTGTTACAAACGTTTTCAGTAGATTCTCCATTCAAAATGGACCCAAAAAGTTCTAATTTACTATGGCTCGAATCTTTCAGTTAAACTTTTTTTTTTTTTTTTGTAAAGATTCCACGACCATGCTTCCAATAAACAATGATAACTCAAAAACTACTAATTTTGGCCAAATCCGTTGATACCATTGAAATGTACGTTTGAATTGCCAATAAGGTGGACACTAAACGTTAGGGAAATAAGCGTGTTAGTAGCCAGAACTTTGAACAATAATTTTATCTTCAAACTTGAAAAACGTACTGTAGTGATTCTAACCTATTTCTAAGGTACTAAATTTAACTAATATCCTCTTTTGTTGTAAAATTGCTTTGTAATTACTTTTTCAAATATGAATAAATTGATGAAAAACGGAAAAACCGTGGTTGCCGGTTGGTACAGTGGAAAATGTAATAAAAAGTACCCATGGAGTTAACAAGATATGACGTATGTAACAGAAAAGTTTGGAATCATAATCACTTTTATTCCGGGGAATAATGACAAAATAATCCTTTAATCAAAGTTTCAGTAGTGTTGGTAAATAAGTTAACAATGGCTGTATTCGGTTTCCAAATTAAATAAGTTTAATAAAAAATTTCATAATGTCCTTAAGTTTTTATTTTTTATCTATCCACATTACCATTCCATCAACCACGGTTATTTCAGTTTCTTCGTTAGTCTCTTCACATTCGAAAAAGTAATTAAAAAACAATTTCACCACTAAAAAGGATATTAATTAAAAAGAGTAGTTTGTCTGAAATTTGTTGGTCTTTAGGTTTGGAAATTGTAATTTCGAAGCAAGATAGTAAATTTTTCAACGTAGGAAATGTTTTTTTTTAAATTTCTGGCTACTAAAACGCTTATTTCCCCAATGTTTATAAGTTTAGTATTTATCACATATTATTGGATGTTTAACGGAATCTACGGATTTGTTCAAAACCTTTTAGTTTTGGAGTTATCATTGTTTATTAGAAGCAAGGTCGTGAATACTTAATCAGACCGGAGACTTGGACCATAGTTTATTAGCACTTTTCCATTTTGAATGTAGAATCTACTGGCAAAGTTTGTAACACGAGTAGCCGAACACCCTGTATTCAAAAGAAAAAGCAAGAAAGCGAACATGGTGAATGCTGGATGAGTCTTAGCTAATTGAATTGAAACTTTACCTATTTCTTGCAGGTCTATAACATTATAAATAATATATACTCCACCGTCCTCCAGACTCCGGGATTTACCCCGTACAATTCATCAGAAGGTATCTTACATACCACGCAACACTCATGTAATTATTATTGTTGTAAAAAGTTATATATACACAGAGGTACGTATACGTGTATGCATAGCCATTATGATTTATGCAATTAAATGATTAATTATTATTATTATGGGTATAATTTATTAATTATAAAATTTAATTAATTTATGGTTTAAAGTATATAATAGTGCAATGTATCAATCCCAAATCTTGAATTAAGCTTTATTGTCGTTTAGAATATAAATAATATATCATTATTAAACATGTTTTACAAATTGTTTCAAAATTCCGAGGTCTTGATATTCATTTAGTACCCACTATGTCTCCAGAAACTATATACCGAATGTCTAAAAGTTTTAGACCAGAAAATGTTTGTACATCATAGATTATAACTTTCGACAGACTTACACACTTTCATGATTGATGCTATTGTTCTCTTTTTATGAAAATGTATTTTTAAACTTCTCCCTGGCGTATTATCTACATGTTTTTTAAATATACAATAATCAATATGAGACAGTTATAGTTTTGCTTTTACAGTAAAAGGTCTCGATAATTTTTTACGGGAGTATTACTTTTATTTTAATTGTGCTTAAATGAGTTTTAAATAACCTTTACTCATCTGTTATAACTTGTGTAATCTGGTCCGCCCGGTCGCGCAGTGCCAATGACAAACCCTCACTAATGCGCATTCCACTGGCAGTTCAGTATTTAGGTAATGCTTGTTTTAAATTCGTTTGACAAGTTAAAATTTTGGTTGTAAAATAATTACGATGATTTAAAAGGAGGCATCTTTATTTTTTAAATCTTATTGGGACGAGTATTACATTAAATTTCATTGGTTATAAGTCACAGATCTGTTCCTGTTAGCACTCCAAAGCACAGCTTCACCAAGTAGTACAAAGTGCAGATACCAGAACGGGAAGAATGGGCGCAGGGAACACCACTGAAGGCAAATTTCTACTGGTGTATTAACGGCTCCAAAACCTACAAGAGTACGGGAGCAGGGGTCTTTGGGATAACTCCAAGATCGAACTGACAGTAAACCTAGCTACAGTTTTCCAGTCTGAAATCAATGTGATTGAATGTGCCAGAGAAATAAAAAGTTCGAAGAATACATTCCCGGAAGATAGCCATTTTCTCTGACAGCCAGGCAGCTCTCAGGGTCTTAGCCTCGTGTGAGGCGGAGGCAAAGAGTGTTTGGAAATGCATAGAGGCCTTGACCAAGTACACTAACACACTAACGGACACTAACGACCTGACCCATGGTTCCTGGGCTTGGGGCATAGAGGCAAGAAAAAAGTTGACATGCTGGCCAAAAAGGGAGCCAACACAGACTCTATGGTCTTAGCAGCCTGCCGCAAACGAGGATACATCTTAAAATTGTTCCTTAATGAGTCCAAAACCTGGTGGAACAACACTGGTATGAGGCATCTGAAGAGATTCATAGAAAGACCCTCCGCTTAACTTACAAAAGAACTACTGGAAGGCAACCTCAACCTAACTTGGATTCCGGTTGGACTTCTGAAGGGGCACTGCTACTTCAGAAAGCACATGTACAGGAGAGGACTACAGATAGAAGAAACACTGTGCAGATACTGTCAGGAGGAGACCGCAAAACACGTTTTATGTTTCTGTGAAGGTCTATGTAGGTGTAGTTTTTTGCAAATAGGACAAGAAAAATCACAAGAAGGATCCTACTTCAAGGAACCGCATGCCAAGTTGTGGAGCTGGTTAATAACCTGAAGCTGGCCAGTGAGTACAATAGAATGGGGACAATTCAGGTCGAGGTGCAGTAGGCGTTGTGGCCGCCTCTCTTATCC
Source organism: Cimex hemipterus (assembly GCA_039619505.1). Classification (NCBI taxonomy): domain Eukaryota; kingdom Metazoa; phylum Arthropoda; class Insecta; order Hemiptera; family Cimicidae; genus Cimex; species Cimex hemipterus. Next base: position 31,839,866 of record CM077104.1, on the reverse strand, counting down.
CTATCCGGTTCGCACAGTTTCGCAGTGTACATGACAAACGTCCATTTCTAATTAGCATTTCATTCATAGTTGACGGAATTTATTTTATTAAAAAAATCCATACCAACTTAAAATTTAATTTTTCTGTTCGGTTATAAATCATGGATCCTCATCCGGTCCGCCCAGTCTCCCTGCCTTCACAAAGACAGAGTTTCTGGTAAACTGCAATCCGCACAATTCTCTTTCGCCCGACTGTGTGAAATGTTCTACATTGTAATTAATTAATTAACCTAAATAGGATTATTCTTTGAGTAATTGAATAAACAAGTGTCGCCTTCGGAGAAATATGAATCTTTGGAAAACTTAAAATTAATTAATTTGTGTAATGAGGCACGAAATCTACTTATTTCATTTTTTTTAATCCGGACGAATTCAAAGTTTTTTAATTATTCTTACTTTTCATAAACGTCTACGCATTCTCGTTAGATAAGTCGATTTTTTTCTTTAAATTAGATTTTGTCCTATTACCGGCATTCTTCTTAATTTACAACTTGGCAGTTTGCTAAACACAATTAAGTAGGTTTGTACTGTTCTGTTTTTCCAGTTTTTAAAACCTTTTGTTTATACGATTTCTCCACTAACGGAAAGCTGATAGTCTTTATCAACAGTTCTACGAGGGAAGTTTCAAGGCACGCTCAACCATTACAACATTCCCCCTCAAAACGATTAAAATCCCTTGGTAAATTCCTTACATTCTATCTAAGATGAGAAAATGACATCGTTAATTCGACCAACCTGGAATTATGGTAACACTCAATGTTGGCCATCAATGAAAAAGCTGGTCCAAAAGGTTTTCCATTAATAAAAACAATAATTCAATTGGTAAAACTTGCGATTAATTTGTATTTCAATGCTGGCAAAATGAAGAGTAACAAAAATAACACATAAAACGTAATTCAAGATTATCTTAGCAGTTTTATCAAAGATGATCTTCTTAGTATCGCACTTCACATTGTATTACATTACTAACAAAGAAATAGTTTAAATTTACCATGTTTTCCTTCCTGATGGCAATATGATCAATTTAATTACAATACTGCAATCAATACATAATAGCATAAAATGTGCCTTTGAGTCGAAATTTATCTGTCTTGTGAATTTGTTGTAAAACAGAAAGTAGGTCGATAGCATCGGAAGGCTACAGGTGGCAGGCCACAGGTTGCGAATAGCACCCAGCGGGCCCTTGTAAACACCTCTTCTTTCTTGCTAAACTTAGTTTTGAAGCGGGTAGAGGAATATGTTCGTCTTACTTTGATTTATCAGCTTTCAGAGTATCGTCCCTCTTTCCTACAAATTCGTAAATCTACCGGCTTTATAAGGGAAAAAGACTTAGAAGTTAGAACAACATAAACGTTTGGCGAATTATTGGAATTTTTCCATGAGTAATAACAAAATTGATGAGAGGAAAAATATAGATAATGAAATAGCCCTTTGAATTTGAAGTAGGAAAGGTGCGACTCCTTGACTTTTCTTACGTATAGACAGCTTGACAGCAGCATTAAATCAAAGATCTATTTACTCTTTTCTTAACACGTGTTCTACATGACAAATGAATTTAAACGCACTTGCAATGTTTTTAATTTTTTTTATTTGCAATTATATATAAAAGTTATAATAAACAAATAAGCAAATGCAGGAAGTAGCATGATATGAGAAGCGAGAACGCGGATGCCCAGTGACTTATTAATTTATGATGGTTGTCTCTGTGATACCATCGTTCGCTAATTGGCTGATCGAGGGGCCACCTTTGTGCTCATTGACATGCTCAAGCTTAGCAAATCTTTTCAAAATTAGCAATAGGCAAGCTCAATTTATTAATGGATTAGGACGAGGAGATGATAATTGGGCGTGGGATTTAAGGTTGTTGAGATCTGCTAACGTTTAGGTCGTAGTGGATACGGATACTTAGGCCGGTGTGAATGGTATGGTAGCTGATGTAGAAAGTGGCATTTGGTATGTACGAAGGATTGACTATGATACGGGGCGGTGCTCTTTGCAGTCCCATAGGTCCATAAGTCCATACGGTTTGAGGTACTGAAGTATAAAGTAACATTTCTGTAGCGTTAGTCAAGAACAGCTGTCTAGCAGCCGTTTGGTCTCTGTACACAGTCTGCACCCAACGAGTTTGTGGGTTCCTGTTTTGACCGTTTGTCTTGGTGTAATCTTAGGTAAGGAACGTGTCATATTATAGTAATATTATTGAAGAAGTACTTTTTTTGGGTTATATGGTGAGGTTTGTTTTCATTACCCTAGAGATTCCAATCGCGAAGCTATGTTTCCAAGATTAGGATCAGGGTATGAGAAGGAATACCAATCGAAGGTTATGATATTGCAGTGAAGAGGATGTCAGCAGTATATAGGAGTAATGTCAGTACACTTTCTCGAGAAACACCAGCTTTGATAGTATAAAAAACAGATGTACTTTAACCACAGATTACATGAAAGTGACGGTCGGGTAAGTAAGATTTGAGGATGAGGAGGAAGGGAATATTTTGTTAAGTTTCCACCGTAGGGCCAATTGTTATCTGGTCAAATACTTAAGAGAAGTAGATGAAAAGATGTTACTTGGACTCACAAGGAAAGTTTAATGAGAACTATTGGCTATGAACCTTTAGCGACATTCCAAACTTCTAAAATCAGACGATGGATAAAAAATAACTCTTCCGTTCGGGACATAAGCATGCGAAAAAGTTATTCAAAGGACTATTGCAAAACTACTACATCTAGGAAATGTTACGATTAAAATAATAGTTGAACTACTGACTGTATGCTCCCAACTCCGGGGCCATATGTATTAGACTAGGTGCAGATATCGTCTGGAAGGAGAAGAGACTGCGGAACATGTCCTCTGTGGTGCGAATGGTTATGTAGGGTGAGATTCCTACTCATGGGAGATCAAAAGCTCAAGCCTGAAGACTACACATGGGAGTCGTTTAACAAGCTTTGTGATCTAGTAAAAAGGCCAAAACTTAATGAACTCTAGGTAAAGAGTCTGACCCAAATTTTTTACATTATCTAATCTAATTGACTGGGACAAGCGGAAATTGGAAGGACTGGTCGCGGTAGAGTAGCGAGTTCTTTTCTGCATCGAAAAGTTTTAATCTAATCGTACTATATTGAATTTGTTGAATTTGAATTATAAAACTTTAAATACATTTTTGAGGCAATAAAAATGTATGCATAAATTACTATCATTTGAATTACTTTAAAATTGCTTAATTTTATAAAACGCCCTAATGTTTGGATTTTATTTTCTTGAAGTAAGGTATCATTTGTTTGAAAAAAAAGTTTTATTTGCATAGAAAAAGGTTTCATTTGATGGAAAAAAGTTTCTTTTGCTTGGAAAAAAATTTCATTTGATTAAAAAAAAAAGTTTCATTTGACTGAAAAATGCTACATAAATCCATATGAGTTAAGAAGTGCTTTGAAAACTTTCGCATACACTCTGCAGCACGTGGGAGCTGCGGTGTCCTATTCGTCAGGATTGCAGTTTCTCGCTTTAGATACGCTTTTGGTCATTAATAAGAAATCTGGCAATGGCCTTTGGAATTAGTTTTATACGATAATGACATTTTAAAACTGTCGCTCTTGTTTCTCAAAGGGTAATTAGACATAACTTTACGTCACAGTCTGCACATTTAGCCAGCGAGGAAGGTTTCAGTGTTTAGGTACAATGCTATGTATCGTTCCTCGTCGAAGGATTTGGAATATCGGTAGGGTAGACTGGAGGAAGAGGTTTTCTATGCACCTTTCAAAAGAATACTATATTTTGTTTTATTAATTAATGAAAGGCTTTGTAAGGATTGGTTTAATGAAGCTTCCAAAATTAAAGACGATTATTATGAATAGTTGAGTGGAGTAGGTTGAGATGGAGAGTTAGTGTCCGAGAAGATCTAAGTCACGATAGCTCAAGTGGTAGAGCACAGGCGTGTTTTAGAAGATCGTTGGTTCGAATCCCGCTTGGGACACTGACTTTTTTTTATCTCAACCAATACCTTACATAAAAAGAATAATTAATTGATAGAAGTAACTTAAAATGAATTACGAATAAAAATTCCCTGATGCAATAATGGATATATCGTACATTCGATTTAAAAAAAGATATATTACTGCGAAATTCAGTGATTTTAGCCTAGATTTTTTTCGGGTATCTTATGCTGTCCATGTTGCACTACAGATTAAAAATTACAAATCTTGGAAAATAGGCCAACCACTTATTCTTTACAGATAAAATTGAAATCAAGACAACATAATAGAAAAATTTCGCCTAAGTCGACTGTTGTTTCATAAACTTAAAATCGTTTCATAAATAAAAGACGAGTAGGACTTATAAAACAAATACTTGTCACCAAGGAGAGTGGTTCGAGCAGTGAAGTTATTCCCTTTCCGTGCATATAAAAGTGTAGGCGCGACCTCGAATTTCCATAACATTAGGGAGACATAATCTTTAGAAAGTCACCGAGTGAAATTGCACCGAGGTGAGCTATAAATAATGTATGGCTATACAGGGGGAAAAAGTGGTTATAATGGGATTACGAAAATTTGCATCGTTCTCCTGGGACATTCAGAGGGAGCTAATCATTTGATGTTTTTCCCAAGGGGAAGTGGATTTAATGAAAGTCGTAAAGCTTAACCGGGCCTAAGGACACCTGAGCTAACAGAGAACTTTTCTAAAATATTATCCTTTTATAACAAACAATTGTAAAGGGTATTACAAAGATGGAAGTTTCTTATCTCCGACTCGAAGTGAGATAGGTTAATCATGCAAACATTTGCATTTGGCTAAATGTGCTATTATGCTATCAACACTGTACAAATATAACTTACCTTTCAAGATCATCATATGCTAAATGTACTGAAGGGTTCAGAGGTTTTCAAATATATGAATTGATGTTTTAATCAGTTATTATTCGTGATGATTAATTATACTCAATTGATTTTGTTAATCATAAAGAAAAAATAACATCAGAATTGTTATTTTATAATATATATTTATATGGAATTATAAACTGCTCTGGCCACCTTTTTTATATCCTTCCTGTCTCAATCTAACTTGTTTCTTCCTTCTGTATTTTTTTAAGATCATTTCCGTTACAAGGATCGAACGCAAGTGATGTATATTTCGTTAATTCAAGTCAATAATACACACACACAGTGCGGATAGAAGGAACATTGAGTTTTTTAAAAATAAAAGTTAATTTCACACTTAATTTACGTTTGATGATACAAAAACAGTCGACTGGAAACTCATTAACGTCATGAGGTAATGAACTTTTGTCCAAAACAGTGCAGTTTTTAAAAGAAAGTTCAAAGTGGGTAAAGTCTTTCGGTTAGGAATTTTAATGAAACAAGGGATACTTGATGAGTTTGTAAAACTTTTTAAAATTGAAAACTATTAAAGCGAATGTTTGGATTATAGTTTAAAACATTAGAAATCGCCATCATCAGCAGGCATTATCAAAGGAAAGAAGGCCATCTTGTGGTGCTCCAATGTAATGATCCGGCACCTAATAATGGGCTGTGATGCTTTAAAAATTCAAAGAGAACGGTGTGGCCTACTCTCAGATAAAAAAAGGCTTAAGGCATTGCAGTGATTACATGGAAAACGTATTTGAATCTGACATAAATATTTCGTGTCTTATAATTGTGGATGTGTGCATTTATTAGCAAGAATGTTGGTTGAAAAAGTTTGAATCAAAACAGGCCGTACGACTACGATCCGAATCCCTCGATGGCCTCTTACCTATGTTTGAGTGGTTGGTGTATGGTATTAATGAGGAGTGGCCATTGACGGAATTTTGCGTTCGATGGCCCCATCAGGTTTTTTTTAATAAATAGTTTAGTATGTATGTTTATATTGACGAATAACTATATTTATCTGCGAGAATGATGACGACTGATTGGGTATGCGTGGTGGTTTAGGTTACAGACTTTCGTGTGAATGATGATCGGTTGCAATCGGAATGTAGAGCACCATAGTAGCCCCGAGAATGATGATGGATGAATGCGTAAAAATGGTGGTTTGTGATACAGATTTTCGTGTGAATGATGATGGGTTACAGTCGGAATATTGTGTACCGTGGTAGTCCCGAGAATGATGATGACTGAATGGGTATGCGTGATGGTTTAAGTTACAGACTTTCGTGTGAATGATGATAAGTTGCAATCGGAATATTCAGTTACATCGTAGCTTGTCATGTAGTTGTTTTGACATGGATATGTCTTACGGCTGGAGGTCAGTCCGAAAGTTTAACACGGAAATTGTTACCATGCCCGTGCGTGTGTGTTACCACGACCGTGCGTCGGTGCACTGTTACCAAGGATACGCGAGAACGAACTGGTGGGCAGGTGGTTTTAAAGTCGCGACACGCTTGACGTTTTTGACGCATGTGACGCGACGCGATTGACACTTGTGACGCGACGCGGTTGTAATGAGCTTCCCAATAAAAACGATCCTCAAACTACTAAATAAGCGTTTCCCGATAATTTGATAGTGTGTTTAAATAGCCATCATAAGACATATCCATGTACAGATGTATCTGCATGCAATGTAGAAACTCGTTCCATTTTTTGTGTAAATGTTATACTGATACAAAAACTGATTTGATATTATTTAAAGGTTGCGAGGGAAATGTCCCGGGTCTAAGAAGATAAAAAATTCGTCTGAAAAAAATCAACAGGCACTCCGTACACATTTTTTCCAGATAATATTTCGAAACTTGCATCTTCCCCAGCCTGTGGCAAAGCTTAAATTGACAATAAAATTATTTTGGACGGTAAAGATGATATTGCGCCTCCCATTACACCCCTTTACCGGCCTTGATTGATAGTAACCCCGTCGACGTTACAACCCTTCGTAAAATCCCTTCATTATATTCTTGCCGGTGAACGTTTCGTTATTGTGCCAAAATCTGTAGATTATAACAAAACTTCAAATATTTCAATTATATGTATTATACTTTAAGTGTTTTTGAGCCCTACGGCAGCTCAAATATGCGCTTCGATGAACTTTTGACAGAAGTTCAATCAAAACTGATTATCTTTGGGCCTATTCTCGTTCGAATCGAACAGGATTGATAATCGCCTCGATAAGCGTACTGAAAAATATCATTAACGTTGAATGAACAGTCGTTTTTTATCAATAAAAATATGTTGAAAATATTCGCTGAAAAGATGGTAAAAACATTTCAGTACGTGGCATAATGCCATCCCCTCAAGTTGGCTGCCATTACTTAACAAATTTAGTGAAAAACTGTTAAAACATCTACATCCCATTATTGAAACCTTGAAAGGTGAAGAATCACTGCATATTGTTAGTTCGGCTTGAGATGATTGTACCTTCGAACATTGTGCTAGACAAGATTGAAATTAAGAAAAGAATCGAAACTGCTCACTCAGACAAACGAATTAGCTCTTATTTACTATATTGATCTTGAGAAAGCAGAAAAGAAAAGACGGCCAGGAGAGGCGAAAGAGTACACCGCAGAGAATTTTGAGCGAAGAACAGTGAGAGAGGCTGGTGTGAAGTCACTTTTTATGTTATTGATAGGTGATGAAGACAAAATTCCAAATTATGCTGTGATCGCTGGAGGGTTGGTAACGTCGTGGAGTGGTTATAAGATACCGTAGTACCTTTCTTTTATTCAGAGCGGTTCTTCGCTCGCTCAGTAAAGTCAATTAACTGCTTTGATCATTTCGCAAGCGATACATCATTAGTAGACATTATTGCATCTTTTCTTAAGCGGAAGGAACGCTGCTTGAGCTAAGAACCCTCGCTTGCTAGCTACTTTTATGGTGCTCAGGTTGAAAACCAGAAAATCAAGATCTAGAATATCTTTCGTATTGACACATGCTTTATTTATTGTAAAACATAAAAAATGTTTTTATACATTTTTGTTTAACATGAATCAATTCGATACGGCCAGCTATCGTATCCGCCTGATAATAATATTCAAGTGACTTATCGCTTGTGTCGTTACTCTTCCGCCCGCAAAAGGCTAGATGAATCTATGCTCGTGACATTATTCCGTGAATTACATAGGACGAGAAGAAAAAAGAAAAAACATAGGAAACCGAAATATATCTGCAAAACGGGCGATTCAGTTTTTAATCGGTTATGGGACCAATGTCCGACCAGTGTCTTATTCAGCAAATTCAACAGTGAATGGCCCTAATACGCCTCAATTCTCCTGTTTAATTCTATAGATTTCATTTCCTTGACCCGAAGGAACCTCTTTGTCTTCTGAAATCCAGTCACAATTACAGCTAAATTAGTTTCTGCCACCTCACTAGTCGAAGAACCGACAAGGCCCGAAGATTAATAATCTTAATTAATGCCTTTACTTGTAGCTATAACTTGGCTGTTTCAACCGATTCCAAATTCGCAAGATTTAGGGTGCAACAATTATTGGTTTTTGTCTTAAAAAAAATTAAGATTTTAATCCTGGAGTACCTTTTCCCGCCGTTGAAACGAATCGTAAAAATGCTGTTCGGATTAACAGCAAGTTGAGGACCAGTTCTCAGTTCGAAGATGATCTCGGAATCTACCCTCAACACAACCAACGATAAGAAATATTTTAAAAGAAAACGATAAATTTGTAATTTCGTTATTTGATTTAAACCTGTCTTGGTGAAGTTCATTTACAACATATTCACAGGATACATTTGCTTAAATAATGCTTGCTCGTTTTCAAGAAATGAAAGAACCTAAACTCATCAAGCGTCAAGTTTACGCTTTACGCATATCAAGCTATAATATAATTAATTCTCTAAACGATTATTTATAGATCGTGAAAAGCGGTCTAGAAAAAATATTCATAGAAAAATCATTATTATGAGCTCAAAGTGTGTGTTTTCTGCGTAGATGTGTAACGGTTGAGTATCGTGTTGAGAGTGTTAGTGAGATATTCAATTTTTTGGATTATAAATGTTTGATTTTGATACAGTAAAGAAGGAAGTACAGATAGAAATTCATTTTTCTATGAGGAGGTGACTTCTTTGAGGTGAAAGGTGCCAATAATGGGAAAAAGGGGTAATGGTTTGTCCTTCGGTCCTGTGTGTCCCTACTTCCTTTCCCACTCTTTCAAAATCGAACATATATAAACAAAAAAAATCTCTAAAACTTAAGGGGCTGCAGTAGCCGAGTAGTTAAGACGTCAGACTGTAGTTAGTCGATCCCGCGGTCGTGGGTTCGATCCCCACCGTCGCCTCTGGACTTTTTTTCTGACACCTAAAGGGACCGGTGGTCACAATTGAAAGAAATTGACACGACACTCATCAATGACGGAGCGGGATCCGATCTCAGGAACCCTGAATTTGGTCCTGACCCCCTTCAAAAATGTCTTTCTTCGATGGTAGAACGTGGGCACATCGGGGGCGGAAAGTCACACGCGTGCTGCTATTCCACAAAAATGGATCTAAGTATAAAGTACAATAAGCTGCATAGCTGCAGTGCATAGGGGGAACTGCTCCAGTATCCACTGTAAAAAGAAAACAACACTCAACACTACACATCTACACAGAAAACACACTTCGAGTGAATACAAGTACGTTGATTCAACCTAAAGTTTTAGGATTGTGTACATCACTTTATAAATTTATTTACACATCTTACATATATGTATGTGTATAATTTGAACAAGTTATAGAGAGACGTCCGAGAAAGTTTTTCACTTGTATATTTAGGCTGAGGTTTAACCATCACCGACTTCCATCCCACCTCCACAAAATTGGAATGTTCTCAAACTGCAAATGTACATGTGACAATTCTACAGTGGCAGATGCGAATCATGTTCTTTTGGCCTGTCCACTAAAACTTCAAGGCAGAGAAGATATTTACAAAACGCTGGCGAAAAATTAAGTGTCACTATTCACCTCAGTTAACTTAATTTTAAGATATATCAAGAATATTGAAAACCTGGATCCTATTTTTACATTTATATTTAAATAAATTTGAAGAAAGAAGGAAAGAACAGTAATATTGGATCAAGTGGGCGTGGGCAGGCGGCGGCTTGGCAGTGCCTGGCTGGGCGGGCTGTGCGCTGGCTGGAAGGACGCTTTTGGCCACTCGGACGAATTTGGCCTCGGATTGTGGGATGAATGCGGACTCTTCCATGGCCCTAGGTGCCGTGTAGATGGTCATTATCCGCATCCATCTGGAACAGCAACAGAGCAATAGAAGGGTAGACGGTCCTTATTCAGAAGAGGGGCCTCGTGGCGTTCGGTCTCGGCGGGGTCGGGCTGTGGACTGTCCGCGGGAACCACTAACATGAATGGCTAGATGTGCTAATGTACAAGGCCAAGAGGGAGGGGAAAAAACAAGTTATAAATCCTAGGCTCTGAAGATGATCTCAATATAGATCGAAACGTTGGCACGATGAAGAAAATGCTTTTCTAAAACCTACGTCACACCAGACCGCATCTCACGATCCCTACATATTTATTCTTTAATAATAACTAAATACCACACATTCTGATTTTTCTGAAGGTCACTATGTAATTAATCTTCTACTTGTCAGGAAATCATTAAAAATATCGCATAATTGGTTTTTGGGTGTAGCTCACCCGAAGTAAGTTCCATGATCATCTGGTAAACCTATTTTTTGTCAAACACAATCCTTATAACAATGGTTTAAGATTTGAGTTTTAAACAAAAATGCTGTTTAAATTTATCTCAAAGGGAACTCCATTTATGGAATGCTTCAACGTTGATTATTTTGGAAGGGTTGAAGTTGGTCATTGTTATCCTTCTTGAGGGTCGTTTGTCTTCTTGAAAGTAAATATGCTCTACGACAACTTCAGCTTAATCCACATTATCTGCGTCTTCACCACACATTTATATTTTTGTGGCCCACAGAGCACAAACCGGTTATTTTTTAGCGCTAAAAATTATTTTACATAAATAAAAATAATATCATAAATTGTCTGCACTTCTCTTGGGTAATTTTCCCGGTATCGAATTTTAAAATGACACGAAATAAGCATTTCTTTCTTTTTTACTAAAAAATATCGAATAAATAAAGTAACATAATAATAATAAAATAATGAATTTCCCATGGTAAAAGGTAAAAGTAGCACTAAAACATTATATTCTTCTATATACATACTCAAAATACTATGCTATTGAATATAATACTATGGCATTTATGTAATACCTATTGGGATTCAAGAACAATTCGAGATTTTCAAATTTGAACCAGCAATGAATTTTACATCATTGGGAAAGACTTGTTACCTCGTAAGAAATGGATTTTGGCTGCCATAAAGGAAATTGGGCCAAAAGGAAAACAGTTATAGATGTGTCGTTTCAAAAGCATCATTGGTTAACTCTCTACGTATCTAACGTAGACATTTTTGTTTTTATCGAATTTAGCGTCAAGATATAAATTGAAAAAAAAAGTTATCAAATAATTAACTAAAATGAGATGCAAATAAAATGGGCATCTTCCAATTTTTAAGTCAGTACATTAAATCGTTATAATTTTTATTTTTTGTTGTTTATTGGATATTTTAAAAGAAAAAATAAGTTACAGCTAAATATATAAAAAACTTAGCAGATAATTTTATTCAAAATGTTTCTATGCAAAAAATGAAGAAAATATTCAATTCTATCAAGTTAGGTTTTAGTGGCCAATTGACCAAGTTACTTCTTTCAATTAATTATTCCTTCCTTGATATCTGGCATTTTTTAAAAACATTGTCGCCAATAGTAAGATTTTTAATTGAAAAATCACTACCCTGTACAGTTACGGATAGGGATACAAGAGGCGGCCACAACGCCTACTGCACCTCGACCTTGCTTGTGGTTTTTCTTGTCTTAGTTGCAAGAACCTGCACCTACATAGACCTTCACAGAAGCATAAAATGTGTTCTGCGGTTTGGCAGTATCTGCACAGTGTTTCTTAGATCTGAACTCCTATCCCGTACATGGGGTTAAACGTCCGATAAGGCCATGAGCCAGGTACGAGCACTAAAGATCCTCAACGTCCTTTTAAGGACGACCGTGTATTGTGGAACGCATGCCCTGTCAGGAGTCGAACCAGAATCCTGTTTCCGCGAAAGAGAATTGTGCGGATTGCAGTTTACCAGAAACTCTTTCTTTGTGAAGGCAGGGAGACTGGGCGGACCGGAAGAGGATCCATGAATAACCGAACAGAAAAATTAAATTTTAAGTTGATATGGATTGTTTTAATAAAATAAATTCCGTCAACTGTGAATGAAATACTAATTAGAAATGGACGTTGGTCATGGACACTGCGATACTGGGCGAACTGGAACAGGATTCATGATGTAAGTGAAACTAAAAATCTTTAAAGCTCGCTCAAAATAAAAATAAAGTTTTTTCCTTTTAAATCCTAGAGATTATTTTGCTATGACAATTTTAACTGATTTTATAGAATTGAAGCCATTATTCTTTGGTTTGACATTGATTTCTTTAATAAAATAAATTCTGTGAAATGTCAATGGAATGTGCAGTTGTGATGAACGTAGATACTGCGAGACTGGATAGGGATAAGAGAGGCGGCCACAACGCCTACTGCACCTCGACCTGAATTGTCCCCATTCTATTGTACTCACTGACCAGCTTCAGGTTATTAACCAGCTCCACAGCTTGGCATGCGGTTCTTGGTGTAGGATCCTTCTTGTGGTTTTTCTTGTCCTATTTGCAAACAATTGCACCTACATAGACTTTCACAGAAACATAAAATGTGTTTTGCGGTTTCCTCCTGACAGTATCTGCACAGTGTTTCTTCTATCTGTATTCCTATCCAGTACTTTCTTAAGTGGCAGTGCCCCGTCAGAAGTCCAACTGGACTCCTGGTTCGGTTGAGGTTGTATTCCAGTAATTAAGTTTTGCGGATGGTCCTTCTGTGAATCTCTTCGCGAGCTTCATACCTGTGTTGTTCCACCAGGTTTTGGACTCATTAAGGAACAATTTTAAGATTTATCCTCGTTTGCGGCAGGCTGCTAAGACCATAGAGTCTATGTTGGCTCCCTTTTTCGGGCTTATTAAGGATCCATTTTAAGATGGATCCTTTTTTTGCGGTGGGCTGCAAAGCTAGAGAAAATCAGAAAAAAATCACTAACCTGTAAAGTTAACAATTGAATTTTCTAAAAATCTTGAAAAGTTGGGGCTCTAATGATTTCTTATGTGGTTTCTATTAGTATATATATTCAAAAACACGAAGAAAAAACCGCGTATTTTTTAGAATTTCAAAATGTTGATGATTTTAGAATATTACACTGTATGTATATGACTGAATCAGCAGCGATATTTAACATACTTTTGAAGTTCTTTTATACGTATTAACAATTGATGTAATAAATACAATAAGAGGATAGATACTAAATATAAAATCTATTTAAATCCGCAAATCGTAGTGGAATGTTGAAAAAGATGTGTTCAACCTTTTTTCACATTAATTTTCAAGATATTTTCAAAATTAATCACTCCCCGAAGTGCGGTTAGGATTACTGGAGGGAAGACATAATCCAGCTTTTGGTTTAGCCCCTGATTCGAGCTACTACCTCTGGGACATATTTAGGGATCGGGCCATTAAGGGATTGTCTCTTGGGAGGGAGGCTGACGGATCTCAATATCTGCCCAATACGAAGGCTGTCTACAATTCCGACTGATGTCTATCCTGCAATTGACTTTTTAAGGGCAGGGGTCAATGGGGCTAAGAAAAATACCTTTTATTGATCCTTTGCCTTGTATTTTTGGGCAACATTTTAACAAAATATGTAATCGATGCGCTGTGTTTGAAAAATACCTGTGATATATAAGCATATGTGTCATTACGTTTTTAAGAAATAATAATCAATGCTTTATAACGGTCAATGTGCAAATCGGAATTAAATAAACAACTAAAACAAATACAGATTCCCTTTTACCATCCTCAATTATTTTCAACTTATGCTGATAAGAGTAAAAACTTTTCCTTCAGTTAAGAGAGTTTTTTTAAATTCAATAAACCTACCAATTTTTATACGGGCAAATCTTGTCGTATATTTAAGTGTTGTTGAGAGGGCGAATAAGTATCTGAACATGATGATGGTATCTTGAGTTCATCGCCGTCTCAAGCAGAGATGCATGAAATTTCCCCTCCATTTCCACCAAAGTAGGTCTTAAAGAGCTTTCCTCTCTCGGTCCCAGTGGAAATGTTTCTGCGCGAAAATCTGTTTCAACTCTACTATCTAAAAATCTGCGAATATAAAAATATTTATTTTTTTCAAATTATTTTACTTAAAACATAGAATTGTTAAGATGAATCCGTCTCATTTAAATTTGTCCGTTAATACCAGAAAACATTTCTGCTTGTTTTTCTAAATAAATGCATTACTTATTTATTTTATCGTTTCCTTTACAACTAGCATGAACATCTATAATTTTTTATAGACAGAAATAAGTATAACATCGATATTCATATTTTGTTAAAAGTTTTGTATTACATTTCTAATTTATTAATATCCATTTTAATTTTTAAAACATATTACCATATTGCATCTATAATTTAAGTTTATTTATATACATAGCTTAAAATACACTAGGAATATTAATAAATTATGAATGTAATACAACCTAAGATAAGTTTTTAATAAAGTGTTGTAAAATTTATAATATCGATATTATACTGATGTCTTTTTATTAAAAAAGCTTTTATGGTATAGTTTTCTGACCTAAACCACAGAATATAATTTTTTCCATTACAGCTTTATTTAAATGTGTATTTGTTCTCTTTTATATAGATGTAGATGTATTTATAATGAAAGGTTAAATGTAAAGTAATATTTCCTCGAAGCTGATATTTTTAAAAAGAAATTGAACAAATCTTTCGGAGGTGAAAAATTTTAGCTTCAATACTTCAAGTCTTCACACTTAGACTTACATAAGGCTAGTTTAAAATATAAGACTTTGACGAAAAAGAATTTCTTCTGAAGACTTTTTTTTTAAATTGCAATTATTCTTCTCTTTTCCATAGCTAACTTCTTAAAGAAAATTGAAGAGTGACGAGAACCCTTTTGGAACTTGCAATATTGACCCCCTTATATTCACACAACTTTAACATATTATACTTACAAAAATAACAATGACATGCTTATTATTACGTTTAATATTTTAATTTAAACAAAATGCAACTATAGCCAGAGAAAGAAGTGAGAAATGGATGTGTTCAGAAATCAAACTTTCCTTGTCAACACACAATAATTTAAAATTTTTATCACAGTTTTTCATTGCTAAAATTATCCAATTTCGTTCAAACGTTTGATATGAATTAAACTAGATTTTTTCAAATCTCTTCGTCTCACTTAGTTTTGACAACTAATAAATTTCAATTAAGGGTTTTCCCAAAACGATATTTCGATAAAATCGATAAAGGATTTTTTTATATCTCAAATCAATAATCTTTCCGCTGGCAAAGAAGCACGATCAAAACACCATCGACTTTTGCACCTTTGAGATGAAGTGGCAACAGTGATTAAGAGCTTCTGATGTATGATCTATGTGGTATTTGTTGTCATTCTCAAATTTCTTTTTCGAATTTCGGGTTTGAAGTAGATGAGAATATTGGATTTATTGTATATAGAGAGTGTTATTGCGTTTCAAACATTTTTGAATTTTAATTTTTGTAATTAAATAAATTGATGTAGAACTAAGACTTCCCTTTTTCATTTTTTACTTCTTACATATGCATAAAGGACAATTTCTATAGTGCAACTGCACAAAACCGGGTACAAGTTGAAAACCTTTTGTTTTAGAGAGAGAGAGAGAGAGAGAGAGAGAGAGAGAGAGAGAGAGAGAG
>CM077104.1:31792920-31823624 GCA_039619505.1 Cimex hemipterus | reverse complement strand
TATATATATATATATATATATATATATATATATATATATATATATATAGATATATAGTAGGTAGATAGAGATAGAAAGATAAAGAGAGAGAATGAGTGGGAGATGGGGAGAGTGTGAGAGATAGATATATAAAGTGGGATTTGAATACGATGATTATTATTTTTAAATATTTTTTCGCATCATTTCCTTTTCAAATTCTGGCTTAAGCTTTATAAATTAATTCAACGGCCTAAAGTCCATCAAAATTTAAAACATCTTGAAGTGTTAAATCAGTTTAACGACTGAGGTCGTGAAACATCTAGAGAGCCGATGTAACTAGCGCATCAAATTGCAGTAAAAGCTTCAAACCTTCTTTTGAGTTTAAGAGGTTTAAAAAGGACCAATAAATTAATTTATTCGTATAAGATAATTGAACACAACTCAAATACAATTATTATATTATTATTTATTATTTATTTTTAATCGCTATATTCTTTCTCAAAATAATGACTGCTCTCGGTCATGCTCTCAACTTTTTCATCTCAATTTGTGGTTATTTTTTCAAATTAATTATATAGAATTTAAATTAAGCTTTTAATTGTTAAAACGATTACAAAACATTTGCCGCTTGTTAAATGAGTTGTTACGTAACTCGTTCTGACCTAACTCCAAGAAGTCAATACAGATTTGCTCTGTATCTTGATATTTTTAGACCTGATTTAGGAGAAAATAAATGATTAAAGGTTAGAAAATTGAATATTAAATTTGTACAAGACAGTACGATTTTTAAGTATCGTTTTCAGCTTTTGATTCGTTTAAAATCGCATAATAACGATTTATTTGATCATTTTTGGTTTCGACATAACATGGGTAGTAAAATATTGAAAAAGAATTGTGTAATATTTACTTTCCCCCTAAACTGTGGCGGCCACTTCTCTGCAACGCATCCCACATGTGCTTACATGGGGTTGAGGACTGGTTGGTATTGGACTGTATTTTCTTTTTTGTTTTATCAAAGTAACAAGAATATAAGAGATAAATTTAAGTAAAAATAATAGAATATGAATAAATTACAAATATACCTATTCATTTTTGAGCAATTGATAACGTACGTCTATTGGAAACTTCTGATTTTTTTTAAAGATAACAACAGTTTTAGGCTAATCGCAAAAGTCCTATGTTGCTTGACGTTATTAATTATCAACTCATCGATTATGTTTGACAAGACATTATCTTTAATATTTCTATTCATTCCTGAATTGGTTATTCTTCAATGTGTTACTGCGCCATTAATCAAAGGACTTGCAACTCGTGCAAATGTCCCAATTCACAAATGGTACGACTAGAATTTAAAAGCGCAATTTTTTTTTGTAATTTATTTTCGAAGATATCCATCTATTTCTGAGATGATAAGTGACGGGAATAAAATGGTAACAACAAGGAACAACGTGGTTTCTTTATAAAAAATATACAGCCTGACAACGATCGTCAAATGAACCGCTCTTAACACCTCTTAACTATAAATACGCTGACAGGCAAAAATTTTCACCCACTTTTAATATAACTTAATTTGTACATATATTTATATATCAATTAAAGTTTCATGTTTATTGGCTATTTAATAAGTAAGTCTTTGCATAAAAAAGTAAATTGATAAGGACAATGAAAAAAACAACCTTTCCATCAGCCTGGAACTATCTCTTTGCAGAAGGTTAGCCCATTCTTCACGAAAAGTCCTTTCAAGATCGTGGAGAGCATCAGGAAGTGATGGACGTGCTCTTAATTGTCTTTTGAGGTTATCCCATAAATGTTGGGTGGGGTTCAAGTTTCTCCAGGTTAAGATCCTGATGTCATGCTGTTAAAGGTATGTTTGTGCTGTACGAGCACATGTGAACGTGCATTGGAATAAGTTGACGCTGATTTCATCGACAGGAATTTTCAGGATAGGCTACGCATGAGTTTCATGATTTCACCCATTTAGCGTGTGGCCGTCAAAAACCCTCCACGACCAACAACCAACTCTGTGCGTCTCTCCGTTGACATTCCCGGCCGCATCATCACTGAGCTACGTTGAAAAGTTTGGCTCTGGGAAAAATTACAAGCTTTGTACCATTTATTTCACCTTCTACACACTCCTACACGCCCATCTGGAGATCGTAGAGCGCATCTACAATCACCTGTAAAAATTCTGGTCCTCTTACCCCATCAGTCTGCGTTCAAAAATTTGGACACTTCTTGGAGCTGATGAATCGTTTAAAGAATAGTAAGGTACCGGTTTCGCGAAATCCTAAAGTAAAAAAAAAGTTATCCTGAGGTTCTATTACCCAGCCTTCTATGGTAAGATCCAGTTTCTCGAAAACATCTAACGGCTTCTCCCAGTGTTTCGTAAGGAACTGTGATGGAATTAGCCGCTGATACCTGATGGAACGTCCATCATCAATAAGTGCTACACTACGCGCAACATCCTCAACACTAAGTGGCATTTTGCATTTAAAAATTGAAAATAAGAAAACAAAGATGAAATAGTTTATTGCTTCAGGATTCAAAATAGGGCGAAGAAGATATTCCTAAGTTAAAACAGAGCATAAACAAATATTATTGGTAGAAATAATGAGACAAATTAAGGACAAAATTTTCTTTTATCGACAATATAAAATAAATCAATTGGGTGGAATATTTTACATGACAGTGTGTATCGATAAGACAACGTAACATAACATGTTAAGGAAAATATTAATATTTTTGGCTCTTTATACAATCAGGATGGACATTTGTCCGTTTACCTCGAGAGACCTATCACAATGTGAAATATAATTAGATAAATTTAGTAAAATGACGTATAATAATTGAAAATATAACAACGTGATGAAAAACCTAGGGTTTAGAAACTTTCATACTGAAATTTTATATATAAATTTGTACTACGCGAACTCTAACTAATTTTCAGTTCCACACTGCATGTACTACATGGTCGTGTAATACTTCTCGTTGTCAAAATTTAGTATTGAAAAGAGGATAGGAGTAGGGACGAATAAAAGAGGACAGACCTTTTGCACTTCGACCTGAGTGCCCTTCTGTTTTTTAAACTCACATGCCAACTTCAGGTTAATGAAGCTCTTCAACCTTGTCAGCGGCCCCTTAGTGTAGGATATTGCTTGCGGCTTTTTCTCTCTTAGTTGGGCAAATCTACACCTACACAGACCCCCTAATAAAACATAAAACGTATTTTTCAGTAATTCCTTTGTAAGTCTATCGGAATAAATCTTTGGGTGTACACTTTTTTGTAACAAGATGCTAAGCCACAATAAGGGTGAGGGGGAAAATTCATATTGCCCCTTTTTGTCCAACATGTCCATTCTTTCACTGCCTCTATGTCACGAATGCCCAGGGACACATGCCAGAGCAAAGTCATATTGGTGTCATAGATTCTGCTGGGAATTTCCTACAATTCTATTAGCTTTTTGTCTTCATCGCGCATGAGCCTTAAGGCCTTAAGTGCCCCTGCCTGTCAGAAGAAATGGCTATCTTCCTGAAATGTGTTTCTGTGATTTCACTGACTGGAAAACTGGAGCGTATTTACCTAAGTTGAAAGTCAGTTCACTCTTTACATTCATCTCGAGGACTCCATTATTTATCAATATACCAGTAGGAATTGAACTTCAGAGGTGTCTCTTGCCCTCTCTTCCTTTTCTTGTACAAATTCCATGAACTTGTTAGCAGAATTATGTTTTGGAGGAGTAGTGGCAACGAATTGCATCTCTTCCCTCGTTTTACGTTGTTTGCTGACACGACCTATCCTTGCACATGGTTGCACATTTATGACCCTGGGCCGCTGCTCATGACATCTCCATTGATTATTGATTGATTGTTATAACAATTAAATGCACGTAATCTATTAAAATTTGTCTCCATTAGTAACAAGGTTGTTATCCTCCAGAGTGTGCGTGTGTGGAGAGAGAGTCATTAAATGATGAAGGAAAAGAGAGAAACCCATCAACCCCAATACGTGTCTGATATTGAAATGAGCTAATTTAAATAGCTAAAAGATATTTTCTAGTCTAGTCGTTCTAAATTCGATCTAATTGGTCTAAATATTCATGATTCAATCCAGAAATCTGCAATGTTTTGAATAATTGCTTTTCTTCCAATGAGAAGTGAGAGACTACGGGCATACAGATCACCGATTTTATTGAAATATTTTTTCTTGTACAGGTCGAAAAATATTTGATTCGTGTCCAAGGGTTGTTGACAACGGACCGAAAAACGTACTGTAATCAATTTAAATAATTTTTTTAAAACTATCGGTTTCTTTTTTCATTATCCATTTATTTCAAGGTTATTATAATATCATTCGATATTATTTACCTCTGTTAAGAAAATATAATAAATGAGATTAGATATACACAATAATGGAAAAATTAAATGACGCTTTGTGGTGAATTGCATTTGTGCTCTAAAGAAAAAAGGCTGTTTGTTTTCTGATGTCCTGTGTTAAAATGAAAAATTTACGCCCGATTTTATCCAAAATTAAACTTTGAAAAGTTGGGTATTTCTGTTTTCAGCCTATGTCAATTAACTTGATATTGTTTGTTAAGATATTGGTGAAGTCTCGTAAAGTCGAACTTTTTTAGCATGTTTGCAGTATTTAGTTAAAAACTAAAACATTTTTCTTTTAGGCGAAAAGTACGAGAACAATGTATATTTCGTCTCTCAAAAGTTTGTATTCACGAGCATAATGGGCTGTAAAAGAACGAATATATTGTTTCTTGCTAAAATATATATATATATATTTTTTTTTGTTGGGGGGGGGTGTTCCAACATTTCACTCTCGTGCCCAAGAACTGTACGTCTTGCCTTCTTGCTCGGGGTTTGCCCAAAAATCTGGTGTCTGTGTGTCAAACAGGAATGGCCTACCCTCAAACGAGGGAGCACAATCCCTACCTTGCGTTCCAGTCCTTCGGTGGGACACAAGAGTTTCTCGGCCCATAGATGCTGCCAACGTTCTTTACCGCGTTATTTAGATAGAAACCCTTTTTTTTAAGAAAATAAATTTAATTTTTTTCAGGCACCTTTTTTTGTATTTTTTACTGGCAAAAACGCGCGGATAGGTGTCTAATATTTTTGTTGACCTAATAATCTTTAATAATTTCTTTAAAACCGGTGGTCCAGGTCCATACCTTTCCCTTATGAGTTCCACATTGCTCAAATTGGTTTGTTTAATTTATTCGAGTTGATGATGATTGTTGGCGTGCAAGTCGATGAGCTCATGCTGGTGATATGTGTGTTACTCATGGTATCCTTCAATTACTCAAACGCGTTTCGGCATTGATCCATCTTCTTCTTTTAGGAATCTTTTATTTTTCTTAATTCTTTCTCATTGCCGAAGCAATCTTCGTAGCTAGATGCAGCTACACACTTAATCGACAACACAGCCAGCAAACAAAAACTTAACAAGTAAAGAAAATTAACATCTCCGATTTAAAAAGACACAAAAAACCGGCAAATGTGTGCGTTTGACTTTTCTTCCTTCGATCACTCTTTATTCGCAAACCCATTTTTAAGTTAATTAATAATTGAATAATGTTTCCCCTTTTTATAATACACTTAAGTTCACGTTTATTACTAATTGATACTATAAAAGGTTAGTTTGGCATTATGGTTGCCATTTTTTAACGCAATTCGTTTAACCTTTTATATTAAATGTCAGATGCTTGACAAATGTCAAGTCGTCCGTTGATATTTGCATTAACAGCCCTAATTCTCCCGCTGTTCCAATAATTAACTAATAATTAATTAATCTTAAATTTATTTTCATCAACTCGTTTGATTTCGAACGATAATAACGGCGGCGAGCAATAGGACGGGTGCAATTCTATAAAATTAATTACCAAAACGTGCCGACAATATACACTGAACAGAGACAAACACATCATGATATTCATTCTGCCAAGGAAACGTCCACATCATAGTTACATTAGTCCTCGTTTGCTCATTAGTCAATATGGCTTATCTTATGATTCCTAAAAATGGCAGATTTTTATGAATATTAAAACTCAACAAAATATTATAAAAAATATATTTTTTTAAAATTTTAATGTTATAAGTTGTTTTACGTAACTAAGCATTTTGAAGTTTCTGATTCGTTAAATCACAATTTTATTTTTCGAATCTAAGCTTTAACAAAAATTGATCTCAAATCTTTTCATAGAACATACCATTCACTGGAGAAGTTGGGCGCAACTTCTGTTTACACTTAGTACTCGCAGTTGGGACGTTTCCGAGGTTACCAGGCCACACTGTGGTCCAACAGACACGTTTCGGTTTTGCGCTATTGTCTAAATGAATAAGGACAAAGTATTAAGAGTCCCAAACTTCTTACGTGAAAATGCAACATTGGCTGAAAAAACTGGACCAAACTACTGTAATAACCTCCATTAAGAAAACGAACGCCATCTTAAGAACTGTCTCAAACAAAATGACAGTACTGACGTATGAACTATAAACAAAATCACTAAACAATTATAAAACAAAATAAAAATTACAGAACCCAATTACAAAGCCCATCTTTAATTTAAAAAAAAGCTTAAAATCTAGTAAAAAGGATATACACCGAAACAAAACGACAATTTTAAAAAAGTGTGCGTACGTAGGGAAAGAAAGGTGCAAACTAACTAATCTTTTTAAAAATACTAGGCTAACCAAATGTATTTTAGAGAATTAACAATAGCAATTGAAAAAATATAGAGAAATGCGCCTCCTTCAAAACTTTATACGATGTTTTACATGACTCTGGATAATCGTTATGATTTTTTAAATTATCGAACAATTCAATATTTTATATTGTGGCAAGTAGTATTCTGTTTACATCAATCCAATTGAAAGGCATTGTATACTTTTCGGTACTTAGTTATTCCAGTCTCATAAAACAACGTTTGAAGAAGAGAATCAGACATCTTCCGCAAAACCAATAACCAATTTCGTGCATCTACCACTTTCGTACCTAACGTACGCATCCGGTGTAATTTTGGAGAGGTGGAATAGTAATTTGAACTACTACACTCGATCTCGCTCGTGGAAATCACCACATGTTGATTTCTGCTAAATATAAAAGTACACTTTGAGAAGTGGTATCGCGTATTACTTTTTTGGTGTTCTGATCATCATTTTACAAGCTCTCAGAATTTTCGGGACAACCGAGATAGTTGATGTATTTTTATTATTATGATTTGTTCAACAAATGCTTGGCAATATTAGCAAACTTACCTGTGGAGTTGTAAGGAGCCCCCAAATATGTAAAATTAATACAAAACTACATGTAGCGTGAACCCTGCAGAAAGGATTCAAAATTACCAGATCGTTTATCACTGAATCAAATGATTTATGATGGCAAAATATACGCAAACAAATGTTTTTACTTGATGAACGGGGGGAGATGAACTTTAGGTTGACTAATTTTTGGTCAAAATTGATTCTTATCTCTATAGAACTAGAATTGACTATGAAGAAATGGACAAGGCTAATTGTAGATATTTTGGGAGGTAAGGGATTAAAAGTTAATCATTTTGATTTAGTCTAGGGGTTTAGCAGTAGGGCTTAAGTTAGAAACTTGTTATTAACAGGCTTAGAACGACACTGTCTTTCAGCCAATACAGAAGCCAAAGTCCGTTCGGTTACGGTACGACATTGATTTTTTCGTTTACGTTTTACACTGGCACGTATCATAATTTCACCGCTAACTTTGTTTTTTATAACCCCTCAAAGGGTTGCTTTATCGCTTCATTCAAAGCTTTTCTGGGAAGGGGGGGGGTTTGCGTTAAAGTTGCTTAAAAATGTATGGGACAGCTTTGTCCCATTTCACTCCCTCTGCCAACACTTATACAATTATACAGGAATCTCGAGAGTATATAGCATTTAAAAAAAAGTTTGCCATTGTTAATATTTCTATTACATCCTTCAAATCGTTCATTTCTTTAATATTTTGTGATATAGTTACATTTGATACATTTTTGGCGTCGATTTGCTGCAAAAACAACTTGATTTTTTGTTTAGGAAATTTCAAGCAACGCGCGGGAATATCAAAACGTTATCGTTAAAGGTTATTCTGTACATCAGTACATATTTGATAATACTGTAAGCAATTGAATAGTTTTACTACTTCACGTTTTAAATAGAGTTTCAGCAGAGAATCCCCAGATTGACCTTGCAAAGTAACCCAATCAATCATTGGGCCGGGCACACCAATTAGCCATTTCACTTAAATCCTTTTGTTTAATCCCGATCTGATTGGGTAATTAAGAATTGCTGACTGAAAACTCCCTGGCTTTCACTGAAGGGCTGTCAAAGAGTCGTTATATTGAAAATGTTCCATTGAGCGTGCACACGACTTTGATGATTTTGAAAAAGTCACGTTCGGTTGGACGGCACACGAGAAGTTGTAAAGACATAAAAAGATGGAATCTATGCGGATAGATATATTAGTTATAATTTATGGACAATTTATTCCTTATTTGGCTATAATTTTTTAATCACCTTATTTGATAAATAATTGCTCAGATTAATTTAAACAATAAACCATTAGTGATTAAAAAAATGGAGGGACATTCAATTATTATTATAAGTTGTCTGTAAAAGAGATTTTCTATTCATTGAATCATAAAGTATGAGGCGAAAGTTGTGTGTGACTGACTGCTCAACTTTTCGATCATGGCCTCAAGGAATATACGTAACTTGACTGAATTTTTCTTACAGTTTATGCTGCCAGTTGTCTAAAGTTGTATTGGTTAAAAAAATATTTATTTACGTTAAGAACTTTTGGTTTAGTAGTAGGTCAAAAGCGTTTATGCGAACGCCAGTAGTTTCTCACTGAAGATGGCGCAATTCCGAAACACGTTTAAGTTGTTCAACAGCGAGTGAAGACGGACCCAGTGAGCAATAACCCTAGCCGGTGCAGTATCAATTCACCGATTCGCAGACCAACAGTTGAGGAAAAGTTATTTTAATTTTGTAGAGCAATAATAAACTGATTTATTGTTGGAAATTTGTTTAAATCGTAGCGAGCCATTTTTTTTAAAACAGCAGAGAACTAAGAAATATTTTTGTGTGTAAAATATCGTCACAACTTTAGACTGCCAAAAATTAACCATTCTCTATTTTTAAAAAATCTATCTTCTATTAAGTAGCATAGTAAGAAAATTAAAACATAAAATGATCGGATGTAATAGACCGGATAGATTTGTGAAAATGGTACCGAAAAATAATCAATTTTTTGTATAACGACGAAAAATAACGACAATGAATTCGATTTAAATAATTCCTGAAATACGGGAAAAATTAAATTTTGGTTAAACGGAAAATACAGACTCTATTGATAAAGAAATGCCTATCAAAATTAAATTCTATCGATTTTGAAAACGAATTCGGAAAAAACCTTTCGGAAAAGCAGTCATGATATATAAATAAACTATAAAAAAATCACAAATTGGAAAAAACAATAAATAACCGTCCCAAATTAAATTTAACAAATATATTGAAAAGATAGTTACAAATTAAACTCTCTCAATAAATCCATTATGTTTAGTGGTCTGATTTACCAACTTACTTCTTCCAATTAATTAGTCTTTCTATGAAAGGTTTTGGCTAAAATATGAGATCCGAACCCACGACTTTCCGCTCAATACGCCGCTGAACCTACTTGAACCACCGTGACTTCGATCCAACCGGGCACCAAAAAATTCAAAAGGTGTAGGTTGAGATGGGAAGTTGGTGTATTTTTATTTTTTATTTTGTATTTTTAAAAGATCTTAGGTGTAACTGCAGGAAGTTGCGAAAAATTAACTAATAGTAAGAATTTTTCACAAATAATTGACATGGATTTTATAAGGATTTGAATTTGCTCTAAACTTGATAAACTGTTCACAGCATTTAAGTTATGCTTTGATGGCTAAGTGGCGACACTGTCAGACTAACGTCACATAACGAGAATAAGCGGATCCGAGATTATCAATCACGATCAAACTGCCGAGAACAGATTTGATTTGTCGTCGTCACGTCCATTCTGCCAATTTTAGACTAAATAGATGAGCAAGTTGTCAAGGGCATTGTGCAAATTCAATACATAATAATAAGTTATAATAACAATATATAATTTAACTTTATTAGTTTTTATTCGGTTGTTTTTCAACTTTTAAATTATTAGTATTATGCACACGCTTTTTGTTGCTGTAATATTTTCTAACTTTTAAACGCGTATTCGTTTTCAGCTTATAATTTTAAAAAATGGTACAATATTAGTCAATTTTGAGCCCGGACAGAAAAGTTTTTTCACCTGCAGGAAGTTAATATGTCTGTAGTCAGTTGGAATCGGCCGGCGCCACACTACACGGAATGCACGGAATGCGACGGACGTTTTCGTGACGGAAAATCCCCTCAATCCGAACAAGCCACATGTACAGCAGAAATGAACGGAATGACTTCAATGTCTGTTTGAATGTGCAGTTCATAAAGTGACTCAGCTGATCATGTACGGTACAATGAAACAAGTTTTCATATTTTTATATTTACAAGGAGAACAGAAGTGAAGGAGAGAACAAAGGATTCATCCTTGAATA
Source organism: Cimex hemipterus (assembly GCA_039619505.1). Taxonomy (NCBI): domain Eukaryota; kingdom Metazoa; phylum Arthropoda; class Insecta; order Hemiptera; family Cimicidae; genus Cimex; species Cimex hemipterus. The sequence continues at coordinate 31,813,038 of CM077104.1, read as the reverse complement.
TCAAAATGGTAGCACTTTGTCAATTACACTGTCTGGACGCTATCCTGCCCATCCAGTTCCAGAATTAACTGGTCCAAATCCATTGTAGATCAGCTTCACGTGTTCCCTGTCCGTCGTCTGTATGGTGCACCCCCATTACTATGTCCTGTTTTGACCAGTATTCCGTCAACGGACGCTCGTTCGCTAACGGAGTTCGACGGTGACATTTATAAGTAAGCTTGCGCAGCGGAAATTTCCGTCACATTCCGTCTAGTGTGGGGCCGAACAAGGCTTTTAGAAAGCTATAGGAATAGCGAGGAGCAATTGTCAATTATTATAAGTATCAAACCATTCAAATATTAAACTGAAGATAACAAAATGACCAAGACAGAAACGGGGAAAGACCAGGATGACCTTAACGATCAAATTACAGAGTCATAACGGGCAGACCATACAGAAAAATCTCACAAACACTGCTGCTTTGAATTTTTATTAAATTTTATATATATAACCAAGTTTTAGTGGTGGTATAGGAATGGCCATGAAGTTTCTTAACTTAACATCAAGTTCCATACCCTGACTTTTGTTTCGGCGAATGCTTTGTTCCTCAACTAGCACCATAAATCGACCCCTGGATAGACTTGGGCACAGATTTTTGTCACAGAGGGTTTTTCCCTTCTTTTTCATCTTTAAAGAACATCTTTTTTGTCGTTTTTGTTACTGTCGGCAAGTGTGACTGACCCTACTCCCTAGATGATCCCAACATTACTCATGGGTGTTGAGAACCTTAAACGATTTTATCGTTCGGACTTATCTCTTTGAGAACACTTGTCAGACGCCCAGTGTTCTCAAAGAGAACACCGGGAAGATTTTACATGCATGGACTTGTCATATCCTTTGGCAAGCGAGGTGGTTCAATGCTGATCAAGTTCAGAAGTGATCTAAAATGGGCATATCCATACATGTGAATTTAAAATGGCAGTTTTGTGGTTTCTGGCACAGTCTTTCAGTAGTGCCTTTTACCACCCCCGGAGAGATAGAGAAGACCATCTATCCCCAGCTCCGGTTCGTCGGTACCCTCCAGTTAAGGTACAATTTGTTTGGAAACCACGTCCACCACGAGTCCAACCAATTAGTAGAGTCACTTGGATATTCTACTACTTCAGGGAGTTGATACCAACCCCCTACTGATGGACCTATTGCCTGAGGTACACCCTATACTCTTGAGCATCCGCAACCATCTTGAGCATTGAGGTTCCGTCAGCACGACAAGAGGATCTTTAGCGTCCGCACCTGGCTTATTCGGTCTTATCGGACGTTTTGATACTAAGTTGAGAGCTGCCACACCTCCGCATACAACGGAGCAGTTACCCTGCAACATTGGTGAAGAGGCGCCACAGCCCCTAAGGACCAACACAACCTCGCTCTCCGCTTGTCCCGCATTGTGTCGTATGACGCACACAAAGAGCTAACAGACCGAAATACATCAGCCTGTCGCTCCCGCGTACTCCCTAGATACAGAAGGCGACTCTATCCCCCTGAGTGTAGGGGATCCCCTAGCGTAGAAACTACCGGATCAGCCCCGGCCGCGGTTATTGTTTTAGGGGAATTGCCCTAGATGAGCACTGCCTTCGGTAAAAGGTCTCTTATCGAGATCAGCCTACACCTGCCATGCGCATCCGTCGCAATAGGCCTAGCCTGGGATCCTTGCTTCCCCAAAGGTACGACGCCGGTCATACGAACAACAATGCAAAGCATACTCGAGTCAGAGCAGCCGATTCACGACCCGTTCTCGTTCGCTTACTCATGCATTAAAGGGACATTCAGCGAATTCATCGCGTCCTCAACGCCTACACGCTGTCGTCCGGTCGCAACGTCTCCCGTGAAGCCGGGGTAATAACGCTGGCCATATGCAAGCTTCACGAATTCTCTAATCTTCTTTATGTGGAAGTCAAGCCTTTTTATTCACCTGGCATTGTTCAATTGCCTTCATTTACGACTGAAAAAACGTGACGAATCAGCTTAGTCAGTTAAGTAGTTGGATTTATTCTTCTGTGCTTTCCAATGTTGTTTTAAGTAGTAATAGTGTACCAGCAAGAGTTTTGACATAAGGGGCTTCAGTCTTCTCTTTCTGATTACTATGTATATGTCAAAGTTTAGGATTTGTAACATCGATTGGGATATCTAATATCACGCCAGCCTGTAAATAAATTCTTCCTGTTTTGCGGTTGCATAACCATTGCTCTCTTGTGTCTATCTTGGTCTTTTCCATAAAGATACATTTCCTGGATCCTAGTAATTAGTTTAATACTTTTGTTTTTAAGTGCGTTTTTGGGGGGAATGGTAGTTGTTTTATGAACTACGGTACTTTTTGAACACTCGCTTTTATTATTTATTTTCTCAATTTCAGAAACAGGTAGACATAGATGATGTAATGCAAATTTTACGATCATGTATTAATTCCGTCCTGTGAAATTAAAAACTACTTATGCTGTTCTTAATTATTTTCTTTTTCCTTTAGCGATGGTGTAAGTCCATACTGTCATAAAAATAAAGAGGTTACAAACTTTTAGAATCCTTACAGCGATAAATCAAATGTAAAAGCCATTTGATTTATAATTCTTCTTTCGACAATCAGTTATTCATTTTATCACCTCTGAGTGATATTATTTGTATAATTTATGTAATCTCACGTCCAAGAGTATCTGGTTGATTGATGATAATTGTATGCAAAAAGTTGTTAATTTTTTACCATATAAATTCTTGTGTGGCGCGGTTCTTAAAATATTATTTGATGCCTGAATATATGCAATTAAAAAACCTAACCAGTCAGAAAAGATTTTCTAGTTATTATTGTCTGTCGACCTAATAGTTTGCATAATTTTCCAACGAAAACCGCTCAAACCAGAGGAAGGAGTAGGATCAAAACAGGACTATTATTTTGTTTGGTATGTGAGCGGTATGAATTCCTTCTGGTTTCGGTGTTTAATTAACAGGGGTAGAGACAATGGGGAAACCTTCAAAGACGTGTTCTGCCTGTTCTTCAGTGGAAATCTCAAAGGGAAAGAACGTCCTCTCTGTATACTCATTTTGTTCAGCATCACTACAATGTCATGTCAAAAATGCTAAAATTTAACGTTATGTTATATTCTAAAGCCGGCACAAGAAGGTATAAAAAACTCTCGTTCTCTTCTTATTCGGGAGAGCTTAATTTAATTAATACTTAACGTGATATTGATTGATTTTAAATTCGATAAAACTACGGATGAGTGAAGTAATTCTATTATTAATGAGCAGAGTAATTGTAAATTATGGCAAGAGGCTAATTATATAAATTTTATATTAAACTACAAAATTCCTGAACCCAATCTGATTAATGTTTAAGCGGAAATGCCACAAAAGAGATTTTCGTCGACGACGTTCCAAACCTCATATCACAGAAATTAGGTTTAATAACAATAAAATCGACTTCTAAACTATGTTAAAGAAAGACCAAGAAGACATTCATAGATAACCGTAATCTAAGTGGTTATTTGGTGCACCAGACCTATAACCGCATTCGGTTCCTTTAGAATAAACATTAATACTATGCCAGAAAAGAATAGCCAACAACGGCCTTGATAACATCAACCAAAGTAGTTGTTCTTTACTACCAACCTAAGAATAAGCCATTCCCGGCTAACAGACGGCCTAAGAGTGAAAGCCAGATCGTACCAGCCTGAAAATCTAATCATGGCAATTTGGTCCATTTGCAATAAAATCTACTTCAAAACTTGGGTAGAACAAAAAGGCAAGGACGGAATTGATAGCTTCAGCCGAAATAGTTGTATGTTGACTTAGGTCATACGAGGTTGTTGGATAGATTTTTGTCTGTTACATTAATGAAAGCAATTGCGTCTACAATTTCATATTTGACAGTTGCCCAAGGTCGCTGCGGTTTAACTGAACGGTCCAATATGTAAAACATTCACACTCTACAACCCAAAACCGTTCAGAAAATAGTCGCTGTTCTTTTTTTTTAATATCAAACCTAGCGATCCACTGACCTCCAAATTGCATTCGCTCTAGACGTAAAAAAAGTCCTAATATCAGAGACTCTTCATATCTGATCTCTTCCATTTACAATGACCTTCTTCTCTTCATGCAGTTAACTTCCTCTACTTGTTAAATGCCAAATAAAAGTCACCAGATTTTTTAATCTGCGTGATGGATGTTCAGTTAGCATGTTTTGGAATATCACTTTTCCCCATAAAACCCATAAATTATTTAATTACATTCATAGTAACGTCTATCTGCTCCAAAACCTGGGGAACATCAAAACTCGGATGATATATTGGATACCAGGGCATAAGGAAATTTTGGGTAACGAAAAAGCAGAAACACTGGCCAGAGGAGAATCAGCAAGACCATGTATATGCTCTGAACTTATTCTTGCGATAACAAAGTCAAACATAGAATCCTCCATTACAAAATTGATCGAAAAAAGACAAAAGGAGAAATGGATAAACACAAGAGCTTCTAGAGACAGTATTGCTGGTGGAACTCTTACTGAGCCAGCTCACTATTACAGTTAGAGAGGGTTAATCTCAGAGGAGTAATAAGACAATTTACCGGACACTGGCATCTGAAAAAACTACTTACATGGGTAGATTCAATGATCAATGATGATCCCAATTGTAGGTTATGCAACGAGGAGGACGAAACAACCATTGCATTGTTTCAGTCCACCACCAATGTATCATCTCCGAATGTGAAGCTACTACTCAAAAGAGACCTTGGATATAAATAAAACCCAGAGAAAAACATTCTCACAACGATAGTCAACGACCTAATACTAATTAAAGGTACGATCGAATCGGCAGAATTGGCTAGGGACCTAAGAAAAATACTTTAAGCCCAAAGGTCGTACTTCTTGGGAATATAAGCCTCACGTCCAAGCTCCTTTCATCATCAACGCCACCCGATTAGATCGTTGGAATGTTTTATTACAGTTGTAAATATAATATGTATGAATTTATTTAAAAATTGTCTTGTATTACCATCATACTTAAATTTCTCAATTTTTTAGATTGAATCCTTGGTTAAATTGAACATGTGTGTAAATAATGTTAAACAAGTACTGAACACTTATAACCTTATGATCGAATGTAAATGAAATTAAAATCAGTATGCGAAAATGAATTTTATTAATTTTTATAAAAGTAGATGGTGTAGTTGTGTACATAAATAGGTTTTATTGGATTATATTTTAAGATAGCTGACTCATTAGTTTCACCTCAAGTATATTTCATGAATTATCGCAGAACATAAAATACCAATGGTTTATTTGTCAAAACCGTTTGAACCCTCGTTTCCAACTTCGCCTGCAGTGTTGTAAAATCCTCTTGCTCCCATCCTCCCCCCAAAAAAAAGGGATGGGATCGAACAACCAACTATATGTGTAACTTTCTGTTTTCATTAGGTGTCATTTGTAATACCGTCTTTTGTGGCGGAAAGTTGAAATGTTTAAAACGTCGCCGTAAGCGTAAAAAGGATAAGACGAAAAAGGTGATATTGAAAAAGAAAACTGGGTTTCGCAAGGATATAAAAGTCGCTACTATAAAAATAGTAGACAAATCGTCTTTAAGAGCGGTACCGTCGCAAAAGGCAGGAATCACGGAACCACCGGAGGACATGGTCGAGCCTTTCCAAGTCAGTGAAGAAATTCCAAAAATTGAAGACGCCCCAGGCGAATACAGCGTCGTCGTGAAAAAAGTGGATCCACGTAAGGTTAAAAGAAGAAAAATTGAGAGAAAGTATTTTAGAGAGCACAACAGACCAATGCCAAAAGACGAACAGGGTCTTCCTAAATTCAGCCAACCTCCTTATGCAGGTGGGCACAAACTGACGGTCTCGGAGCCGACGGCAGAATCCACTTACGGATGTGTCAGCTTGAGTAATCCTCGTACCCCCGACTACAGAGTGTACAGGGAGATAGAACCTCGTTTGCCTCCTGCTTGTCCACAGTGTATAAGAATTAAGGAGGAATTGTTGCGTCCCGTGCAACTTCCCCAAACTGTTCCTTTTCCTCCGCCGTCAGCCAACGAGGATGATGATGCAGTGTGCTCTCCGACTTCACGTGGTTCTCCTCGTTCAACATCCAGCCCGCAGCAGCGTTCGACACCGTCTAGCCCTCGTACTATCGAACCCCGCGACGATCATTATTACTCTTCTGAGCTCTATGATATCCCGGAGGTGTTGCGACCACCGGAGTTGATCAAAGACCCCTACGACGAATACTGGGAAAAGAACACTTTAACTGTCCTCGAGCCGATGTGTTTTTCAGAAGACTGTGTAAGACTGAGCTGTCCAAAAACTAAAGACTTTATTCAACCACGCAGGATTTTACCTTTCTTAGACCCTCCGCCGGAAAAATGTACCAACAAGCGAGACGACATGTTTTGGGAACAGAAGAAGGCAACAGATTTGTATTTTAAAGAACTGTGTTTACCGAAAATCAAAAAGAAAAAGGTAATTCCAAGGAGAAAAAGTAAAGCCAAAAAATCGGAAACTAATCTTCAGTCTACCTCTACACCATCAGTTACAAACGTCGGCGATTGAATAAAATCCGATAGCAATGACGGTCAGTAGTCGAGAGTAAAGGATTACGCAATTGCAAAATCTCACCGACAAAACAAACGGTTGTCATAATGCCCGCTGCTCTGATTGACCGAAAGAAAATAAAATTTATGTAAATGTAGTAATTTTATTTCAGTCTAAAATTTTGATTCACTTTGTGCGTTTAGTATAATGAAACTTGCGATGGTTTGAAGTCATATGTTTATTCAAAACTTTAACGTAATCACAATAGTTTGTACTCATACTGTTACGGGGTGTCAACAGTTTCGGTATTGCGCTAGTTAATAATATTCCTGAACTTCATACATAAAAATATAATATTCGCTCGAGAAACTAGACACAACCACTGTAATAACATCCACATGCACCATCATGCCTGAAACAAAATAACAATACTCACATGACTTATAAACTAAAAACAGGACCACTAAACAATTAGAAAACAAAATATAAATATTGCAAAACAAGAACCCAAGATTGATATATAATCAACAAAACTGGTAAATATGACATTCAATAAAACAGAACGACACTTAAAAAAGGATACAATACATTGGAAAAAAGAGATACAGTTAACTAATCTATATACATTATTAGACAACCAAGCGTTTTTTAGACAACAACAACGCAATCGGAAAACTGTAGTGAATAAGCGTCGATACCCTCCTACGCTAACTTATTAGACATATATAACGGTATATATAACATGAGGTTGTAGAGAAAAATGCGACGAATAAACTAAAAATGAAATAAAAACGGATTCAGCGAACATATAAGTCTATTTAGAAACTAATAAAACTGTAAGAATATACTGAAAAAATCCTTCAACAATCAAAACAGGCAAATGATTATTTGGTTATCGTGAGATGCGGTCTGGCGTGAGTAGGTTTTAAATACAATATTTTCTTTATCATGCCAACGTTTCGATCTTTATTGATCATCAACATCAGGGCTCAAAGTGTTTGTTTTCTGCGTAGATGTGTCATTATTGAGTGTCGTGTTAAGAGTGACCAAACAGATTACACTATAATGGACAAAAATGATAAAAAAATAAACTTGAAAGCCAAAAAATATACAGACAGGAATGCATGCACACATTCCCACAAAATTTATGAATACACAAATGATAATAACATCCAACAGAATGCATTGAAACATGCACGGAGAATCTGTGAATGGAACTTAAATGTGAATGGACGTCTGAGAAGATTGGCATAACCCATCAAGGCAAGTCCAGATGGTGAAAGAAGCAGAGGAAACATCAAACGAACGATTAATAACCCGTGGCGGTACACTTACCCCCAGGAAGAGGTCTCTACTACTGATGCTGGGCTTATTCATCAAGTTTCCTGATAAGCTAGGATCTCACCTGAGTGCTATTGGCAAAGATCAGGGGATAAAACAGTTACAACAGTTCGCACAGTTACAACCTACAAAAAACAGAAACAAATAACTAAAAACAAGGGTTAATTTATCAAGATGCCGAACAACAAAGGCAACAACGACTCTCCTCTTATTTCACATATTTCACGAAGGTATATAAAATATCCGATTTCTTCTTGAGATATGAGTTTATTACTATAAACCTGATGGTTGTTTTCTCTCCTGATTCCTTGTCCATATTATACCAGTAAAATACCGAAATATTGAAAATTACACCATGTTTCGTTGTTTGTACAAAGACGATGAAAAGTGAACTGTTAGCAAGCCTAGCACATAATACAAACACAAAATATTCACCACGATTAAAATCATGAATACACAAATCACAACAACTAGCACACAAAACCTACAAAACACTAGGCAAATTAAAAAGGAAAAAACCGATCATCACATTATGAACGACTGGAAAAAACAACAAAAAAGCAAGATAACCCTTCAAAGAAGCCGCAAACAAAAGTCAACAGCATCACCCCTTTAAGACGAAAATCTTTCACGTAAGTATAAAAAGCACCTGAATTCTTCTTGAGGTCTGGGGTAATCAACTTGCAGCTTGTTCTTTTCCATCCTAGTCTGCTTTGTGTAGCTGTTTTTGACTTACATCTCCCACATTTGTGTATTAGTTGAATTCAACAGCCAAGAAGAAAAAAAACAACAACAACAACAAATTGACGGTATTAGTTAATCTCGACCAAAGAAATCAATTTAGACCGGTCAAGTCGTGCAGTTTGCGATAAAATCTTCTATTTCTTCCTTTAAAAAAAAAAAAAGAGAAAAAAAATTGTAATTGCAAGATTCTAAGATGTTTTCATGCCCCTGGTCAACTAAATGCTGGTGGTCGTTGATGTATCCCATTAGCAAAAGTTAATTGAAGTTCGTTTGCCTTGTCCCAGCATAACTGCCGCACTGTATTTTACTTCAGAACTACTTGAAAACTCCTCTTTCCCCCTATAGCCTTTGCTTGTTGAACTCAAACGACGAATCATTTTAAAACCAACTTTCAGAAACGAAAAGTTTTATATGGATGAAATATTTAGTTTTGAAATTAAAAGATGTTGATTTTCTTAGTTTTTATTTTCCTCAAATTGGATTATCGGTGGGGATAAACGTGATATGAAATAATTATTAGTTATCTTTGTGTGGCCTATTCTTAATCTTCTGTGGACTATATTCGTTTCTAATTTTTGGTTTGCGTAGCTAATGATAATTGGTTTATTCTCCAGAATGAATTAAGTATTAATTTGTTTTACGATCATCACTCACTTTGTGTGTGCTTGTTCATTGCCTTGAGTCAATCAATTATTAGAAACTCAAAATAATTTCATGAATATTTTTATAGATTAAAACATGTTCAATACTTAATTAATAAATGCTAAGTATCAAAGGAAAAAGGAACCGAAAAATATGGGCATTTAAATAAAAATTAAGCCTGCTTACTGTGCTTAGTATATAATGTCATCTTTAGGGTCTGTTTATTTATAAATATATAGTCCAATTTTCTTCTTAACCCACATTATAATTTAATCTTTATGTAAGGTATTGGTTGAAATAAAAGAAAGCCAATGTCTCGGTCGGGATTCGAACCCACGACCTTCGGCTAAATACGTAGCTGCTCTACCACTTGAGCTATCGTGACTTCGATCCACTTGGACACGAATTCCCATTTCAACCCCCTCCTTTTTGCTATTTTTCAAATCGAATTGAGTTGAAAAATTCGAAAGGTGGGTTGAGAAAGGAAGTTGGTGTCCGATTAATCGGGATAGATCAAGTGGTAGAGCAGCCACCCAGCCCAGACCGAAGGTTCCACCAATACCTTAAATAAAGACTAATTAATTGATACACGTTATTTGACCAATCGGACCACGAAATTTAATGACTGTAATTTAATTCCACCATTTTCATTATTAATTATTAATTTTGTCATTAATCATTTAAATTTTAGTAGATATAACCACCTGTAAAAATCCAGCAAAATAGTGGAATAGATTTGATTAATCAAAACAGCTAGGATAGTTATACTAAAATATTCGGTTACATTCGACCCATCACACAATTTACTTCAGTAGTATGTTGAAAAAGGTTCACTTTGAGGAACAAAGAATTTGGAAACCATTTATTAAAAGCTGAATTATATCAATTTGTAGGCATCTTTAAGATTGTTTGGCCCTGATGGTCTAACTAGGTCAAAAGCTTGACAGATGGCAATACATTTTTTTTCTCATCCAGATGATACCTAGTTCCAGCGTATTCGTAAATAAAGGTGATACCGACCCTATCTTCACTGTTTGAACCATTAGTAAAGTATCAAATTTATATCAAAACATATTTTATATTTTGTAAAATCTAAGCAAGAAAGGAAGAAATATCAAATTCCTGAAAATTCGGCATATTTAAGCTGCAGGATAGAAGAGATATAGCAAATTGTAGTGCCTTATTACTTTGTACTGGATAATATGTTCGCAATTTGCGGGAATTTTTGTTATGATCTATGAACAAATGTAGAATAGATATCAGGGCCAATTTTTATTATCAATAAATCACCATTAATTACGGTTTTTAGTTGAGATGAAAAAAAGTTAATGGCACGAGAGGGATTCGAACCCACGACCTTCGGCTAGATACGCCGCTGTTCTACCACCTGAGCTATCGTGACCTCGATCCACTCGGACATCACTCCCCATCTCAACCTCACCTTACGAGTTTTGCCTCCTTTTGCCATACTTCAATTGTCATGTAATCGGTTTGGATTCTCGACGACAATTGAAATGGCGACGGAGAGCTTTAGTGAAGTGTACTTCATTTTAAATCATTAATTCACTGTTTTCGTAGTCCGTTCGACCAATTAATATATCACAATTAATTACGGTTTTTAGTTGAAATGAAAAAAAGTTAATGGCACGAGAGGGATTCGAACCCACGACCTTCAGCTAGATACGCCGCTGCTCTACCACCTGAGCTATCGTGACCTCGATCCTCTCGGACATGAGATGGGGAGTTGATGTTCGTTATACTTCCTAGACCTTACCGCATCTTTGCTGATATCATTAGTACTTATATATTTTACAATTTACTGATAAACTAGTCCAATATTTTTCTAAAATTCAACTATAAGACCCTCTCCCGAATTTCTTTAGCAAAAATTTTCTGTTCAAAAACACTATTTTTTAATAGGTTACACTGTCGAGGGAAAAACTTCGAATGCAAAATTACAAGTTTACAGTTATTTAATTTTTAAATACGGAGAAGGTTTGCAACTTTCTGTATCCAACAACTTCATGGGGGTGTCCTACAAACAGCCTAAGTTATAGTTGTTAGTAAGTTCATTTTTTTTTTGCTGAAAATGGCGCAATGCCGGACGTGTTTGACTAATTCAAAAACCTCAGAATGCAGACGGATCCAGTAAGCAACCCAGGCTGGTCCACATGAGCCAAAGCTATGCATTAATTGTGCGACATTCTAAGATTATTTAAATGCTATCAATAATTTGTAATAATGATAGATCTGAAGTCCAATGTGCCACGTATAAATACCTACAAAACAAGGGTAAACAAGGTTTTGTGCTCCCCAGGCACAGCAGGCTTCTGGTTTTCTGTACCTTCCTAGTATTCTAGTGCATTACAATCACCCATTCCTTTTTATCAGAAGCATTGAATACATGTATAACTGTTGCTGCTACAATTACATTCCTTCTGTTATTTCTGTATGCTATGTGTCGTCATTGAGTCGTGCTTCGCATTCGAAGATGATAAGGGTGGCTATTTCTTCCTCCTCATTACATCATTTGCGGATGGGATCAGCATTATATATGTCCATATTATGTAGATATTTTCTCAGATGCCAGTGACCGGTTACAGTTCTCACTACTCTCTCCAACTGCAGGGCTTGCCGCGCTGGTTGCAGTGACCTTGTCAGTCTTGGTCACGTTTGTTTTAGCATACGTTTAATGTGTTTAGCGCCGCTAGAGTTTATCCAATTCTCCTTTTGTTTTATTCGGGTCCATTCGGTGATGGAGGATTCTGTTTTTTTTTGTTGCCCAAGTATAGGATCGGGACCTATGCATGGACTTGCAGATTCTTCTATGGCCAGTATGTCTGCTTTTAAGTTACCCAAAACTCCTCTGTGCTCTGGCATATTATCATGTTTTTGAGTTTCCCCAGGTTTGGAGATTTTAGTTGCATTCACTAATTTTGTTGTGATTTTTTTACCCGCTAATGCTTTATTAGCTGCTTGCCTATCAGACCTTACGGGGATTTTTTACCAGTTTAATCTCTTTTAAGATTTTCTTTGTGTATTCCTGCTTGAAAGGCCGACTTGACATGTCCTAATGAGTTTGATTACTCATTAATTTTGGCTTGTTCAGAAAACACCCGATCCGGCTTCTTCGATCATTTGAGGGCCATCTGTACATATGGTACATACATGCTCTCCTGTCTTCTTCTTCTCCTTTATAATCTGTTGCAGGTTTATAGGATGTGGTAAAGAATGTTTCTGGGATCATGTATTCGGTTTCCATTTCTAAGAATGGGCGTCTGATTTTGTTAATTGTGGCGACGTGCCCGAATTATTTAGTCCAATCTGATTGTTTTTGGATCTTTTCCTAGCTTCTCCTTTTGTGAATATAACAGGGTCCAGGATTTTTTTAAGTGATAAATTACACAGGAGAAGAGGGTAAAGGTTCAGACTGAAGAGACGGTTGGCAAGGTATTTAGCAAAATTTACTTTTTTAGTGACCGAAATCGCCAATGTTTTTTCATAAAGGACCGGACTGATTCATTCTATTAATAAGTTGTACTGTAAATTTTTCAAATTTTACGTAATTTAATGTGTTCATTTCTGCTTTCAACTGATGGTTTAAGGTCCTGTACTATCGTTTGTCCGTTTTGCCCTTGTGTTTACCCTTTGGTGCTTGCTCAGTGTTTGCGTGTTACTCAAAGGTGCGTCGGTAGAATGAGTTCTCATTAAACAGTTATTTCGTGTTATTGTGTTGATGTCCACAAAATTTCTTGGAGGGTTGATATGAATTTATTACTTACAACAAGTTCGTCTTCTGTTTTCGGTGATATTTGTACTCGTTTTTCCCTCAACAGTCGTTTAAAAAAAATCCCAGTTTACATTTCTGTCGTTAACAGAAAAATTTGAAGCTTTAGGATGCGCTAGAAAGTCCTGGATAAGTAAAATGGGACTGCGAACAGAAGAAAGGTGATCGAGTGTTTGAATGTCACTGTATAAGGGGAACCCGAATAACTTAATTTGTCAATTCGTGATAAAGTAAAGCAGCATTCGCAATATTTTCTGTTAAAAATTAAATTATTTTTTCAACGAGGATATTTTCGTGTAATAGTTTTCAAGTTTGGTGTGGCAGTGATAAATTAACTCTTTGTCCTATTTGACTGGGAAGTTAATGTTTATTCTAAAAAACGACCCCTTCAGTCTGTCAGTTCTTGTTTCGACCGTGTGATACTCTCTTTCCTCACTCTTAGGACTTTTTCAGCGAATAAACCTTTTAAAAAAATTCAAAATTTCAATTAAACTCGGCGCTTTTTTGCAATATGTACAATTGACGTTCTCAAAATGTTCTTGTCCAACTAAATAACGATTGAATTTAATGTTTTTCTCATAGTTAGAATGTACGGCATTGTATTAATGTTGGGCCTACACTATTGGAACATATAGAAAGGCGGCAGATCTGTTTCCTATCGACAGGCTAAGTGAAAAATTGGAAATCTTATTTTTTAACCTCATCGTAGCTTTTTAGAAAAAAACCTCCAGCCCGACACATCACAAAGCTAGATAATCAAATGTAAAATTCCTCCACGTTCTATTGGAATTAAACGACCAGCTCACCGAAAGGAATTGTTCGAGTTGTCCACAATAAATTAGTCGGGATCCAACCCTGGAAGCTTTGGGGCGGAAAAGGGCAAACATCAACTAACTGGCAACTAGAGGATGTGCTTTATTCAAAGCAGATAATCACTTAAACGCACGGATACACAAAATCTGGCAGAAACATCTGTCTCATTTAACAGTAAAACTGATCGAAAAAATATTGAAAAAACAAACTGTAACAATAAGGAATTTCACATTTAAAAGTGTGTCGTTCGTCTCGAGGGGAGGAGAAAAATAATACATTGCATCAAACTCTTTATATCCATTCTGTTGACAGCATGAGGTACAAATGAGCATTTTAGGTTATCGACTTCGTTTTCATACAAAGGCAGAGTCAGTAACATACCAAGACGCTCAAATCGTTGGAACAAAGAAGGTCGGCAAATTATCGTAAGGGAAAGAAGTACAAGCAGAGGGCCGGCTTATAATTAAATTAAAGTTGTATAGTGTAAGAGGTGTAGTAATCAAGTGGTATCGTTCCTCCCTCAAGGGAAATTTATACTAGTTATTAAATACCATTAAGAAGGATAAATATGGTAGTAAATCAAGGAAGCATACTAGACCCACTATTATTTCTAGTTATGTTGAATTGAGCTCCTATCTCAGGGTCCACCGATTGCTTCTTCATGCTGATCACTCCAACTTTGTGGTTCTTATTTTCCACGTTGCTTTATGTGGAACTTATTCTTCAATCATGTGTAATCTTCAGCAAGACAAAAAATTAGTACAAGTAGCTTTAATCTTCGGGTGTCCAATTGGACATTGTGGATAACAGGAATTTTTGGGTGTCGAACTTAGTGTTCGTTTTAAATAACCCCACACGCCTTGGTGCTTAAACTGCGGGTTTTGGACTTGAAGACATTGAAACCAGTTGCATACCAATGTTATGTGGGTGGTGGTCCGATACTTGGACTCATATTTAGGAATGAAAACACGCGCACACACACACACACACACACACACACAATTTATACGGAATTCTTGTAACAAGAACAAAATATTTGTATACCATGCTGCGGTCGTGATTAACCGGCACTGGGCCGCTTATTGGGTTAACTTCAGTCGGGGTTTATTGAATTACTCAAACGAATTTTATCTTTGCACCATCGGCAGCTAGGAACTGTCTGATATAAGAAAGGTTGAGTAATCCAAAAAGCCACGAGTGAAGACGGACCCAATATGTAACTGAGTGTCGTCACCATGAGTTTACCAGATCAACAGCCAACATCAACGCAAATGCTCGGTTTGTTTTGATTTTCGATTTTTTATGAAGCCACATTAAGATGCTCTCTATCGCATTTGATGTTAATTTCTAGTATAATGGAACAATGGACTTCCATAAATTTTTCTGACGCACCACTAAATTATCTTATAATCACTGGGTCAGTCTGTCAGATGCGTTTCGGCATTTCGCCATCTTTAATGTGTCTGTACGTAGTCTGTAATAGGTAGGCAACAAATACATTTCACAGCGACATTGTTTTACCCAATGTATTTTTCTCCTTTTGCCAGATTTCGCGTGCCTTTTTGTCTCTAAATAAAGTTTTAAAACAATTTAAATTGATTTTAAGATAAAAGTTCGACCAATGAATGATTCAACTCTTATATGAAAAAACGAACAAACTCTTCGTGTTTTTAAAATAAGAAAAAATAATCGCTGTTTGTTATTTTTTAAATTTTATCAAATAAACTATATTTCAAATTATTGGATGAGACTAACATTAGACTATTAACGACACTACACTAAAACTACACACTATTTCTAACAGCAACGATTTAAACACTTAAACTGCTTATTTTTATATTTATAATTTTCATAGATATGTGTTTACAGATACACATGTAAATGTACTGACAAAAAATAACAAAAAATGAACTATTTCGCAAATTCAAAATAAATGGCGATTTTTTAATGGTGTGTATAAAAAAAGCCCTCTGCCTATTTGGAAGATCCTGACGTTAGGTAGATGTATCTTCCTGCTTGATCCTTTTTGTTTATCGCATAAACCGAGTAAAAGATGTAGTCGTCATGTTTTGCTGTGGGATATGCAAGGAGTCCAGCGATGATGAGAAACCTAACATTTCGAAATACGATCAAAGATTACAGGCCCGCAAAAAGAAAAAAAAACCCAGAGTAGACGAGACACGAAAAGAAAAAAAGGAGAGCGTGCAGTCAGCGAGAAGAAGCCTTAAAGAGATGCTTCAGTTTAGACATTCGTCGGATTCTTATATAGAAATAACGAAAGAAAGTTCACCGGCCTCAGAATATTCAGAAAAAGAATGGCCACCGATCGGGTGCGTGAGCCTCAGCGCGCCGCAAACTCCAGACTTCAGGCCCAGGCCAGGGCCTCCTGATGAGCTGGCAATACCTCCGCCGACCGTCTCTATTTGGAGGTTGATGTGGCCACCTCACAATCCGAACCCGAGGAAGAAACGTCGACGTCGTCCTCGTCGTCCGCCTAAGAAAAAGCGTAAGAAGAAAAAGCCCCCTAAATACAGAACGATCAAACCTTGCGTCGTGAAGTACTACAGGGAAGATTTGTACGATATACCCGCTAAATATCGTCCGTATGAGTTTGTAGATGAGCCATATTTAGAATTCTGGAAATACAAAAAACATCTGACCGTTCAGTCGCCGCTGGAATTCCCTGAAGGTTGTGTAAGCCTCAGCTCTCCGAAGACGAAGGATTTCCGCGAGTCGAGTAGCACGATATCGCTTTTGGAAACGCCACCTCCGCCTTGTTGTGATTACAAGGTGACACCGATGCAGAAAATCAGGAGCCCTTCTCCTACACCGGAGCCGTCCCCGCCGCCGGAACCGGTACCGGTCCTCAAGCTTATGGAGAAGGCTCCAAAGAGGCGGCCCAAATTTCGAGGAAAGGTGACTCCATGCAACATAGAGGACATTAGGAGAGAATTCCCCGGTTACACGCCGTGTCCTCCTGAAGGGAAAAGGAAAACTACAACCAGCACCACTAAAAAGTTCATAAAGGAAAGAATAGGAGGGACGACACAATCTCCCGAAATAGAATCTTCAATACCGTTTAACTTTATGAAAAGGGCATCTTCTTCCAGTAAAATTGTCCGCTATAAGTAACACTAAATAATAATCGAAGACGAACAAACGACGCAGATCTTCTGTCTCAGTTGGCATGCGGGCTTTGGTTGTACGAATTTGAAAATTAATACATTTGTTTTACTAATCATGATTTTGGTAATTCTTTGTTTTGAACGTGTTTTCTACTGTGAGCTAATTTAACAAAATAATGTTAATTGTAGTGATTGTCTAAAAAATCAACTATTTAAATCATCTGCTTTTTTATTATTAATAATGGACAATGGCTAATCAGTTGTTTAATTTATATATTAATATGTTTGATAATTTATTAGATATGATTTATAAATTAAGTATATTGATCATCTTCCTGGAAAATAGCAAAAGCCTGCAAGCTGAAGTCTACAGCCGAACTGGCTCTCCTCATAATATGGCCTTTATAAGAGCCTACTCTAAGGTTATTTCTATGTACAGACAATATCAGTTTTAAAGATTTTGAAAATGGAGATTCAGCCTAAAAGCAGCAAGACGAGCAATATTGTTTACTCGCCGCAGACGACCGATTGTCAATCATGTGAAAATAAACTTCATTTTAGTTTCCACATACAAAAAATGCTCAAAACAAGGACCCTCTTAAGGAGCCTTTACCCGGAAACTTAGGACTATTAGACTGACTTCAAATTCCTATCCTAGACAAGTGACAAGACATCTAGTATTATCTTTAGTCTGTCAGGTTTAGTCGTTATCTTTAGCTAACTCATCTTAGTCTGATAAATTCCTGTCAATCATAAATTTGGGCTATACAGATGTTCTTAATTAATATTTTGTAAAATTAGAAGTCGGAAACTAATAACGACATATTTATGAATATATTTCTTGACAACATCGGAATGTTATATAAAATATTGTTATTTTTATGATAAGATTCAAACGTACACTATTATTTAAAAACAATTAGTTAGGAAAGAATGACTTTTAATTATTTACCTCGACATTCCCAGCTGTTGCAAATCTGCTTCTTCCTTTTTAAAACTTTTTTTTATTATTATTTTATTTAACTCTTGTGTACATACAAATTATATTTTGCTAATAAATAATGATATATAGCACACTCAAAAAGTGTGATTAACATGGTATTTGAGGGCGGGTCCTGCCCTACGGCAGTCCACGCAATAATTCACTCTTTGGAGTATAGTAATTTGAGATAAATAAATATCTCATTATTAAATAAATTAACCTACTTTTTTTTTGTTTTTATCTAAAACAATATGTCAGGCGCACGTTTACACTATCACTTATTTACATTACACACATATTTACAATCTGTAGTTCGTGTGATGCTTTCTTTTTAGCCGTCTTTGTTGGCGGAGTGGAGGCATATTCGCTGAAATATGAGAAATTGCCGGATTCGGGTGGGAGTCAGCTTTGGCAAGCAGCATCGAGTATCTCTTCTTTAGTTCGTCTTCTACCGATGTCAACGATATTTCGTGGTGGAGCTGGTCATTCCTTACGAACCAGGGCGCATTTGTTATTAAACGTAATACACGGTTCTGCAGCGTTTGTATCCGTTTTATTTGCGAGGTGGATGCAGAACACCAAATGGGAGAGCCATAAAGCCATATTGGTTTTATTAAGCTTAGATAAAGGAGTCGCTTAAGTGGGATTTGGACAGAATTGCTAGAGAGAATTGGTTTGATATTGCGAATTCAAGTTACACATGGGGATATGTGGTTATTCCAGGTTAGATGCAAGTGCGGCCCTAAATATTTATACAAGTCCGCTTGAGGTGCAGTAGTTCCGCCCAGTAATATATGTGAAGGCCTTGAGGTCTTCTTATAAGTAAAGTTAATGAGTTTGGACTTAGTAGAATTCAGGTTCCACTTTGCAGCCCAGTCATCAATTTTTTTGCAATAATTCTGCATTTTCGTTTCTGCAATATTGAGCGTGATTCTTTGGGATAGCACTGCTGTGTCATCGGCAAATTTGGCTATTTCGATGTTGCTATCTGCTGGAAAGTCATGCTCGTAAAAAATGTAAAAGAGGGATCCCAGAACACTTCCTTGAGGAACACTCACTGAGATGTTGAGTACTTCCGAGTTCGCTCCTTTATAGCTGACATAAAATTTAAAATAAGCCTTCACCAGCCGGTAGTAAGTATCGAGTAGCAACTTCATGATCTTATATAGTAGGCCCTCGTGCCGCACGTGATCGAAGGCCTTTTCAGTATCTATAAATAAACCTAGACAATACTTATTTTCCTCGTAAGTTTGTAGTATTTTATCCACTACTCTGTGGAGTTGCCACGGACAAGAATGAGACGCTCTGAATCCAAATTGTGTGTTCGGTATTAGAGGACTTAAATAACTCGGAAGCTTTGGAAATATTAGTCGCTCGAGGATTTTTGATAGTGTAGACAACAAAAACTTTGTCTCATATTTACTCTAAAACCTTATTCCGAGTTTGTTCATCTCTTCACTTCTTAAATGGTGTTTTAAAGACTAGTCACAGTTTTGTCAACGAATATTCACATAATGGCAAAATAAAATTCCAAATTGACATCGTTGCCTCTTTTATAATAATCGAATGTAATCTATTTTATTAACCAAAAGTACACTTTCATAAAAATATTTTAATAAAAATCTATCGTAGAAAATAAAAATAATATCAAACTGTGATAATATAATTTTTTACGAATGTAATCTATCTGATCGTAGTCAAAACTAAATTGTATTGGGTTGTCCGGAAAATAATGCAGGATTTTGGTATTAAACAAAAAAAAAGAAACTAGTTACTTTAAAGCAATGTTCTTTAATCAAAATAATTTCCCATACTCTCAATACATTTCTCCCAACGTGTTGGTAACTTATTAATTCCGTCTGAGTAGAATTCAGAATTTTTAGAATTGATAAAGTCAATAAATGCATTTTCCAGTTCCGTTTGATTTTTGAATATTATGTGTTGTAAGTAGTGGTCCAGGTGTCTAAAAAAATGGTAGTCAGTAGGCGAGAGGTCCGGAGAGTAGGGTGGGTGAGGCAAAGTTTCATAGCCAAGCTCCAATAATTTTTGTGACGTTACACGTGACACATGTGGTCGAGCGTTGTCATGCAACAAAATGGGCCCTTTCCGATTGACCAAAGAGG
>CM077104.1:31767380-31787097 GCA_039619505.1 Cimex hemipterus | reverse complement strand
TATATATATATATATATATATATATATATATATAAATTATAAATAGATATTTATTTTTTTTCAAGTCTGAATTAGCAAATTGACAAATGTTTTCATATTGTGATAGGTCAGTCGAGGTAAGCGGACAAATATCCATCCTGATTGTGTAAAATTAATATTTTTTAAAACTTGTTCCTTATATAAATACTTTATTTATATATCTTATCGATATATTTATAGTTAAGAGGTGTTAAGAGCGGTTTCCCCACGGTCGTTGTAAGGCTGTATTTTTACGAAGAAACCACGTTATTCAGTGTTGTTTTCTTTTCATTTCCCGTCACTTATCATCCCAGAAATAGATGGGTATCTTCGAAAATAAATTACAGAAGAGACGCCGCTTTCAAATTCAAGCCGTACCATTTGTCAATTGGGAGAATTGAGTCAGTGTGCACTTGCACGTGTTGGAGTCCTTTGATTAATGGCACACTCTCACATTGAAGAATTCAGGAATGAATAGAAATATTAAAAAATAATTCCTTATCAAATATAATCGATGAGTTGATAACTAATAACATCTACCAAGATAGGTCCTTTGCGATTGGCCCCAAAACATTTGTTATCGTAAAAACAAACCAATTAAGAAGTTAATAGATAGGCGTAAGATATAAATTACTCAAAAATTATTAGGGTTATTTGTAATTAATTCTTATTCTATTAATTTTAATTAAATTAACCGATATATTTTTGTTAGTTGGATAAAATAAAACGGAAAATACAACCCCAAAAAAATGTTAATCATATTTAAAAAACGAATTCACTTAAAAATAGTAAGTAAATGAAATGAAGATTACTCATTTTCAATTTTTTTGTCCATTTTAATCCACTTGTATTCTCATTAACATGGAAAGACATTGTATTAAATCAGAAGTTCGCATAGGCGGTTGGCGCTCCTCAGGGCGTGGTCTCCAGGGCTTTAGCCCGATTCCGAGGGACTGGAAGTGCCAATAAGAGTCCTGCCAGTGGATCTCGGCAACTCAGGAGATAAGTGCAGCGAGGGCCTAGAAAAGAGCACCTACTGACATGGTAATAGGTTTACCCGCAAGTGGCCGAAAAGTCTACGGAGAACAGAGGATGCACCCAATGCCTCGTTCGAGCTCCCCTCAGTGCAGTTTTGAGGAGGCCGTGTAATGGTCTGGGCTGGGATTTATACTGGAGGACGAACAGGACACCAAATTGTTGAATACGACCTCACCGCAGTCCGTTAAGCCAAAGAAATTACAGAGGAATACATACTTCAAACCAGGAATCTCATTGGCAGGGATTTTCGATTTCTGGATTTAGAATAAATTTTAATGCAATTTACAATAAAAATAAAAATACTTGTGAAAGTAAATACTACAAAGTTTACAATATTCCTAATCATTTTTGAACACTTTATAAACAAATTTGGCAAAGTCTATAGTTATATGTTTGGAACACCAAAGGCCGTTTTTAAAAAGATTTATTTTACTTTAAACATACAAAGATAGTTACAAGACAGAAAATGGCGAGAGAATCGTCAGAAGGATGTCGTACGCATGAAGAACGGGGAGAGAATACGCGCCGTTTGAGATAAGCGCTAGGTTTATATGAAGACGTAATGCAGAGTCAGCTGGGGCAGTTCCTTCAACACTTAACTTACGACACAAGTACAAGTCTATCTTTGGCACTCATGGCAGTGAGAGAATAAGAATCTTCAAGAACCTGCAGGATACAATTTATTAACGCATTCAAACAGTTTGGTAATCAAATAATACAGTGTGATGTAAACCAAATATTAACCATATGCTAATTTTTGAGGTAGTGCGTTTTGTAATATTACGTTTGTTATCCACAAATAACTAAAAGGCAGAATGTCCTTCGGGCCTGGCGATAATAAGGATTTTCGTAATTCCTGATTTACATGCAGCTTAATCCAAAACGTTCTTTCCTCCGTTGAAGAAAACTTCGATTTAACAGAAGGTAGATATTTTTGGTCATAATAATGGTTAAATGATATCGCGATTGAATTTGGGGGTATTCCCATAAAATGGGCTAATGTGTTAAGAGGGTTTGTCATTCCAGGTTTTATTCTGAGAAATATTCACAGGTGCATGATTTAGCACATGATAAATATATAATAAACTAAATATTGAGTCTTCTTGCTTGTGGAAATCATAAGTTATTATTATAATAATAATACCCTTAAGGGTATAATTTTTACTTGCGTAGGCCTAACCAAATTCTCTAAGTTTTCCCGGTTTAGAATAATACCATTGTTTATATAATAATTTAGTACCGTTATCATATCGATATGTTTTTTCCTTCTGCATCTATCTTCTTTCAAACGAAACAGTTTCGCATATTAATTGTTTTCTCTCAACGTCCATTAAACCAGGAACCAAGTACTGTTTCAATTGGAGTGCTTAATATGTATTGACTGAATTATACATTTTCCTTTTAGGTTTTCACGAAAGTAGTAATAATAATAAAGCACAAAGTAGTACAATTCATTAGGTTTAAAAATATTATCCCGATAAAAACACAAATTGAATAAAAAACAAATGGGTTTGTATTTCAAAGTTCCTTGTATTAAGATAACATTTTCCACTGGGGGGGCAACCTTTTTTATATTAGAGGTACTCACGCAAACTGTATTAATCATGTTTATAGATGCTTTATGACCGTGTGCTAGTTTTGAATTAAAAAAATATCTGCGGTAGGGCAACAGACACAGATCGCTACCTCAGGGCCACAAATATTTTAAATTATATATAGATCTTTATATCTTCATATCTACGATATGTGTTGCTTACTGGAAGGATGTATTTATTTCCGTGCATGGAGGTGCTGACTCCCCAATTACCAAGAGGAATATCGAGTCCTCTGGGTAAGGCGAATGAATGTGTGTTACGGAACAGTAACACATCAGTTAATTATGTCAAAAGAAATAATTTGCAGGAGAAAAAAACTCTTTTGGATGTCAACTTTTATTGCTGCCTGTTAACCTTTGCAAAGATAATAAGGAAATTAACATGAAGTAATTATCGTCATTCTGGAGGGTTTAAACTTCCAACAACCAATTTAACATCGTAGGGAGGAGTTAAAACTCTTTTCTATACCATTTGCATGTTTTTTCTAATTGAAATTCGATGGGCTAGGCAGAGATTCGAACCCAGAACCGGTAGCGTGGCTGAGTCGGTAGCCCTAAACTCTCGGCCAGCGCAGCTTTCTAATATACCTAAAATTATAAATGAAAAGAGAATAGAAGGTAATATGATAAAACAAACTCGAACAGCACAGTGTGGTAATTTGATCGTGTCCCGTAAAGCTTTCTCGGCATTCAGAAATTTATATGTTTTATGCTTAATATACAATTAAACCCTACATAGTATTAACCAATTATAGGAAATCGGATTGCAGAATTTTCTAACACATGCCATGACAAACAGGCCAGTGCTGGCACTCAGTATAGGGGCTTAATGGGGAAGGTCTCGAGGGCACCCTTGATTATGGCGGTGCAACAGGTTCTCGGGGTGGGAATGTGTGAGGAGTTTTGACGATTTAACTGAGAATTTTGATAGGAAGGAGTAGCTCTTTTGGATGCTTGTTGATTTGGCGGAACTCCAATGTTCCATGCAGTATGCCACATTAAAGTCTTGCACAGGGTTAGTCGGGTTGAGTAAGATAAAATAGATTTCGATACTAATCTTCGTAGCTGTTCAGGTATTTTGTTAAGATGATGACTTTCTGCAGTCATCGTCAGTCTGATGTCTAGTTCTAAAGTTCTAAGCATGTGCCCTGAATATATCTTTGTTGTTGAATAGCATGTAAAAAGCAAGACTATTTTTTCAATTTACATTTTTGTAACATAACTAACAATATGTAATTTTCATATACATTTTTTATTGTCTTGTGCTCCACTTTTTGCACCAGCCTTCGATAAGCTCAAGATGTTATTGGTTGCTGTGGGTAGCATGGGTATGATTCAAGTTAGAGAAAATAAATGCAGTATTGTCCTTAAGTGGTGATAATGGTATTAAAATTAAAAATACGTCAATCATAGGAATGATATACGTGTCGTGTGACGCCGACTTCGCAGGTATTGCCTATGATAGAGTTAAACATTTATTGTCTTTTAGTTCATAAGTGGAAAGCGTTCATTACTAGGAAGAACATACGCTTTTTATACAGTAATGTAATCCAAGTTTCTAAAAGGAATATCAACTGTGTTTTCCATTATTTACTGTAAAATATAGCCTTGTCAAATATAGCTTGTCAGCCGAAACGTAGCACATCACCAGAAGACCGTAGCAAGAACACATCGTTATCTACTAAGAACTAAATGAATTGTTGAAATTACTGCATAAATTACTCAATTATTTAACAATACTTTTTATATTTGGATACATAGTATTGTACGAAGATTTAACCTGATTCACAATTGATACTTAGCGTTTTTTATATAATTGTTATTACTAAAATAATATTTTTAGTTTATATTTATTATTATATATAACTTTTTTTTAAACGTCCACTTTATCGAGCGAGTGGGCGAATTATTACTATATTGACCACTAATACAAAGTTTTGTCGGAATAATAATATAAAATAAATGTAATAATAAAATATAAATTCTTATTTTTACAGGTAGGATGGTCGGCACTGAGGTGACGTTACAAATCGTGGCAACTTTAAGCGGAGCGGCTCTTGTCAGTTTTCTTCTTATCGCATTCATTAACGCAGAAGCGAAAAGCAGAATATCACACCAAGGTAAGTCTACTTTATCGTCATCCTGTTAACCCTCTAAAAAAATCACAATTAACATTACTTAGTAGCGTTAATAAAACAAAAATCACGTTTTTATTGTTCCTTTTCCATCCTTTTAAAACTTATACAAATGTAGCAGTCAGTTAAAAAGTTAAGGTTGTGTTAGCGTGTTACGTGTTAAATAAAGCGTCATATTTCTGAATGCTAGGCTATACTTATTTTTATTCTTTTGTCTCTGGCTGTCTGTCTCCTGTTTGCCCACACTCTCTCACCTCTCTTTATCTTTCTGTCTGTTTCCTCAATCGACAGTATATGGATCGAATTTGGATGGAAATAGTTTTAAAATTTTCTTTTTCAGACATATAAGTAAATCATAGAAAAAGAAAGTAATATGATGAGGAAATGAGTATTCTCTCTCTCTCTCTCTCTCGCTCTCTCTTTTCATTTTCTTTCTTTCTCTTGCTCTCTATATATCTATCTATTATTCTATCTATTTATCTCACTCATCTAATTCCTAACTTTCCCTTTCTATTAATGCGTACAAGCTCTTTCCTGTCTCACATTGTTTTATTTCATGTTCTCTCTTCCTCCCTCCCGCTCACTCTACCTCTCTCCTTCATCTTCTCATTTATTCTCTTCTTCTAACTTCCCTCATTTTTCTACCCTTTCTTACGTTTCACGCTTCATCTTTTTTTTTTTGTAACTCACTCTCTGTTTTTTTCCACCGACTCTCTATTCTTCTACGTTACAATTTTCCCTTTCTCTCAATCTGTACACACTTTTCCTCCTCATTCTCTTCCCCCCTCTCTCACTGTCTCTCTCTCTCTGTCTCCGTCTCTCTCTTTTTCTCTATCCCTAATCTTTCTACTCATCCTAATGTTTGTTTATCTCCCTCTCTGTTTTTCTCTCACCTACCCTCTATTCTTCTCATTCGCTCTCTCTACCAACTTTCTAACTGTATCTTTTGTAATACGTTATCATCTTTTGTAATGTAATTATACATTTCATTGGCCAGCAGTATATTATTATACTCAATTAAAATTGTGAGAAGTAGCAAAACATTGAAAATACAAATTGTGAAAAATTGTACGCTCCTTTTAAATTCTGTATCATCCACAGGCTTATCTACGATGGAAAAAACAACTAAAAAGCAGGCGATAAATAATTCTTATATAATTATTCTGTTATGTTAGTCACAAGGACTGAATTGAGAAAAATTAGCAACATAGGAATAATATGAACAGTAATAATGTACTGGAAACTTAATGTGGAATCACCTGTTGTTACTAGCGTTAAAAACCTTATGATTTCATAATAAAACCTATGATAGAAACAAAAGTAAGCTGAAACATAATTAAGGAAATTAAATAAATTTATTAAGAATTGTCGGAACAAAGACTCAGTTGCTACATGTAGGTTTATTTCATTTATATATTTTATAAAAATAATTTTACGATTGCGTCACCTCGTCTTTTTCACAAGTGGAATTTCAAAATTGTTTTAAACATAATTTCTTTACTATCTGTAAAATGCCTTAGAAACTATGATAACATCGGAAAAATCAGTGCACCCTGACAGTCTGATTATTCCATTTATCTGACGGTTACTCCCAAGATTTCTTATCTTATCTGTTTCGGATGGTTTGTGAGATTGAACGGTCCAGATAGAATTCACCGAATGTTATACTCCCTCTAGATTTAGCCCAACCCCACCAGGATATCATCACATGTAATAATAATATTATAAAATCTTTTATTCCGAGAAATGTTTACAACTATTTCTTAAGCAGAGGGTTAATTAAATCACACATACATTTCCTAATGAATCTTTTCTACCATTATAACTTTCTTAGAGATCGATTATGTTTCGTGGTCCGATTGAGCAAATAAATTCTTTTCAAATAATTAATCTTTAAGTGAGGTATTGGTTGAAATAAAAACGTAAGCGTCACGAGCGGGATTCGAACCCACTTCCTTCGGCTACATACGCCGCTTCTCTACCACTTGAGCTATCGTGACTTCCATCCACTCGGACACTTCTATCTCAACCCCATCTTCTTTGAAGTATAAGTTAGTTTTTCAAATTTCTTTTCTCCACCTTCTCCACGTTTCACAATTAACTCTCCATAATCCTTACCCAACAGAAACCACTCTATCAAACGGCTAAAGAGGAGATGAGGGGACCTACTAAACGAGGATTAGTCCTCGCGAATAATTGGGAGAACAACAATGGTTGTGAACTCCCTTCGCATTATATGATACATCATTTGTAAATCCAGCTTATTACATCATGCAAATAAGGTTACAGATTGTAATAAAAAATATGTATCTTTGATATAAGAAAAATCTGTCAACAAAAAGCTAAACTAACTTGCTAAACACTTTAGCGCAACCAGCGAATGAGTATTTCAAATACTTTAATTATTTCTTAATTAAAGATCTCAGCGTACATTTATTATTAAAAAGTTAGTGAAGGAAGTTTATATATTACAGTAAAGTTGTAAAATGTTGAGTTATAAATCTGCTGAATATAAAAATATTTGTAACTAAATGAAGTCGTATCCTTTGATTCTAAGCTTTAGGGGCAGTCCTTTTACGCTATCGTTCAGAGCAGTTTTTTACTTATAAAGTCTACTTTTTATCCCGCTCTGTTTGCAACATGTTGCATGCCATTTAAAGACAACTTTTAATAAACAGAATAAGGGTAAAAAAATATTGACTCAGGGGACAGTCTTCTTTAAGCCTAGAATGTGCTGGGAGTGGCCCCGGTAATCAGACCTGGCCTCAAAGCATGTAGATGTCACTTACCAACCCACCAATGCGGTCGATTCACAGAACATTCTCAGTTCGCCAACGTTGAGCCGGGTGTTAAAAATCGTCAGGTGAAGGTTCACCAGCCTATTCAACCCTAAATAATTGACAACAAAAATATTTATTTTTTGTAAGATATGTTTTAATTTAATTTGAACTATCATTTGGTGAAAAAGATTTAATTTGTTTAAATCGTCCCTGTTCAAGTTGACGTTCTTCACCAAATGAATTTTGGTTTTAATTTATTATTTTTGAATTTACGGAATTTCTTATGAATTTTTAAAATTTGTCCCAAAATTTTTCTAAGTCGTAAGATTATTTAATTTAATAAAATATTTGCAAGAAAGATATACTTGAAGGTTTTTAAATTGATTATTTTAAATTAATATTGATTTAAAATATTGTTACAACCAAATCTACTCAAAATTATTTAAAAGACACTTACGTTGGAAAACCCGTAAAAATAACTAATGAACACAAAAGAAATATTAATAACAACAATAAGAAAATACGAATTGTTAGAAGAAAATAATAGAAGTATTAATATACAAAATTATAATTTTAGTGACCGTTAGTCAATGGTTGTTCTGAGATCGTGAGATGCGGTGGTTTTTGTTGAAATGCAGACGCCACAAGGCCCATATATGTTTAACATATGTGTTTAAAAAAAACCTGGAAGTTGAATTTGCTTTCTAGCCGAAAGTGAATGCCGCAATAAATATCCCATTTATTTTACTATTGACACTAGTACGTTTACTGGGTCCGTCTATTTTCTCTTATTTACGTTACCCTCACTCGCGCGTGCCGAGAAACTCTTGAGTGAAACGCATGCCGCCGAGACTATTAAAACACAGCAAAACGGAACAGAGTCCTTCAGTTCATTTTCTCATGCTTCATTGGCTAACATAAACGTAAAACATTATTGTGGTGATTAGTGACCGTTAGTCGATGGCTATTCAGAAATCGTGAGATGCGGTCTGGTATGATGTAGGTTTCAGAAAACATTTTCTTTATCGTGTCAATGTTTCGACCTTTATTGAGATCATCTCCCTTGGGCACTGTCAACACGACACGCAAGATTGGCACAATTACACAGAAGACAAACACTTTGAGCCCTGAAGATGATCTCAATAAAGATCGAAACGTTGGTGCGATAAAGAAAATGTTTTTCTGAAACCTAATCTCACCAGACCGCATCCCAGAACGCCGAATAATAACAATCAATGTTAATAATGTTTTATTTAATATTTGACGGTTTTTTTGTATTTTAAGACATATCGGCTGAAGAAGGTGAGGAAATCGATACTTGTTTTTTGAAAAAACTAAAGACTATTTTTTATCAAAGTGTGTTTTTGGTTGTCTCTATCTAAGGGATAGAGTGGATCCAGATAAAACATCAGTTTTAACAACAACCTACAGAATAAAATAACAAAAACAACATTAACAATCTTTGATAATGTTTTTATGAACTAAAATTTTGCTTTTAAAAATTATAGTATGCAATCACATACCTTTTACTGCTAAATTTACAATTTTCAATTTTATATCACTCCCATTTATTTCTAGCTTATGGGTCCCAAATATGAAGATTTAATTTATATAATATTATTCCTTCAACATTTATGTTTTTATATTAAAAAATGCTTAGTTCAATTTTTGAATTTGGATTGTATATATCATTTGTAAAAATGTTGATGGTATATCCTCAGTGAAGACTTTTATTTTTATTTTTAATTTTTACTCGTACTAATTTTTAATATTACTTACTTTTTGGTTCAATTTCATTTTATTTTACTTTCTACTATTATTATTTATTCATTTTTGTCAACCCCAAACGATCTGCTTTTCCTTTTTGTTGTACAGTTCTCAGAGACAGTCCCTCAGGCGGTGAACTAATCAGGTGAGAAATGCCTTACAACTTTCTCTCGCTCTCTCTCTCTCTCTCTCTCTCTCTCTCTCTCCCTCTCTCTCTCTGTCTCTCTCTCTCTCTCTAAAAAAAATTCTCTTAATATAGTATACCCTAAAAATCTTTTGCTACTTATCATAGAATATTGAAAATCTTGTAAAGATTTATAAAATATGTTAAAACATAAGTATACATTCGTTTTTATATCATTGTAACATTACTCATTCATCGAACTATCAGGAAGTTGAGTGAATCGCACCTATGATAAACTTAAAATAGCAACAGCCTCAATTGATTACTTTAAATGCCTTAATAATCTGACTGGCATCTTAAAACTTTTATTATCCGTTTTTTCCCTTTTGGAATCCGAGTAAGTACTGAAATAAATAAAATATAGAGTAAAGTACGAGATTAGATTTTAAGGCTCTTCAAAGGTAGAAACACACAAGCGAGTGTTAAGTTCACTGTGCTGATTGGACTGTTATTTGAAGTTCTCAAGCCGGTATATTACTCTACAGAACGTCATTCAACTTGAAACTGCTGTCCAACTTTGCCCACTTTGTTCCACGGGAGATAACAATGCCAGGCGTTTCTCTTTTGTTGAAGACAATCCATCTTATGGTGTTGGTTAAATTATGCTTTTCGCACTTTTCCAAAAAAAAAGTTCTTAAGCTATTTTCTAATTGGTTCGACTGTAAACTGAACAGTTTTAGTCCGAAACCTAAAGGGTTATTTTTTTACAGTGCAGTAATAATAAGCACTGTGTAGAATTAAGAACATAAATAGGTTGAGAAAATTTCAAAAATTATAAAGTTTGAAGGAAGAATTCTTTTTTTTTCGAAATCGTTTCCTCCTTGTCGAAGTAAAACCGGCCATACTCAGCATTGCGATTCATGCTGACTTGGACGTTCCGTTAAATCGAATTACCTGATCGTTTCAAAAATGATCATTGCGAATCGCGTATTTGAAAATTGTCATCTCCCCTTTTTTTCCTTTTCCTTGGGGATCCAATAAATCCACATCGGGGCTGTCGAACAGTGATAGGGCCACGTTTACCTTTAGTCACTCTATTTACACTGATACGTCAGTAATTTTATCGTTTTATTACCGGCGGCAAATTCTTTCGCTCCTTTGATTGTTTTAACTGGTTTTAGAAGGCTTAAATTTTAAGTACCATAAAACCTTTGTTTTATAGTCTGTTATTGGAAATAATAATTTTAAAAAATTTAAATCAATACCAGGTGAGTGTCCCTGTGACTATGATCACCAATAAAGAACCAGACATGTTCGTGCGATTTTTAATTTGTTATTGTTTCAATACCGTTAATCAACAAATCGATACAGGAGTTTAGGTATTTCCATCGCCTAATACCAAGAGAATGAAGTCAATTCATTGAGGAAGATTTGATTGTAAATGATGCAGATATAACAATAAAATATTTTCTTTCTTATGACTTTAACCCATAAACGTGCTTACTGAATGAATTTAGCTCGGTACTCCGGTGGCCGAGGCACATAGTCGCAAGTGCGTACGGTGATGAAAAAATAAGCATACTTCCCAAAAGATGTTGACGACGAATTGATGGAAGATATCGAACTTCATTCAGAGAATATGCCAGCAGCTTGCACAACGTAAGTGACGAAACCGTTCGATCAAGCTTACACCGGCTTTGGAAGACGTGGAACCTGTGCAAATACGGTCCTCATAAAATGACCGACGGTAAGAAGCTTCAGCGTTTAAACATTTTCATGCTTGCGTACTTAGAATTTTAGCTCGGTGCTCCAGTGGCCGAGGAACCTAGTTGCACAATGCCGACCGCATCTTACAATTTCTGAATAAGTAAGAGCAACGTTTAAAAGCCCGTAAGGTGAAAAAATCTTACTGGGATTAAGAACTATTTTTAAAAAAGACTGAATAACTCACTCATTCCACCTTTCATCATTTCTACCAAATGATCCTTCACATTAACCCGAAAGCCGAAAACCAACAAATGATTATGATTTGATTTTGGTGGTGTACTGTTTTAAACTTTTTGAACCACTTTTGGGCAATGCGTTCACTTATTGTCTCATCGTCATACGCAGTGCCAATTTTATGAGTTAGTTTGACGGCAAAAGTACCGAGCTAAATTCTAATGGAGTTGAGAAACTATACAATGATACTTCTAAATAATTGACTAATTATAGTAACTATCACTTTGCGATAGCAGGTCACCTGGTAGAAAATGACAGAAATGAACCTACGATACCGATTACATAAATGACTACTGTACCACAGATCTAACCTCTCTCATATTGATTCAATTAGGAGCTGCTGGTAAAGCTAGTTGGAGGATGGAATGGCCATCAGCAGTGTATCCTAGTAAAATAGTGCCAAAACGGGAACTCTAAAATACCTGTCGGCCAGGTAGACCTTAAGGTTGTGGTTGTATTGTGTAGGATACCTCTTAATTTCCAAAAGAAACCCAGGTGCCAGATTTTATTGAAATCCTATTCAGCATCGATGAAGAACCTGGACAGCATTCCTTCTTTGGAACGGAGGATGCAATGATGTCCACAACAAGATGGCATTGTTCAACAACTCTGGTGATGTCTTAAACCAAATTGACGGTCGCGGATAGTATTAGAAGATAGGTTGAAGAGTAGTATTCCTTAGGGTTTTAAGGGGTTTTTAACGAGAATACAAAGGCACTAACAACTGATGGGAGGGCAGGAATTCGGAAGGCTTATAAATCTGAACGACGATCGTTCGTAGGGCTTATGAAGTGAACACTTCCCATGGCGTCTGGTATTAAATGGTACAGAGAGTTGCATTATAAAGGGTTGATAAGAAAACTAGGCTTTTGTTGGGGGATTACGAAGGATTGAAAGGGGTAATGAGGTCAAATCCAGGAGCTTTCTAGAGGGGAAGATTGTTAATTTTGTATTTGACGTCAGAGGGGGTAAAAGGTTTAGGAACAAACAGAGTGAGATCGGAGTGTGATTTTGTTGTAAAGTTATTGAAGTTGGGGGAATTAAAAACAGGTTTTGACTTTAAAAATTTCCCATAAGTTCTGTTTTATTAAAGAAAGATTTTTTGTGACCGTAAAAGCGATTCGGCAAGAATGTTAACATGGACTGCAGCAATATGGTTTCCGAATAATCTTGATCTTGGTATGGCCAGAATGAAATTAAAATTTTTCAAATTCGACCTATTTTAAAAATTGCCAAAATAAAGTATTTAACAAATGGTTTCAAATTTCGTTGAAGATTGACTGAAAGAGTATTCATTTCATGGAATGTAGTAGGGTTGTAGCACTTGGCAATGCTTGGATTGACTTTTGTCAACTTGTAGTCATCTTTAGGATTGTTTTGCCCTGATATTGATCTTAATATAGGTCGAAAGTTTGGCAGATCGAACATTTTTTTAAAATTTCAGATCATAACGAGATCCAGATTATTCGTGAGTAGAATAGTCGTCGATACTTCTAAATTCTTTAAACAGAAACGATATGATTCGACAGCTGGAGAGCGAGAGTTTTTTTCGCAGGCGACTTTGTAGCCCGAGGCTTGTTAATTGTTGTAAGAGATTAGTTCGCATCACCTCCGACCGTAAATTAGTGGTGGATTTAGCCAGACTCACCGCAAAACCCAAATCCTAATAATCCAGATGATCTGACACACGGTACGGTATTTATTTTACTCATCGCTAATGAGAAATTCTGTTTGTTTTCATGGGATAAAAATTTAACGGAGGCTTAAGTTGGACTTAATTAGGTTCTACAGTATGCTCAAATAAATGGGTTATTAAAACACACAAAAAATTAAATATTCTTAATGTTTATGAGCGTAGTTGCTAAACCTTTATTTAAAAAATCTATTATCCGTTCAATTAGTCCCTATAATTACTACGATTTTCATCCTTTAACCCCCATTTATTTTTTATTTTTTAAATCTAATGTTTTATTATTAAAATTAAGATTTTATTAGCAACAATTTATGTGTATTTGGACACGGGACCAAGATTGCGGGTTAGTTGGTCAGAACAAGTTTACTTGCTCAGCGATTGGTAATTCAAAGGGCCGAATTGTGCACGATGCCCAAACTCGGGGGTTGACAAATCAATTATTTATGTGTTTCGTAAAGTTTTTGGTTAATTCAGAAGTTCTGGCCAGACCTATTGATTTACGTTGTTAAACATGGCTGTAAATAATTATAGATTTACACATTTAATTGCAACTTGCTATGAAACGATGAAACGATTGATTAAAAAGGACTCTGTTCCTTTTGTTGTGTCTATTTCTCGGCGGCATGCGTTTCTCGTCACGTGTTTGAGGTAACGTAAATAAGCGAAAATAGACGGATCCAGTAAACTGATCAGTGCCGATAGTGTTATAAATGGAATATTTATTGCGGCATTCACTTTCGGCTAGAAAGAAAATTCAACTTCCAGGTTTTTTAAACATTTAGGGCTGTGACGAACGGGGTTCGAACCCACGTCATTGGACTCATTTCCCCGCTCACTCGAAGTCTCGATAGCTCAAGTGAAAAGGAGCTGCGTATTAGACCGAAGGTGACTCGTGACACTAGGCTTTTCACCTCAATCAAGCCATTACATAAAAAAATAATCAATCAATTATTTAAACAGTTAAACTACTATAGAATGCCAATAACAAGTACAAAAATTACAAACCTGTGCCAAAAAGGTATGTTAAGTAATTTTTTAAATTTGCAAACATTGAAGATCAAGAGAAGTAGAAGACATAATTTTACCAATGAACTTTTTAATGGTTTCCTTTTATTAAAACGTCGGTGAGAAGAGTTGGAAATTTTTATAAATCTGCAAAATCGGCCATTTTTTTTACGATGCGCAATTAAAATAATGAGAACGAATTTCGGCTCGTTGTTTCATTTATTACTAAATGTGATATTACATGCTCGGTTTAGGTGCACATTAATCTCCACCGCCTCGTCTTATTAAGAGCGAAACGACTGTCGGAAACAATGTCAGAATCTTGGAAAACATCCCATACTGACGTGTAATAATTCAATCTTATCATCTCGGCAATAACGATTTGAGAAATGGGCGTTAATGTGCACAGCTTCGTTACACGTCTAAAAGGAAATGTTGATATATTTCTGCTGACTGGGGTGGAATTTAAATTTATAAATTTTATCGCTTAGACTTTTTTCCCAACACATTATATTTATCTATGTACCAGCCAAATGAGACCTTGTATTAATTTCACATTGGTTTATAAATAAAATTATAAACATACTTAAGTTCACCTAGTTAGTGAGCTAGTTTAAGTAGCTGAGTCGGCCTCCTTATTTCATAATTTTTCAAAAAGTAATTCGAACAACTTGGTCGCTTTCAGTCGCCTCACTGAGTAACAGTTCGTGTTTAAGTGACTTTCAAAGCATAGGTAGTGCTTATAAGCATAATGTATAATCTCGTGTACGTGCGGGATGTCGATGTCTCTGTCAATGCCACAATTCGCGCAAAGCAATCAGTATACATATTTTAGAATTTCTATATTTGTTAATAGTTCTACTATTATAGAATTATTTTTTGGGCACAGACCAGAGTTGTATACAATACAGATTTGAAAAATATCGAAAATCATGTTTTCTATTGACAGTTTGGTATTTGTTTCCAGCAGGCCATAAAATTGTCGGTATTTCAAGTCAAATTCTCTCCTTTTTTTGGTTGACATGCCATTTTGCAATTTAATTTTTTATTTATTCTTTTCGCTTAAATATTT
The DNA here is from genome assembly GCA_039619505.1 of Cimex hemipterus. Lineage (NCBI taxonomy): Eukaryota > Metazoa > Arthropoda > Insecta > Hemiptera > Cimicidae > Cimex > Cimex hemipterus. The sequence continues at coordinate 31,771,870 of CM077104.1, read as the reverse complement.
TCTGAACTCAGAAATGCTATTTCCCTTTTGAAGGTGGTTTATTTATTTATTTAATACTTTTCAGTCGTAGTGCCGGTTTCTCATATACATATAATATTTTTTTAATTGTAAATTTAACTTATAAGGATTTCTGGCCGCTTATTATATGATCTGCCGAGAATCTATTTGGATGTATACATGCCTTTTCCCCTGTGAGGATTGTGTCATCGAGAAATGTTAGAATGGTTGTTTTCTTACGATAGGATCTATGGGAATAGGGCTACAGAGTGCTACTATGTGTTAAGCCAGTTTCGAGTATTCGTCTTGTTACTGATTTATACAATTTCAATTCTGCACACGGAATTAGTATGAAACTGAAAGGACAAAACACAACAAATAGATTTAATAACAGGTTTTAAAAGTATATTTATACGTGAACATTAAACCTTTCAATGTTTAAAGTGGCTCCAGTCCTCGAGAAGCACACACTCCGAGTGTATGCCGTGAGATTGGGTACCGAGATTGGGTTCCAGAGCTTATCAACAGCTAGGTCGTTTCAGCAACTAATGCAATCTCTCAATCAAAACCCATTCAAATTCTCAATTACTCTTAAACACATCCTCAATTCACTCAAATTAACTGAGTACTTGATATTCCTCTCTCACCCTGTACAAATGTGATGTAAATCTAATTGAGGGTCGAAGGCCTGCTTAATATTCCTCCATGTCCCCCACACCTTTATCTCTTCACATTCACGCTAATAAATACATTTATTCTCAATATATAAAAGGAACAAAGTATCGACGAAGAAACAACCATGTTTCCTCGACACATTGAGCTTAGGCCTCAATTTTAGGAAATTATTCCAATTTTTCAAAATGTCTGAGAATGGCACCTTTCAATTAGGTGGACACATCGAGCAAACCTTTGTCTAAAGTGTTGTTGCGTAGTGGTAGGTTCAACATATTTTTAAGCAATGGTTTTTTAGATGATGTACGCTATCCTTCTTTCCTGGTCCTGTCGACGATTAACAATACAGAATAGTGAATATCTGCTGTAGTTGAGTACTTGGCTCTAATCCATACAGGCGGCTCTGTATAATCACTTTTTTAATATAGAGCATTAGTATTTTCAACACTGGGTTTCAAATAGGTTTGGGATTACTGAGAGCAACATCTTTCGTCAGTAGGATGAAACTTCGTGTAGTGATTTTGCAGATTCTTTGTCGTCGAAATCTCAGCCACTTTCCAGATATTATGGATAAAGCTAATGTTTGGAAATGATTTAACGTAATTTTACTCTACAACATCTTATAATGTTAATTGTAATGTATAAATTTAAGCCCAGACTTTTACAGGCAGTTAACAGTTCTCGCTGTTCCTGGTTAGGTTGGGTAATAGTAGAATAATAATAATACACTAATATAAATCGCCTAGTTCTTTCTTTTTTATGATTAAGTTTTTATCAACAACCACGGTTTTCTCCAGTCCGAATATTCTGAAGTAGCTCCTCGCCTACCGAACGCGGTTTTGGAACTAGGCTGGCAGGAGATAAGCCGTGATTCAGTGTCCATTTGATGCCAGATAGGATGGGCCCAAGTAATTGATTCTATGTAATTTGTATAAATAGTATTTCTGCCCGAAAGTACAAAAATTCATTTCGTACCGAAAATCCTCGAATTATAACAGATCTGGCATTAGCGAACTAATTTTATAAACTGGTCGGTTTATATTATAATTACATTAAAAATAAATCATGATGTTTTTTTAACTCAAAGGACAATGCGCAAAAATTAGATTACCAGGTCTTTTTACAAAAATTTATGTTTACAAAGGAACCGTAAACTTTATGGTTGTTTTGTAGTTTAAAAGTTCGCACCATATTGAAAAAATACCATTCAGCAAATATTTATTCTGTACTTTTACATCAAAGTTTTGAAACGTTCACCTTAATGTTTCCTAGAGATATAACAGGTTTATTTCTTTGCTATAGTATTCGAAGTGAAAATGTAAAATAAACGAACTCTTCAAGTATTGATTTAACAGAACGTATCTGCATACAGCCTTACCTGGCTACTTTAAATCTTCAGACAGCTAAAAATTCAAATCTAACAAAAATAAATCAACCTCTGGCAGTATTTTTACAATATATTGATCAAGTTACAGTTCTCAATAATTCCAATTAGTATTTTTTAATTTGCATTAATCCTACATTTTCCCTTATTGGACACTTACTTAATAAACTATGTAATAGTTTTATATATTTATATACAGAAAAAACGGAATAACGGTTTAACCAAAGTTTCACCGTATTTTCCAGTAGCTTCATCATGTGATTTAAATTTTTAATTTATTTAAATGACCGTTTATAGTTTAATCAAATTAAACTAAATCTTAATAAGATAATCTGTATTTCTTCGAAATGACAGATTTGGTTTACTCATTGACTCTTTTAGACATAACGTTCGTGGAAGAAAATCGTAAGGAGCCACCCCTCCATCTTTCACAAATGAAATATTTATCTTCCACACAATAACTTTTTACTAAACGGCCGTGATAACAAGTGGGTGAAGTATAAAGTATAAAACTCGCGGCGATGGATTTGGAAAGAACTGGACGGATGTAAAACCTTAACTTGTTAAGGCGCTGGTCAACCATACCGCAACGCCTAGGGGTCTTTCTCGTATAGCCGCAGCCGCTGATAGTTGGGTTGGATTGGAGTGAAAAGTTCTTTACTCAACGACTACAATTTCTAGTGAAAAAAAGAAAGAAAAAAATTAATTGAAAAAAATTTTTAAAACATTTTTCATCAACTACACAGCTTGTTAATTGAGCAGAAGGTATGAGCAAATGGTAAATAGTTACTTGTGTTAGTTAATATTTAATAGTATGTAGTATTTATGGGCCCCTCTCAGTTTGAGAATTATCTTACAGTATGTCCACTACCAGGTGTGCCGGTGGTTTAAAAAAAAACTATTTGTAAGTATGCGGGATTCGAATTCAGAGCCGCTGTATTCGAACCCGCGACTTTTACCATACCGAAGAATTATCATTGATGATTGCATTTTATTGATTGGATCGTAATGAAGGTTTTTAAACTTTTTACCGCTGTAATTTTACCAACTCACTGCTATATTTTCCTGTTTCGCCAATATAGTAGAGTAAATCCAAGTGCGGTAACTTAGATTAGATTTTTTTGGAATGGCTAAAGAGTCTTGGGCACAGTATACATCAATAAGGTTTATTGTGCTCCTCAGGTGGATCATTTTTCTTTGCCCATGTACTCCTTTCTCTTATTAAACCTTCACAGTCACATTTATGTCTATTGTCGGGAAACCTTACTTTTTTCTGACGTGTGTTGTCAGTTGAGGTATGACTTTCATGGCAGTCTTTTACTTGTTGCTCTCCTGGGGTGTGTGGGGCACTAGGATGCCTGTTTCCTCTAAACATCAAAACAGGGAACCCAGATAATTCGCGCTCAAGCACACCTTGAAACTCTCTAAATGAGCCAAGGAATGGCCCTTCAATTAAAATGAACACAAAGAGCGACTTTCTCTACACGCCCCTGGCCTATTGTTAATCTCGTGAGGATGACCCCTCTTTTACCAGTCAGATCCTTCCAGAGCAACGTATCGACAATCAGTGAGACCTTCTCTGCCAATCTTGCAGCTACTTGATCTTAATTACATTTATATTAACTTTATTTATAACGTAACCTCGAAATGATCAAAAGCGTGCTTTTCGAGGCAAATCTGAACGAAATGTTTATTTCACTAAAAAGCCGATGTTATCTTAAAGAAGCGAATATTTTTTTGTTGAAAATCTTAATAAAAACATTTTAGTCTACTTTTGACAAAGAAAATGAAGAAAACCGAATTTAATTTTTCATTTGTTGAATTTGTCTGTGTGTTTTCCATATTCTTTGGAGTTATTTACCATCAACACAGCAAGCCCGGAATATAAGAAATAAACATATACACATTCTAATATACATGCATACGCGCTATAGATTTTTTATTATTTAACTATTTAAATATCACAATTTTTTTATATTAATTACAATTAAACCCTAGTATTTCTTAAATAGAAAATGTAATAACGTTTCTATTTATATTATGTAACAAACAATTGGACTCTTCTTTAAAGTATAAATGTCAAGTACCCATTGGATGTAATGGACGAGAGATCAAACCTATTTAAAATTCTTTTTTTATACTATTATCAATTAAAAAGGCCATGGTTTCTGCCGGGAGTCGAACCCAGAACCGCTTGTGTGGCAAATACGAGTCAGTCGCCCTAGCCACTCGGCCATTGCGGTCTATCTAATCGCTATATTACATATTGATTTGCTCATTAGAAAAAGAGCGTAATTGTTTTTTTTATAATTTTAAATTATTAGATATAATTTTTTTAGTATTATTTAATAATTGATTAAAGGCTAGAGTGTAATTATTATCGAAGGTTTAATGAAAATATAAGGAGGCTAGCCGTTGTGAACTACCAAACAGTTTC
>CM077104.1:31685586-31766980 GCA_039619505.1 Cimex hemipterus | reverse complement strand
GAGAGAGAGAGAGAGAGAGAGAGAGAGAGAGAGAGAGAGAGAGAGAACTATGGGTAAGGTATGCTAGAAGGATTCATAGATATCAGATGATCATTTTCATATTTACCGACATAAAGAGAAATATATCATCGAAATGTCAAAGATTTAGTTTTTGGGAAAAAATTAATTTGCCCAAAAGTTAAATAATATAAGGAGGTTTAACTTGTTAACAATAATTTTATTATCAATTGTTTATCGGTTATCTTTCTTTTTTTTTTTACAATTCATTCTATGTAACAAGTAAAACACATAGTACAAACATATAAAAAATAACGTGGAAAATCGACAAAAAAAGAGCACAAGCGATTGAAGCCATTATGATACCCAGACGAACACCTAATTAGAATAGGATGAATAGGATAGGAGTTATATGAAGTTTTCTGAGATACTTGGAAGTAACGATCGTTAGGATAACTTGTTTTGAGTCCCAAAAGTCCAGAGTACCATATCCGGTGAAAGACTTGATGTATATCCAAGTACACATGAGAGCATTTAGCTCATGTGAGGTGGATTTGACAATTAACTATTTAAAACGCGTTACATGAAGAGTGGAGCTTAACATTTCTCGCAGTCAGCCGACAATTCCATCTTTTGTATTTTGGAAATGACTTACCGGCAGGCCTTGAGGATCCCACATCAGGTGTTAGCAGTCCGGGGTTGGGATCAGCAGTTATTTCAGCACCGGGGGATTCGGACCCAGGACCGCTAGCATGGCAGCAACTAATTGGACGCCCTAACCACTCGGCTATCTACGTTCGCTAAATCGTAGTTGGGACGTACCGGCCTAGCCGCATCGTCCGCTTTTTCGCAACCCTCCAGATTTAAATGTCATAGTAATTGAGATGAAAAATAATCTTTTTACAAAAACCCGATGAAATGGTGACTCTTCAAAGAAACTCAAATATTACGTAATACGGTGTGCTAACGGTATTAAACAAAATAGAAAATCACACTAAAGAAGATTAGTCCATTTGTCAGAATATTGTCTTGAATAATATTTCCTTGAACTCGTTATTTAAAAATTAGTGTTTCGTCTCGTCTGTACTTTACTTATTGTTTATTTAAATGAGGCGCGGAATAAAATTTTTGCCAAAAAACTTGTTATCGTAATTTTTACTTTCAGACCCATTAGTGCTCGTCTTGGTGTTCGTGATTACACGAAGCAAGAGCAGATAACTTTTCGTCACTTAAAACCTTAATGGTCCTCTCTTGTTTGTCTTTCCAAACTTGTGCCTGTCTATCCTTGTTCGGCAGACAGTTCAACGCATGAAACTTTTAAAGGGGCAAGACTGGGGTTGTGCGAATGCAGTGTTCTGAGTTCGGCGAGTCATTACCTCTCATACCTCTGTGAGGATCTCAGTTGCACTTTGGTGAATAATTATGATCTTTACATGACAAACGCAAAGTTGTTAATTAGTCATTACCCAAAGAAAAACTCATACATGGTGTTATCCTGAAAATTCCAGGAAAGTGAAACTTTTTTCTGCAAATAAAAACAATTTTGAAAAACAGATTTACTGCTTAAAATTTTGCACTTGTCATGAAAATTACGACAATTTGTTAAATTGATTTTTTTGTTTATCTTTTTTTTGTATAGTAGTTTTCAAGTAAAAGTATTATTTTTAACAAGGAAGTAAAGGTCATTTAATTTTCAATTTATTTAGACAAATCTTATTTTGTATTGTTTAATTTGTTAATAAGTTAAGTTAAGTTAATTTGTAAAATTTTATTTTAATTTGTATTGTACAAAAACGTAAATAGTTTATTTGCCAAACTAATATTTTGAAAAACTAGCGCTGCTTTCGCCATAACGAGTAGTAGCTTGAAGGCAGTCATAGCATCTACACCGTATAGCTTTTACAGGTTGGCAAAAGAAATATTTTGATTCTTTTTTTCGTGAATTTTGAGATTTTGTTAATATTTTATTTCGAAAATTTGAATTTGTTTGGTTTATTGTTTTAACAGGAATATGTTTTTTTTTGTAATTCGGATTTCATTTTTATTGTATAATTTCCACTGCGCAGCAAAGATCTGCTGATTATTTTTCCTTTTTATATTATCCCATTCGGCAGTGTCCGAATAACGGACACCACATACCTTCATTACACACTGAATAAAGCACCCAAATAATCAATTTAAATAAATTCCTTACCACAATTCCTTAGTCTGAAAACGAGATGGTATCTGGCATGCCAATAATCAATTGTAATATTACGATATTAAACTTAGACTGTAGCTGAGATGATCATACGTCTACTTTTCATAGAACAAAAAAAAAAAAATTGAATCTTCTACCGCCAACATTTTTGTACTAAATTTTGCACTAAGAGAACAGAGGATGTGGCAAAGGAAGGCCATTTCATCACAGGATCAGCAGGACGAATTGCCTAGGATCATTGTGAATGTCATTAAGGGACACCATCTCTTATCATAAATCTAGGTCAGGAGGTCATACCGTATAAGACCATAGATGTTGCGTTAAAAGAGGATCCATTTTGATCATAGGACAAAACCCGGAGGTCGAGATGGATAGAATCGTAAGGATTTGATAAAAGAAGGTCATTATGATTCGGTAACGGAATCAATTTTCGACATGCTTTCAGATAAGCAACAAAGTCGTCTGTCTCTAAAATAAATAGAAATACATAACTTATACCGGTCTTGTTTCATATTGGAAGGCCACGGTATGATAGTGATTGAGGTTTTAGATACTGTTCTTAATTTTCTTATATCCATTATATTCAGGAGACTGTTGACCAAATTACTTCTTTCAATTAATTAATCTTTTTATGTAAGGTTTTGGGTGAAATTAAAAAGTTGGCGTCACGAGCGGGATCGAACTCACGACCTTGGGCACACCGCTGCTCTAAGCACTTGAGATTTCGTAACTTCGTTCCACTTGACACCAACTACCCATCTCAACCTGCAACTGAATTATTCACTGTTTTCTTGGTCCGCTCGACCTTTTTTCATCTCAACTAAAAACCGTAATTAATTTCTACAACTGAATTTTCGAGTTATTTTGAATAATGGCAAAAGGGAAGAAAATTCGATCGGTTGTTGATTGAGATGGGGAGATGTCCGAGCGGATCAAGTGGTTTGGAGCGGCATATTGAGCCGAAGATTGTGCGTTCGAATCCCACTAGTAACAAAAACTTTTCATTTCAACCGAAACCTTACATAAAACTATTAATAAATTGAAAGATATTCACATTAAACGAATTTTTCTCGAGCAAATCCACTTTGTTCTATCGTAAACAACTTGGGGGCTTTCGTTTTTTCTGCTTTTTGATGTAATTCTTTGTTCCATTTTACGTGCTGTCAGAAAGTCTTTGCTGACCTATAAAGCCTATTCCATAAAAAATAATTTCTAATAAGAATTAATTAAAATAGAAGGAGATTTGAAACTAAAAACTTACACCAATGCGTCATTACGTTTAGACCATTATGTTAAATGAGGTCAAATTCTTTTATTAGTGATATAGGAGTGGTATTGCATTTTTCGGAAATTCTGGATCACTGTCCGAGTGATCAGGGCGTACGACCCGCATTTGCCACGCTTGCGGTTCTGGGTTCGAATTGGCGAGAAATATTAATGTCAACTGTTAAGCTAGGAACAGATCTGATGCAACGTTATGCTACGCAAATCCAAAGTCCAGTTTTTCCATAAAACTGCATCACCACCCCACACAACTGCTCGATGCTATGCAACGCTACCCTATTCTACGCTCTGAGATCCCCACTGTCCTGATTTTCGTCGTGCAGCATCGGTACAAAAGAACCGGACATTCGTATTTTTGTTCAGACTACATGTATTATCGTCGTTACATTAATTACAACACTCCTATTTTAATGCAAACCAAATTAAACGAGATCAAAAAATCATAATTTTTTTCAGTTTTCAACATTTTTCATAAGGTTGACGTCGCACAAATGTGCAAACCCTACAAAACTTGACAGCATCTGGTAGCGTTGCATAGTATTACATCGGGTAAGCATGTTCCCCGCTTTACACGTATTAATGCATGTGCAGATTAGAAACTTATGTAAACCATTAATCAGCACTATGAAATTAGTACTTCATGTTGAGAAAACACTTTAGAAACTTTCATAATGTTATACCACCGAATAGCTGACGTTTTCAAAAATAATCTAACCACGATATCGATAGATTGAATGGTTTTTGTAAAGAAATTAAAGTAGCTTATTCTACCGAAAATGCCCGTCACAATATGTACATGGCAAATGGTTAACTTCTAGGGTGAGCTGCTAATTTTATTTAAGGCGTTTAAAAGTTGAAGCGACTTATCAGTGAGCTATAACCGAGTTAATTCGAACCCTCACGCATTGCCTAATTTAAACTATTCGGAGTTCAAATAAATGGATCCGTCCAGGCCATGGGGGGTGGCAAGTTGGAGTAACCAACCGTACAGCTTCTGGCCCAAGGGATAACATGGAATAATTCCACAAATACTTAGTTTTCAATTTTACCATCGTTGAAAATGCCTTCGATGGCTAACCGCCTTCAAGAAACGTACAAATCCTTAAAGCACCTTACATTGAAGAGGCATCACCGGGTACTTTTAAAGCAAAGAAATTAGACTGATTAAAACAAAAAGGAAATGTGGAATTAATTTGTGAGATCTGAGGGGTAATGCACCTGAAATTTGGTCTTTTATGATCATTTTAATCTGCTTATTCCGCACCATTATTTTACAGCTAGACTATTATTTTCACTAAATGACAAGTTCAGTTGCTAGGAGTTAACCTAAATCAAATTAAATTCTGTATGTTTAAATGTTTCCTGCGGCAACTAGTAAAATTCGTTATTTCTTTCTTCATTGTAATCTGATTAATTTCTGCCATATGCCACTTCGCCGTTGAATGTGTAAGTGTGACGTGTTTAACAACTCATTTTTAATTTTTTCCTTTTCTGTTTCCATAGTAACGGATAAATATACTCATCCAAAAGTAGGGAGCAGATGATAAACACACCACAAAAGATGGTGAACAGACAAAAATCGTTTGATGCAGAACAAAATTTTCATAAAATAATCAAGATATTATTTCTTATTTACACTGAGATCAAATGTACGGCTCAATGCAAGAAATGATTTGTTTGTTTTTTCTACTAGTGCATATAGTTGCAAATTCTGTTGATTTGATTCTTTCTTGTGCTCATACACTAAGAATGATGCTTGGTATCTACTGCTATGTGGTTGACAGTGTAAATATTATTTCTTTGTGAACAGTGAAGTGGATTGAATAAACTGTCAAGCTCCTCATTTATACTTGCTTAACTAAATAGAAGACCTATCAAGAATAAATTGGCAGACAATGAAAATACAAAAAAAAAATGCATACAACTCATTTGATAATCAAAATCCACCATGAAAATAATTTCGTTTCGTTCCTTTTCGAAAGCAAATATATATGTTCAATAAACTATATATAAAAACCATTAAATTAATTTGTAGCTTGGTTGTTTTTAATCACTTTGCCTACTATCGCGTGGCTTTGGTTAGTCGGACGCGTTTCAGCTTTTGGACATCTACTATGATCGATTTGTTGTCTAGTCTGTTTTTTATGTGTATATTTGTTTGTCATAAATAACCAAAATAAATTATACATGGACTGTCAAAGAGCCACGAAGCACTAGATATCAGGCATCAGCTCGCCGAACTGAATAAACACAAGAAAGAGTCAAGGTCAACTGAATTTACAACTGAATGCACTGATGCAAAAAAGACTCGCATTGATTCGTACTTCTGATCTCTGAGCACGTTTATGAAACTTTTGTTCTGAATCTAACTTTTTTTATTTATGTTTTTTACGAGGGTTCGCAACAGCAGAGGTCGTATAAACCCTCAGGGTGCCGGTGTTTTTGAAAAAACCCATTTGTAAGTATGTCGGGTTCGAATGCAGGGCCGCTGGATTCGAACTCGGGACCTTTACCTTACAGTGATGAGCGCCGTGTCAAAGGCCAAACCTCACTGTCTGTGTTCGCGTTCATTCTATAGGGTAGGTACTGCCACCAGTGTAATTTTGTGACGAAACCTCGCGGCCACCGACGCCCCCACTATATTTGTCTATTAGCTATCTTTATTGGTTACCATGTGCTCCTTGTTTTTGGATGAGTATATGTATCCGTTACTATAGAAACAGAAATGAAAACAATTAAAAATAAGCTGTTAAACAAGTCACAATTACACATTCAACAACGAAGTTGTATCAACCTTGATCTTGGATAAAGCAGAATAATTAATATAGTCAATTATGACCACGAAACAAATATGTATTAATGTAGAGCCTTGAGGAAGTAATGCCGAAAGCTTGGTGGTAGTGCAATTGCCATTCTTGGACCACATCCCTAATCCCAAACACCAACATTATACAGCTGGTCGTTCATCATGCCTGAGATATGATGTACTGAAACTATATGCACACTTTTCTACTAAATACTACGTAATGTAAAACATTATTCCAACAGTGGAATGATGTAATGAAAAACATTACAATTGGAAAGCATATTGTTCAACGAGAGAGTTTGTTTTTGTAGAGCCGCTTTTATTCAAAGTAAAAGTAAAAACGGCATCGGCATTATTGTTCCTCAAATCATCGTCAAGCTTTGTATCTGCAATTGAAGCAGTAATAAGGGGACGAGAACAAAACCCATTCCCAGCAACCTGGTGGTTTTGTTAATTTTTTTCCTCTTGGGCTTGAAAGCCATTGACATAATATCAATCTTACAAATTATTAACCTATTTTTATTAATAAATCGGTTTTTTATTTTAGTTGACTGTTGTTTAACTTTAGCATGTAATGTTTTTCAAATCCTACAACCATTTTTACGGTGTGATCGATGTTTTTATTTGCTTGCAAGATTATCTGGGTGATACAGCAAATTTATTTATTTGCGCTAATTTATTAACACCGAGATAAGACTTCTTCCAGCAGGAATATATTCTGAATTACGTACCGCAGTTAAACTTTTACGAAGATAGGTTGACAAGGGAGCAGAATTATATGCACTGCTAAACATTTTTTAAATACGAAAACATTAATTCCAGATGTATAAAAATCTTTTAGTTTACTTGAGTCCTTCCTCGATCTATGGTTTAAAGTGGGAATACGCACTGATTTTTCAACCATCACGCCAACCAAAGCTGGCGTCCCGCAAGGAAATATCCTAGGTCCAACCCTCTACACCATCTACATTGCTAACCTAGATCCCGTAACCTCAGCGGCAATACAATAACACCTGAACTTGATGTTTCGGTGGCGGATCAGATTGAGCAAGCAGAAAGCCAACAAGTAACGTTTAATCAAACGATGACGTACCCACCAGGACTTGGGCTATACTTGATCTGACTATTTAGAGATAAGTTCTTACGATCTGACATGGTCAAACATTCTGATTGGGTCCTCCAATTTTTGACATTTAATTAGTCTGCCAAGCAGTAATTATTAGAGGTCGGGATACAAGCAAAATCGTAGTACGATATAAAAATATTTTTGAACATGATCAGGGATGCTATCGCACACCGAAAGGGAAGTGATAGAAGTTGAAAAAATCGAAAACTGGATTACTAAGTTTTTGAAGTATTCGAGTGTGTGGTGCTACAGAATAAATGACCTCACTACATGGGCTATTAGCTGCTAGGCTTTTTGCTCTGTGTCACTTTTGAGTTGTCGGGAACGCGCTCTTAATTCCCCAAAAATGGCGTACCATGGTGGTCCAGCTTTATAGGATCGGTTTAGGTAGTACGCAGGAAAAAGAGCACAGGTTCGTTCGTCTTGTTAGTGAGGGCTGCTTCGGAATAACTTACTGTTGTTATTATAACCAACTGTTCTTAATCTAACAATAGCCCTGCGAGAAACGGATCGCAATTTCGAGTACTGACACGTTGCCTTTTACATCAAGACAATTGCTGACAACCATCAAGAAGGAAATTGCCATCAATAATGTAAATGAGGTCTGTCAGTTTTCAAAATCTGCCTCTTTAATACTTTAGGGTGAAGTGTTATGGATATTTGATCTTCTCGTTGCAATCTGATCATGGACAATGAGAAGAAAAGTATTTGACAGTAAAGATACTTCGAAATTCACTAACAAACCTGGGAATGATGAATGGTCACAGTCAAAGTTGCAGTCAAAAATGTTACAGAAAATCCAAATATTGGTAATTCTTAATTACCGAAATTAGATTTTGTGCGAAGATTGCATGTCTTTAATTGTATCTAACAGAATTCTCAGCCCCTTATGCTGCTTCTCTTCATTGTAAGAGAAAAGTAGTGCTAATTTTAGAATTATTTTAATTTTCAATGTTACAAGTAACGAGCACTTTTTCACTCACGAAAACTAGATACGATCTTGGAGAAAAAACACAAATGTAGCCGTTACTGCCAAGCTTTCGGCCTATTTAAACATCAAGATCATAGTTTATATTATTTTTACATGATGAAAAACAGGGTTATATCAAATTGGTACAAATATGTGTTTTGTAACGGATATGAATGCTTGTATGCTAGGTTTATATGTTGTCTGTTATTATCACAAAGATATTAATACCTTTACAATCATTCATTGTACCCCATTAACGTTAGAGCAAACAAATTATATTAAATCATTGAGAGCCAATATACAGTGTTCGGCTAGTCGTGTTACAAACTTTGCTAGTAGATTCTACATTCAAAAAGTCCTAATTATCGGCATTTCAGCAGTTTCGGAGTTATTCAACTTTTTCTGATTTTTGAAGATTTCACGACCTTCAAATAAACAATGATAACTCCAACGCTAAAAGGTTTTGAAAAAATCCGTTGATAGCATTGAAAACGACGTCAAATTTCCAATGAGATGTGATAAATACCAAACTTGTAAACGTTGGGGAAAAAAGAGTTTTAGAAGATCTTTGAAAAAAAAATTTTTTTTTCAAAGTTGAAAATTAATACGATGATTCTTAACTACTATTTTTAAACCTAGAGACCAGCAAATTTTTGAAAACGTACTCCTTTAAATATGCTTTTCAGTGGTGTAAATACTTTTCTAATTTTTTTTTTCAAAGTTGAAGAAGCTGTTAAAAAGAAAGGAAAAACCCTGGCTGATTTTAAAAGTGGAAAAATTACAAAAATAAACGAAAAAAAAAACAAGGAAATGTTGAATGAATTTATTAAAAGTTTTTTAATTTTGTTAATTAATTGAAAACTAGTAAATGTTTGTGAAATAATTGTTTTACCGGTGGAAAATTAGTAACGAGAAAAAGTTGAAAAACTTAGTATGGTGATTATAAAATACTATTTCCCAAATTAGAACCCAGCAAATTTATTACAAAAAAATGAAAGTTAGGAATTACACACTAAAAGGGATATTAAATAGAGTAAGTTTTCTGAAATTTGCTGGTTTCTAGATTTGGAAATAGTAGTTTAGAATTATCCTAGCAAGTTTTTCAACTTTGAAAAAAAATCATTACTTAAAAGTATATTTCAGAAAAGTTTACAAGTTTAGTGTTAATCAAATCTTATTGGAAATATAACGACGTTTGCAATGGTATCAACGGATTTGTCCAAAACCTTTTAGTTTTGTAGTTATTGTTTATTCGAAGCAAGATCGTGAAATCTTTTAAAAAAATCAAAAAAAGTGGAATAACTTCGAAATCGATGAGATTCGGAGTAGTTAATTTAGATTTTTTGGTTCCTTTTTGAATGTAGAATCTACTGGCAACGTTTGTAACACGAGTGGCCGAATATTAGTTAACAAATAGTTAATTAATAAAAATATAATATTGCCGATGTATCATGTATCACGTCAAATTAAACATCACATACCTTTTCTCATTGAAATATTGCACAAGAAAAGGGTCACAATCCAAATTTGTCGTTTTGGTTGTCTTGGGCAAAAGAGAAAAGACAATATTGATGGATCATGACAGCTTTTATTGCCAACCACCGTAACGACATGTACTTAATACATCAGTCAAACAAATTAAACTTCATCTATCTGTCTTGTAAAATTATCTTGAGTTGAGTTATGTTTTTCTTCTGGGTGTGCGATATTTCAATTTAAAAAGATGTTTGAGTTGTCGTGAAACATGAAAATTCATCGACAATATTAAATTTAAATATTGTTTTGTAATAATTAACTATTTTCTAGGATTGCTAATATAATATTTAAAAAACGAAATACTCCAGGTATTTGCATGTTGCAAACGTAGTAATGACATTTGTAAATAAGATGAACGTCGGTTCGGCCTGGATGAAATCTTAGTCGGGACATCTGTTCGCAAACGGATCAAAGGGAAAAACCACAAGTTGCTGATTTTCAAGAAAAACAGGGTTTCGCGGAATGTCGGCATGTTGTGTTTGTTTGGTTACGAAGATGTAAAAAGTTGAGTCAGCATGCCTTTTGCAAGGAAACTCGATCCGGGAATTTGCTTTCCTTCATATGTCTCACAAGCCGGATAAATCTCCCTCCAATAATGTTTCCTAGGCGAAGTTTACTTTATTTCAAATTGATCTTGTATAAAACGCAAGGATGAAACAAATTACCGAACAAATGCATCATAAAGTTGCTGAAGGCACCCAAACATTCTCGGTATAGGCTCATTCCTACTATTGATAGTTCTACTGAATATGTCCCAAATACAGAATGTGGGTAAATAAAATACAAAACAAGATCTGAGCAAACAACAATTTACAATTTAAAAAAATAGTGTTATGTTATTGATATATATGTTATTGATTGAATAATATTTACTGTTAACGTTTATTTAATAAAAGGCAAACAAATTATTCTTTGGCTGACACTGACAGGCCAAAAAATTCCACCCATTTGTAATATAACTTGATTGGTATTTATTAATGAAAATTTCATGTTTTTTACGTCTGTTTAAAAAGTATTTAAACAAACAAGTAACTAACTTGGTAAGGAAAATGAAAAATACGGACAAATAAAACCATGTTTAAATTTTTATAAAATTTGTTTTGGATTTTTAATTATCATTTCAATATCGCGTATTTCCTCCTCTTGCCTTAACTTCATCTCGAAGACACCTATTTTTACCAATCTAGAAATGTCTCTTTGCCAGAGGTTAGCCCATTATTCACGAAGGGATCTTTCAAGATCGTGGAGTGTATCAGGAAGTGATTGACGTGTTCTAATTCGTCTTTTGAGGTTGTGGTTGTTTCAAATAACTCTCACTACACAACACACTATTATAATTTATTTATTAATTCTCATAACAGAGTACAATAACGTATGAATGAAAATACTGATTTTTTTTGGAACAAGAACCAATGGTAAAAAAATGACATCACATTAATCCCACCAAAAAGAACCTCCCGTTACTCTAAAAAACGTATTCTTTCTTTTTTAAGACTGACGTCATTGCAGGAGTAACTCCGCGGCCACAAGGTTATCCCATAAATGTTGGGTAGGGTTCACGTCTGGAGAAAATGCAGGCCAAGCTAAGACCCTGATGTTAGGCTGTTGTTGAAGGTACGTTTGTACTACAAAATGTGAACTGGGATTATCGTACATTAGAATTGTCGGTGATGTCATCGAGGTAAGCAACGCTTGATGTTCCAAAATTTCATCCACAGAGCGAGTGGCCGCTAAAGACCCTCCCCAAACAAATAACTACGTTGAAAAATTTGGCTTTGGTAAAAATTACAAGCTACCTTTTGTACCTTTCATTTAGCCTTGTCCACCCCTTGCCCATCTGAAGATCGTAGAGCAAATTAACATTCATCTTTAAAACATACAACAGAGCAACCGTCCAAAGACCAGTGGCTGTGTTCTCGAGCAAATCGGAGGCGCGCAATTCTGTGTTCTGACCAACTTTAGCCCTCTTACGGGGCGAAAACCCATCAGTCCTTGTTGATTTAATTTTCTTCGGGAATTGCGTTCAGAAATTTGGGCACCACCTCGAATATCCAGGAGCTGATGAATCGTTTGAACACCAGTACGATGCCAGAAAGCATTCTGTGCTTCTCCTTCCTACGATGACCAGAACCGGGCCTTCTATGGTAAAACCCAGAATCTCGAAATCTAACGGCGTCTCGCTGTGTTCCGTAGGGAACTCCGATGACAATAGTAATGGAACGATCATGATCATCTATGTGCCACACCACGCGCAACAAGCACCTTGTTATGTGACTAAACGTTTCTCAAAGAGAATGTAGAAAACATCAATCGGACGTTCTACTGAAAATCGTTTCGTATAAACGTATATACCGGCATTGGATCCTGACGTTCATACGTACTTGCGACTTGAGAACAACCATCGAATGCAAAAATGTGCGTACTGTGACACGTGAGCAACTGACCAAAATAAATGGTGACTTTTTTTCCCTTCAGTCCGCTCTTGGATTTACAAAATTTCGGCTTGTATTGAATTTACTTATAGGGTCCTTCTGTAGAAAAGGAAGAAAATACGTAAACTTGAATGATTAACTTTGAATACAAAATGTCTACATTGGCGTAAACAAATTAGTTATTTATTATGTTAATCGAGATGAAGACAAATATTTTTCCATGAAAAGAGTAGTGTGAATTCATTTGGCACTAATCAATATTAATTATGCATAACCACGTTCCTCAAGATAGATTAACGATTCATTATGTATCTTCACCATATTTATAAAAAATAATAATTATGAATGAAAACTCCTTTCTTTATTGTATATATGAAAAATCGTCAAAGAAAATAAGAAAGAAAGAAATGCTATGAGAACTGAAAAAAAGCAGCGTAACATTTACCTTCAGATAGTCCCGTTGTAATCCTTGGTGCTTAGCGGGATAGACAATCCCCACTTTGAGAAAGCTTTAAAAGATTGGCTCTTGAATTTCACGAAGCCGACGAAATCTGCAGTCACCCGAGTAATCAGAAGGGTGAAGAAATAAGGGTGAAATGGGAAGAAAAGCTTGATTTGTTTTTTTCATAAGATAAAAGTCGTAATCGACTTTCTCGACAAAATACAAAACAAAAGAAAGACGTAAGGAAAATTCGTTTTCCAATCTAAGACACGATTGTAAAGGGGCAAAAAATATGTCTTCAGATTTTCAATAGATTAAATATTGTATGAGAAGATTTAAACTTTTTTAGCATTTCATGTTTAAAGCCACTATAGTTTGTGAAAGGATAGCGTAACATCACGCCAGATGCTAAAGAAGCCAGTGCACTCCAGGACTTCACGTTAAGTGGTGCGGTCTAATTGCTCTTCTCCGTAGGTCTTATTTTCACTAAGACTATTCTCAGACCCTTGACTCAAAGAGCCGAACGAAACTCCAAAATTCCTTATGGAACTTGGAATTGTAGAGATCCTAAATAATTTCATCTTAGAAAACTATTATTGAATTTTCCCTCTAAAAGAGACGAAAAAAATACTTAGCCGTCTAATAATGAAAAGACAGTTTTTCTTCATAAATTCTTCGCTTCTTTCGTGTGCAAATGTACGCAGTACTAATGAAATCACAATTCGTTATGGAATAAATTATGTTTATTATCGGTTGTATTTTTACAATACTACGGTTATTCTTAATCGCTTGGTTCTGACCTTCTGACTAAGTACTCAACTTCAAAGCTGTGGTCAAAAAACCAATGCCATAAAAGTTAAAAAAAATGTTTAAAGATATATCACTCAATTAAATTAAGCCTGTACTGGGATTTTAACCCAGGAACATTTGCGTGGCAGATATGCGTTGGACACACCATCTCGTCGGCTACCGAGGTCCACTAAATCATCATGAAATAAATATGTAATAACAATCATATGATTTAGGAGCTTCGTGGCCGCAACGGTTTAGGCTTTGATCACAGTAAGATAAAGGTCCCGAGTTCGAATCCAGCAGCCCTGCATTCCAGCCCGATATACTTACGAATGGACTTTGTTGTTTAAACACCGGCACCCCCGAGGGTCGATATAACCTCTGCTGTTGCGAACCCTCGTAAAAAAACAAGATGCTTCATTTGAGAATAATTACGAATTTATATAGTAAAAAAATGGTCTTATGAAAAATCATATACGGCTTGGATATCCGTCAGTAATACTAATTTTTCTGTCATAATAATTAATAAAACGAATACACAAAAAGTAATATTAATTTATCAAAATCGTTACATTATATACAAACAAGAATTACATTATAATATTACGTTTAAATAAAAAAAAATTAATATAATAATATAATTTTGTTATACAATTGGTCGAGCGGACAGGAAACTAGTGAATATAATGTAATTACAATTAATTATCGGCAGCCTCAATAATCACATACTTCAGGTTTTGGAAATCCGGGGTCATCTAGCCACCGAGCATGGGCGCCAGGGGCTATCGACAGCTAAGTCATTCCGTCAATCTCTTAATCCAGACGTATTAACACTCTTACTCACACTTAAATATATTCTTTCCTACGTGCAACCATCCACTCAGGAAAGTGGAGTACTTAACATTCCTCTGTCACCCTTTACAAATACATATAAATAAGTTAATAAGTTAATAGGTCGATGGGCTACTCAATACTCCTCCGTGTCCCTTTCACACCACACTTCACGCTAATAAATACGTTTATAATCAATATATACTAAGCAACATAAAACAATGGATTTTCTTTTTTCCGACTTCATTCGACAAAATACAGTTTAATTTTCGCCTCGTAGACCTAAGGAGAAAATCTCAGAATTTTAACACTATTGCATTGTTAGATGTGTTTTATTGAGAAGAGAATTATTTTTTAAATTAATTTTCGTTGTGAAAATATGTCGAATAATTGCCAATGACAAGTAGTTAATTGGCTAATTAAAAAGTCTTATAAAATCCCAAAACGGTTAATTTATATATTCCCTAAGAGGCAATTAGTGATTCCCCGGGTCATTATGAATCAACTTAGCGTAGATAAAAGCCTAAAATTACACACCCACTTAATCCGTGGCCCTCGTGTGAGTAATTCTCATGTAGAGGAAGGCCCGAAAGAATATTTACTGGAACTTGTCTATCAGAATATGAAACTATTTTCTCCAGAAAGTATCGTGCTGTTTATTTTCAGAAATTTAGTTTTACTTATAACGTCAATATATATTGTAATAGAGATGCTTTAGATTACAAATGTGAGATAGAACATTTTTGATTTAGACTGTTGTTCAGGCCATCATCAAAAAGCCTGAAGCTAGAGATTAGTAAGTCTATAACCAATTAGAAAAAGAGGCTTCATGATTGCCAAGGAAGAAATGACACTATAGCCATCCTCAAAATAAATCTAAAGTACCAATTAAGGTATCTCTCGTCAGCGATCATACTCACCCGACAGGTCATGCAAGGTTCATGCGTGGACTACTTTTGGACCTAAGCAAGCAAACAATTCGTAATGTCCCGCCAAGTTGAAGGGTGCACTGGGGGTTGCTGTATTCAATGTATTATTGAAAATTTGATCCCCTTAGCGGGTTTTTAATTTATTGCCGTGAATGTTTAGTGTACGAAAGCCGGTGCCCTAGTACACATCAACTAGGCTAATTAGGTAACTAGTTATATAACAGGTCTAAAAGGCGAGAGAATTCGACTTCCCACCACGTTAACTGATTTTGTGTGAATGTACCAGGATTTGGAACCTGATTGCCTTGGGGCTGAAACGACCTAGATTATATGTTATTATTGGTAGCCCTTAAGCCCAACCTGGACTGGACGGATAAGATGAGGTCTGACCTCTGACTACCATCACTCGGGGTGGATGTTTCTTATGGCCATAAACGTAAATGAGTCTTGAACATAAAACATAGTGAGATAAAAATATTGCTCATTTCCAAGTCTCACTCTGACCAGTATTTAACAACTTTAATAATTTAAAAAGAGCTTAATATCACAAGTACCTAGAACATTGAAAAATTAAGTTTTTGTGTATAGTACAGATTGTTTTGTACCTCTAGGGGAAAATTATAGAAATACGTACCATTTTCTTCTTAAACGCCTAGCTTAACTGTTAATTATTGTAATAATTTATACTCATTTCTGTTTTTATTATTATATGTGAATTCACTTATAAACACTTTCGGGTTCTGAAATTAGTCTAGAAAAACCTTGCTGCATTAAATTTATTTATTGGTGAGGAAATAATATTGTAAACAAGTATGCATTATTAATAAGATACAGCATTAAGATGCTAAGAGTCCGAGAATTTTTCTTTAAACTATTTCTTTCTGAATCGATACCAACTGAAACAAAGTACAGTTTATTCACGTTTCAGAAATTATACAATATGGAAATGATTTATTTTAACCATTATTGTCCGAGAACAATGTGCACTTTCGTCAAAGCATAAAACTGACTGATTCTCCAGCACGCTGTATCAAGGTTGAGTGCCTTACCTTGTATTTTCCAGTATGTGAAACGCTGAAGGGGGAGATAGGATTAAACTTCAATACCCTACTTAGCGATAACGGAGCTGAATAAAACAATTTACTTATACAACGTGGTACGCCAAACTGTAAATTCGCGATTTAAAACAAAAGAAAAATTTCCAAAGCAATCCCGGATAGTTCTCGGTGACGTTGGCCACGAAATGTACCCCTACTCAATTGCACCTGTCCACATCGTCGTAACATCAGAATTAAATATAAGTTATTGAATCATTTGAGATTGGAAAAAAACGCTTTTTTAAGGATAAAACTGCTCAGTCAATGAAACGAACCAACTGCTTTGGTTGGCTCTCCGCTCGTGCTCAACAAATTTATCTTACTTATAAATGTATGCTTAGATTTTGGCTGGTTTTTCAAATTTCCGTGTCCCAGTAGCCTGCACAAACTTTCGTTTATTATTGCCCATAAAAAAATTTCAATTACAGAAAACATGGAATTAAACTAAGAAAGATGAACATTCGTCATTTTTTTCACTAATTTTATTGCATTTTTCTTGGGAATGAGTGAGTTAAACAAAAAATATAAAATCTATAAACTGTTTCCTATATAGAACTATAGGAGTGATTGTGTGACGTCTGAAGAATAAAAGTAAGTTATTAGCGAGAATGGAGACGGTTCAACCCCGCCGCGAAGAATATCGACTACTTTGGTGAAGTGAATGTGACCAGACATCTATATTTTATAACAATATTTTCAAAAACGGAAGCTTATCCCGAAGGATAAGCTAATCCCCTACGGTAGGAAGCCTGTGTGAGCTGAGCTATCAAAGGACGAGGAAGGACTGTCTCTCATTTTTTTGAATCGAACAACCTGCTGTATTTTCAATTTTAAGGGCAAGGAGTTGATACCGTATGTCTTTACTTGTCACATATTTTTATTTATCCACACTGTAGCTGAATATATTATTTTTCAAGACCTTAGTTTTTTTTGGGGGGCAAAAATTCCTTTTCATTTTTTTTTTTTTTTTTTTTTTTTTTTTTTTGTATTACGTATATTTTATCTTATTTTTCATTTTCACACAATTCAGGAAATGTATATGCATCGAGTGAAAGGGATTCACCAAAGATCGTTATAATTTTGTGATAATGTATATATCTGTATTGTATGTTTTGTTTCTATTCTGGATTTGAAAACGAGAGGATATTCATTCAGGATATCGACGTAGCATACATCAAAAGAGTCAGTAAGCAGACGCTCGAATGGCTCCCGTTTAAAACCAAATACGCGCGAGAAACAAGAAAAAGAAGGAAAACCTGCAGAGACCTGTTTTTCGGTTCATAAAACGATAGTGTGGTAAATCTGGGGGGGGGGTCAAACGTGGTGCAGTCAATTTTTAATTTACTGAGAGGTGGTAAAGACAAAAAATCAAAAATAAGCAGTTCTGAAGAGTTAGTATCGGGGGAAAAGGATATCAGATACGTTATTTTTGCAGAGCGGTTCATTGCTTGCTCAGTAAAGTGAGTAAACCCTTCTATTCAGTTCATGATCATATGCATGTGCACTAATCAGTATCGCTTTTTGTTCACGCAAAATGATTTTTTTATATTTTATCCCCAATCTAAAAAACATATCAATGTTAAAATGATTGTAGAAAAGAGAAAAAACAGCCAAACCTCTTTATCTAACATCCCAGTTGGTAGTTAATTAATCAGTTAATTAATTGAGATAATTTAACAAGATCTACTAACCCTTCGTTCCTTTTGTTTCTTGTCAGTTCCCTGTTTTTTACTTTCTAGGTTTAAATGGAAATGGGCTATGGAATTAACACGAATAAAAACTTATTCTCGCCCTTGCGACAAACTGCTTTAATTAAGTTTTAAAACATTAAATTAATCTTGGAACGTTTTGATAAACAAAATGATAACACACAAAAATCCCAATTTATGAAAATTCCTAATAGACTGTATTGCTTTATTTACTATTTATTTCTATACATACGTATATATTGTTGAAGAAAAGAACATATCTTTGGGGCATTTTTCTTTCGTAGAAAATTGTGTAGAAACAATTTGTTACACCAATCGCCAGGAAGATAATTCTGCTGAGCGGTCATTCTGTCGACCCATTAGCCATGAAGTAGCCAGTTGTCACATACAGTCCACTCAACGCGCTCACAATCTGGATAGGATATTTTAATTATGCAAAACAAGTGATTTATTTGTCGTTTTATTGTCATCAGATCTGTGCAGTACAGCTTGTAACACACCAATTTCGACGGTTGAAAGTGAATTGCGATGAATTTCCAAGTAAAAAAACACGTACATGATTTTTCATTATAACACACGTTTTCAAAACATTTAAAAAAATTATTGAAAGTTTGGGTGTCGAAAAGTTGTCCGCATTTAATGCTTGCTAATCCATCCTGATCTTATAAACAAAATAAATAAGTATATTAGTATGGATCGTTGGTGGCCAACAGTTAGTGTTGGCATGGCGACACCTCGATCGAATTCAGGGCCACTGAATAATTACAAATGTTTTTGTTTTTCAAACCCCAGGAGCTGATGTATGATCTGATGTACTCTACAGTCAAGTACTCGCATTACAAAAAGAAATCAGTGGAGAGTTTAGCAGTGCCAGTATGTTTTCTAAGAGCGACAAAACTGTTTAATGTTTAAAAGTTAAAAACGACTTCCTAAGAAGCAACTAGAGTTATTATTGACATAAGACTTATAATATTGGTTTAAGAAAAAACGTAAATATGAAAAGAATCTAATGTCTGAATTTGTTTTTGGGATCGATTGTCCAATTTAATTAATTACGGTTTTTAGTTGAGATGAAAAAAAGATAATGGCACGAGAGGGATTCGAACCCACGACCTTCGGCTCTACCACGAAAATAATGAATTAACGATTTAAAATGGAGTACACTTCACTAAAACTCTCCGTCGCCATTTCAATTGTCGTCGAGAATCCAAACAGATTACACGACATTTGAAATATGGCAAAAGGAGGGAAAATTCGTAAGGTGAGGTTGAGATGGGGAGTTGATGTCCGAGTGGATCGAGGTCACGATAGCTCAGGTGGTACAGCAGCGGCGTATCTAGCCGAAGATCGTGAGTTCGAATCCCGCTCTTGCCATTAGCTTTTTTTCATCTCAACTAAAAACCGTAATTAATTGTAATAAATTAACTGATCGAGCGGACCATGAAAATAGTGAATTAATGCCCAGTTTAATCTTCAGATTAAATACTCATTAAAAAGATTGCCAATACAGTGGCGGATCGGTTGCATTCATAGTGTACAAAGGGTAAGACCGTAACTGAAAATCATGTTAGGCTGCGGTTTGAACAGCTAAGTTCAAGTTGGTCTTAGTTGTTACTCTCGAATAACAGGAAAGTTATAGACCTCCAAGATATGAGGGCAATCTTCACCGATAGCCAACTAAGTCTGGATAGCCCGAGAAATTGAAAGAACAACAATCATGTATCATCGCAATCAGGGTAATAGGACTGACAGTAGAAGCATACTGCACAAACTGCCAAGAAGAATAGGAGGTCACAGAACGTTTTATTTTTGGTGATGGTCTATGTAGGTGTAGTTTCTTGCAACTAGAAGAAGAAACGCCGCAAGCAAGATTTTTTCACTTGAGTTATAATAAAAGGAGCACACTAGATCTACTCTAGGTGAGGAAGGTCTTGTACCCATCTCATTTATCCCTACCCATATCATATATGCTTGATTTCAGCAACTAAGGCTTGTGTTTGGGCGAGAGTGATCTAAGATTGGCTTTTGGATTTGCACTGAATGTCTGCTTAATGATCCTTCTTTTTTGTTTTGCTTTTGCAACGAATGTGACACTATAATCTTACTTTTGACGTTTTGACTACGGGACCATTAGTACTCAAGAAGTTTTATTTTCCATTTTATTCGGCTGCTAGCCTCGAGCATATATGACACCCGATGCTAGAATTGTGCTTAAGCACGCAACGATTATCTGAGTCGCTTGAATTTGCGATTGTTAGAATTAACAGAGTTGTTTGATGGTATATAGTTTTATACCCTAGAGTGGGTTGAAAGGAATGTATTTATTTGCCTGAATGTGTAGTGTACGGAGAGCTGATAGCAGAATATTGAGTAATGAGGTTAGTTTTATGGAGGTAATGGAGAAATATCGAGTACTCCACCAACCTATATGAGTAAATGGTATGTAAATATGAGTTCTTTAGAGTGAGTGAGAGTGTGAATGTGTTGGGATTCAGGAAATGACTGCGTCGGATGATGAATAGACATAACCGTTGGCAGCACCTCGAATCCAACCTCGGTGGCTAGATGGATAAGACCAAGGTCTAGACCCCCAACTGACTGCCAACCCCCGAGGTGATTCTCGAGACTTGCCGGTAGGTTATTGTAAAGTACAAAAGCTGGAATGGCCGGTGGAATGCGAGAAGTCAACTCCAGACGTATGTGTGAATGCATATGCATCTGCAGATTCGAGCTAATATAAATCAGCAGAATATTATATTTATAACCAACTGTAATCCAATCAAACTTCCATTTATTTATCAGTAAAATCTTCTTAATTTCTATCGTTTTTGAATATTAAAAAGGTTATGACGACGTATTTAATCCCTGTATGTAATTTAAAATTATTTGTATACTAGACATGTCCAATTCTAAGCTAGGTCTTCAGTCTTCCACTTTAAATATCAATTTGATTCAATGTTCGTTTATTCAATGGATCGATGTTAAAAAAAATCTTTCCAAAATGTAATTTATTCAGAATAGCCCCTTTCCTTCCGGTTTCTCCAGACAGTTAAGAAACGTTTGTTTTTCAACAATAGGCCAGCTTTCACTGCAAAACTGCCTGGGTGGGGCGCATGTTTTTAATGAGGTGATGATAAAGAGAAGCTTTGTTGTCCTGCCTAGTTGTGTAAAAGGAGCGAGGACGATGGCCAGCACGAATACTAAAACAATGTCCCCGTGTTGAAACTATCCAGCCGCGTTCCGATATGACACAAAACACCATCAAAAAAGTTCTTTTTCTGCAATCAATGAACAAGTATTCGAACAAGATGTTTTGAGGAGTAAATAATTTCCGCGGAACCGAACACCAACAGGAATACTTTCACAATAATAAAGTTGTCAGAACCATAGTTTTCCCATTTCAACTGCGAAGCGCACTTAATCAATCACTGTTCTTTTCTCAGGTCTCCAATTTGTTCTTTTTTTTACACAATCCAGCGAAGTATATCGAATCACGTTCCATTTCCCATCGTGAAACTCGGTTTTCCCCCGGGTTAACCCATTAACCTCGGATGGAAATATTGTGTTTCCGGCCAGGTCTGAGGCAGCAAGTTGAATTTACTTAAATATAAATACTTTCATGAAGATGATTAGGCGCGACAATTTGTTCAAAACAAGTGTCTGATAGCAGAAATACCAACTAAATTAAGTTAGTTTAAGTTTACAATTTAAAAAAAACTGTTAATTTAGTCAGTAGGTAGTCTTCAATACTATTATTATTATCAATTATTATTATTCTCTCTATCAGTGTATTATTACTAGCATCAGGGTATTACTGCTACAATTATCTACAGTAATTTAAATCTAAGAATTGAGCATCAATGAGACCTCTACAGAAAAATTGACATTATAATGATAATTGACGGCGAATAAACTATGGGAAAAATAAATTGGAAAATTCCCACCAAAAAAACACAATCCGGTTTGAATGGCATTAAATTGACAAGATTTTAAAAATCAATGTTTACCAGGCATGTTGTGTATTGCTTTTATTCATAAATAGGAGACGGCCTTTTCAATAGCAAAATGTAAAAATTTGCAAAAATGGAGGGAACGTGGATTATAAAATTTTTTAAAGCTCTTTAGATTTTTAAAAACACTTTTTTCCCTTGCTTCTCTTTTTGTTGCGTATACTATTGTATCTTTTTATTTTTTACGTATATGGCTTTTTCTGTCTCCTCCTTTGTACATTTGTCTAAAATTTGTACAAATCAACATTAATAAAATATATTTTTGGATCTTAATAGTGTTTTACAAACCAACTGACATGTGCCAACAAACGACTGACCTTTTTTTTTGTCTCGGCGGTAGGTGTATTTTTCACATATAGAGGTAATATTTACGTAATTTTTCCGCTCATTTCTAAAATTATTATCTCTAAATATGATAATTAAATTCTAATACTGACCGCACACATTTTCTTTGTCTTTTTGCAGATTTAGATTGTCGTCAAATATATTAATATTTTTTGCTTACAACCATTCTAAGATTTTACTATTATTTTCTTGGTCTAATATTTTTGTATTATTATTCTGTCTAATATATTTGTATTATTCATTACAAAGATTTGTGGCTATCCAATATTTTAATAGACCTATTGTTTCCGATTGATTGTTTACATATTTTTCATGTTGGTTACTTCTGCAAAAAGACAAAGAAAAGATATGTAACCACAATTTTGATTAACATATTTAGAAAGAATAATTTTAAAAATGAGTGGAAAAAATGACATAAATGTTACCTCATTATTATAGAATTGAGAATATGATTATTGAGAAAACAAGAACAGAAAAGCCTCGAATTGCATCTACGTCAAAAATAAAAAGTTGGAAAAGCTAAAAAGTCTTCATAATCCAGATTCTTACCTACATCCAACTAAAAGAAAAGCAAGAGAAAAACATGTTTTTAAAAATGTAAAGATAAAACAATCAGAGTAAATAATACTAAATTTCGGAAAAACATAAAATATTAAGTATAAGACGATTTAAAATAACTAAAAATGAGTCAACATTTGGAGAAATAATGACTTCAATGTAAGTAGTAAGATATGGTTGAAAAAATTAGATAGTTTTACATAAGCTCAGAATAGTTTTGATTTTTTAATTTATCCGTAGCTAACCAAGGAATGCTGCAGGACAGAGGGAGGTATTAAGGAACTCTCGAGGCCATTTGTCATGACTGTTCTCGCGATGGGAATATGGAAAGAGGGCTCAAGGGTTAGGATGGATGGAAAGGTTGACGTGAAAGTTTTGAAAACGGGTCAGTTCTTTAAAAGATGAAGTAGTACCTAGTGAAATCAGTGACGTTGTAAGACGTTTTGACGATTTGTCCAATGATTTTTGATTGGGAGATGCGCTGGATGTCGGATGGCTTGGCAGAATCTCACATTTCTTATGTCCGAAGTGGTTTTAGTAAAGTCTTGTATAAGCTTTTTATGTAAGCTCTTGGGCGAAATGAAAAAGTTAGTGTCTCGAGCGGGATTCGAACCCACGACCTTCGGATCAAATACTCCGTTGCTGTAATGCTCTAACCACTTGAGCTATTCTGGCTTCGATCCACACGGACACCAACTCCTTATCATAACGGACAACCTTCGAATTTTCCCTCCTTTTTGCCATTTTTCATTTCGGCCAAAAAAAGCTTAAATGATTAGTTAATTGAAAGAGGTAATTTGGTCAATCAGACCATTAAATATAATGGAGTCTAGTATAAGGTCAAATCGTCAGATTTGAGTCCGAGTTGTCCAGTCTTATGTTGTCTCTTACACCTTGTGTGACGTTTTGGCTCAGCCTTAGATAAGCTCAAGACAATACTTGATGTTGGAAGTAGCGTTTTTCGAAATTAACTTATTCCGGAATAACACATCGTTGTATAAATTAGAAATAATTATAAAAAATAATTAGATATATTATCAGTTTATCGTTTGTTTTACCATTCCATGAAGGTTTCTTTTCCTGAAGGTAGAATTTTTAAGATCAGACAAGAAAATTACCGGGATGACTATAATTTGGTTAGCGGAAATGTTAGGTTTTTCTTGCCTATTTTTCATACATAATATAAAATAATCATTAAAATTCATAGTCATTAAATTATTAATAATTTCTTGATTCTTTTCAGTCAATTATGCTATTTTCTAAAGCTTTTCGACTTTAAATCGGAAAGTTCCTGCAATTGACTTAAGCGATTTTACCACAGATGGGACGTGCCACGCGAATAAGTCCGGTGAGAGATAAATATGAGGCCTTGAATTGTCCTGGGGAAAAACACACCATTTGTATACACCAATCCTTGTTGTCCAAGTTAACTTTGTCGGATTGGGAACTTTATTCGACCGGTCTGGCCTTTCGATCTTAGGACGCAGTTCCTAGTTTCCACTCCAATCATTCTAAATGCGCGGCATGCTCTTAGCATGACTTAATAGGCCTTCGGGTATCTTTCATCACATACGCTGCAAAAATGTCGCACAGATTCCGATTTTTAATCCCATGCAAATCATAATATCTAACTTTTATCCTTTTAACGAACATTTCAGTCATGAATCAACGCATGCCCAACTTTCACCGGCAACTATGGATTATTTTGTAGGATTTCTTGGCATTCTTTCTTTAGTGAAGTGTAAAGTTTTGTATTTTTTATATCAGTATTATTTTGCCTCGTTTATAAAGTACATCTAACACTCTCAGCAATTATGAAATTTTCTTTCTAGCACTTTTGCAATAATCGTTGCTATTTTTATTATTTATTATACCCAAAACTTGTAATACAATCTCGATATTATTTGACTGATTAATTATATCAACCAATCATCAACTTTTCGAGTACACTCTTTAAAATATTAAATTATGCAAAGTAGGGTGAGTTTGACAGAACATGGAACCGGATCCGGAAGTTGTAGATTCGAGACCCATTCGTATCACTAATTTTGCATTGTAGTGTATTTCCAATTAATGATATTATTTCGAACCTTCGCATTTTTTTGTGTAAGTAAGGTGGCTAAGACCAAAACAGACATAATTGAGCGTTGGGTGAGTAAGTAAAGTAATAACTATTCACTGTTTTCGTGGTCCGCTCGACCAATTAATATATCACAATTAATTACGGTTTTTAGTTGAGATGAAAAAACGTTAATGGCACGAGAGGGATTCGAACCCACGACCTTCGGCTAGATACGCCGCTGCTCTACCACCTGATCCAGTCGGACATCAACCTCACCTTACGCACTTTCTCTCCTTTTGCCATATTTCATATTTTTTCATCTCAACTAAAAACCGTAATTAATTGTGATATATTAATTGGTCGAGCGGACCACGAAAACAGTGAATAATAATTTAAAATGAAGTACACTTCACTAAAGCTCTCCGTCGCCATTTCAATTGCCGTCGAGAATCCAAACAGATTACACGACATTTGAAATATGGCAAAAGGAGGGAAAATTAGTAAGGTGAGGTTGAGATGGGTAGTTGATGTCCGAGTGGATCGAGGTCACGATAGCTCAGGTGGTAGAGCAGCGGCGCATCTAGCCGAAGGTCGTGGGTTCGAATCCGGCTCGTGCCATTAACTTTTTTCATCTCAACTAAAAATCGTAATTAATTGTGATAAAGTAATAACCTTAGCCGTTAAAACACCCTTACAAATTAATAATAATAATAATTACTAATACAATTTGGTTATGAAATTTATATCTATTATTAATTCATTTTTCTGTACACATGATATTGTATTATAGATGTTGGCTACGAGAAATATGAGAAAAAACCTCAAAATATAAATTTCACAAATTCTTGCAGACATAAAATTTTTCGATCAAAATAAATAATCAAAATTTTTGTTGGGGCCTCACAGTTATGGCGGATTTGGGAAAACGATATCTTTACATCCTAAACAAGGCGACAACAATTATAATGATATAATAATATTACCTAAATACGGCAACCAAATAAGATAAAGTTTGTGTTATTTGCAATATTACAATTTACCTAGTAATTTTGTCGTTAATTTCCTAACAACTTTAAAAGGGAGTTGTTAAAAAAATTAATACAGCTGGTATCATTAATGGGTTTCGATGGTTTCACTCATATATTTTGATTCTATGACATTTCAGTGAAAAGCTTAAAAAAATGTTCAACTGTTTTAGTATCAATGATATACTGTTTTCACCCACTCGCGCATTAACCAACACCACGAATTTTAAAGAGTTTTAGGATGTCCATTCTTTCCCTTTTGGTGAGATATGTTCGTCTAGTCTGAAAAGTAGTGATCCTATGTTTGGTCGTTACCGATAACTTTGGTTTAATTAATTTAACTATGGTCATACTGGATTGGTACGCCGGACGTGTTTCGGCATTTTGCCATCTTCAGCGTGTCTGTAATACGTTCGATCCAGCGAGGATAGTTGAACCAAAATGAAGAGAACTAATTACATTTTCTTTTTAAATTTTGTGCGGTTTACAGATCTTGTCATTTCGGACAGAGAGAAGGGTTACAAATACGCATCATTTAAGGTCATTTCTATTAAACAAACAGGAAGAATACAGTATGTACTACCATCATCGGAAATAAACTGTATTGCCTAAAAAAAATTATTTGTTTAATAATAGTTGAAATTCAATTTTTAACTTTTTAACTAGAAAGCGCCGTCCGTATAATAGAACAAATTGAACCGTTTTATCAAAGGTGTAACGGCATGAAATCTATTGAAAGTTACGTGATTGGAACGAATGGAGACCCGTTGGGAACTCCGAAAAAAATTCCCCCAGGTCGGCATGACAATGACAGTCGTAAAAGGGAAAATTTAAATTCTTTCGACAATTTTCATTCAACTACGTAATAGGCTCGACGTTCTGAAAAAAAGCTCAATTCCATAGTTCTGTAAAGAACTGTAAAAGTTGCTACTTTGACCAGGTAATTAAAAATGAGTAAAAATTACGTGCCATATTTTAGGCTTTATAAATCAATATAATTTACAATTAACTCGTAAAAACACAACGTATCATTGCAGAAGCTGGTGTAGTGAAAATACCGATAATGATAATGAAAACAGTGAACAAAAACCATCAACATAAACAAAGACGAATCCAGGGATTAAAACTTAAAATTAGAAGGATAAGATTTAATGAGAAAATAGCCGATACCTATGAGATGAAAACAACAATATTGAACAAGATAATTGATTTTTTACCAAAACTTTCATATGCACCACGAGGGAAAATCACGATCAAGGAAAGAACATTTTGTTTGATTCCATTAGGTCACAATTAATAAATTGCTCAGAACACTAGAGCATGTACACCGATATTCAATCAGCACAGACATGAAAGCAAAGGCATTCGGTTCACTGGAAAATATATCTCGCAATGGTACGGAATTCTGCGTCCGAAATCATATAGTCATAGAATATCATCAAAGGATTAGAAAGAGAGAAAGGAAACAATGGAAATCGATTTAATCTAAACGTGAGGATCAACCGTGATCAAACAAAGGAATGGGATCAAGGCAAAACTCGACGATCAATGAAGGAACACTCAGTTGTTATGCCGATGGATCTAGGTCACCAGAAGCTCAAGAGGCAGAAGTTTTTATCCGAAAATCAAGTGTTCAGAACTGAAAAATCTAAATTCAATCTGAACAGATTATGCAATGACCAGGACTATTGGAGTCTGGATCCCAGGACATAGGAATGGAAGGTAACGAAGAAGAGAAGAGGATGCCACTGCGGAAAAGGAATCTGTCACATGGATAAGATTCATCCTTCGAATGCATCCATACTATCGATCATAAAAAGAATTAGGCGGATATATTGTCAGATCATTGAACATTATATTTCGAAATACTGCAGATTAGGACATCATTTAGGAAAACGAATGAACTTATATCCTTGCATAAGAAATCTCTCGCTCCATTGATTGGGCCGAATCCTTCTTAGCATCCATAGAAATATATCATACAAAATTTTAGAAGAATCGATGTGAGAATGGTGAAACGATGGAAATCATTCGAGCGATACAAGCAATGCAGGAATCTCCTAACGAGATTTGAAAGGAAAGAAATTATAGAATGCATGAAAAAAGTCAGGATCTTAATCGGTTTTTTAAGGGCGGGTTTCAGCATCGAGAAATAGTAGCATGAACCAACAAGTTTTGTTTTCCTCAAAAAGACACACATAAAATCTTAATAAATAAATAAAATTTTAACTATTTAAAGCTGTTATTGATCAGAAATTCTAATCGCTTGATAATTATCTAATGTTTCGAGAACGGAAAAAAGTCATTATAGGGGAAATGCAATTTGACCTGAATTGAATTAATTAAGATATAATAAAACACTTTCCGTTTTCCTCTTAGAGTCATTCAATCTGAGACTATAAGAAAATTTGCTTCAGTTCCACATTTTTGAGTACAGAAGTAGTTCGGCTTTATGGAAGCCATTACCGAAGACCCTTACAGGGAATTTTGTGCTGAGGGTCTTTGGGGTCTGAACGATCTATTGTTACTGAATTCCATATCCAGAGAACAGCAGAAAAAGTGTATAAAACAGTTTATATTCTTCTAATAAAGGAAGTGGTGTTGTATGTTAGCTGTTTATAAATCGCCGGTTACAAACATCGGATGACAAGAGTTTTATTGTGAATGTACTTCTGACAGAATAGACCTTTTCCTGGTGATTCAATTCCACCTAATTTGACATATAGTGTTGTACCGACAGCAATTTCAATATTATTTACATCATATATTTATATCCGTTTTTAATTACGATAGTGGTTTGTCAGTGCTCAAATCAATAAACATTATTATAATCGATGTTAGTGTAAAACATTTAGTCATTTCTCAATAAAAACGCTTTCGACCTATTTTAAGGCCACCATTAGATCTTACCTATTCAATTAATTATTCTTTTTATCTAAAGTTTTTTGGTTGAACTGAAAAATCAGTGTCACGAGATGGATCGACAGAAACGTCCTTCAGATCCAGCTCGTTACACTAATTTTTCATTTCAACCAACAACCTTAGATAAAAGAATAATTAATATGATCAATTACGTCCACTAAGCAAATATAGATTAAACTTAATATGTCTACAGATTGACGTACCAATTTCGACCAACTCAGTCCTAACATTACCAAAGGCCTGTGTATTTCCCCAAGCTCTTGGAACATTTAGTGTTCGCGTCAAAAATGAATATAATTGTTTATGTGTTTCTGAAATGTCGCTAATCTAAAATTTATCCTAGCTCTGCTCCATCCCCACAATCCTGTCCAGTCGCTGTCTTGTCCTGCCTCTGTCCTGATTTTGTCCTGTTTGCTTCCGTCTTGCTTCCATAGAGTCCACGATTAATTAGCCTCTAAAGTGATTTTCTATTAGTTTTCTTTCACTTTTCTCTTATTTTCAAGAAACATTTTTTTTCTTTCGTTTTTCTAATTATCGCGTTCGAAATAACGCGAGTGCCTCCTCCCGCATCCTTAATACGACACGTTATACAGGGTCCGGACGGAGCCCCTAAGGTAATTAATAGACTAGGATTCTGCTTTATCTATGGCCAGAATTATTGCAGGTTCTAGCTATTAAACGGCTCTCCTCCCTGATTGTCGAGAAAATCAAGCCACGGTTAACAAGTTAGTATTATATTTAATTTGTATTTAATTATCAAATTTTATTTCGACCGACCAGCGTGTGCACATTTAGGACAAATTTCTTTTGACATCTTAATTGGCAAAGTGTGTTATCAAAGTTTGCAGCTTAAAATAAAAGATTGAAGAAATTATCGCCTAGTTCTAAAGGGAGGAAGCTAATAGCACAGAATTAATAAGGAATAATTGAAAGAAATTTTTTTGTCACAGATTTGTGTAAAGTTTAACTCCGTGAAAAGTTTATGAGAGGCAGATGTATCGAAAATGTTAAAAAATTTGATTATAATGCTGATGGGGGACAGGGATAAATGTGGCGGCCTCAAAACTGCACTTCGACCTGAGTAGATGTATTGTGCTCCATTTTTATTATAACTCGCTGGCCAGTTTCAGATAGGTATTCTTCAGTTGGGGGGGGGGGAACACATTTAATTTTCAAAACTATCGTAAAGGACGATTCTATAAAGACCAAACGATCAAAAATCCATTATAACGGCTCTTGAATTTATTCAAGTACGAGAAAGTTAAACAATTAGCCAGGCGTAAACTAAGAAGACCAGAGTAAGGCTGAATGGAAAAGCGCTGTGGTGATATTGCGGTTGGAAATTGGTAGGTTTAGCAGCTTAAGCTACTTATAAAGTTATCTGAAGGTGGCCCAGTGGCTTTTGTACCTCATATCCTCCGTATAATTAATTGTCTTAAATGCCGGGAAATGCCGCTTCGGCACCTCGGTAGTATTTGTCCCACAATCTCTTTGACGGTTTATACACATGAGTGGTATAAAAGTTTTGAAGATGTAAGTAGTTTGAGAATTTGATCCCCAAATACGTTCATTTGATCGCTCCTGAATATATCACATTTTGATCTACCTCCCATTTTAAATATGAACATAAATAATATCAAATATCCAATTAATTAAACTAATTATTTTAATTGTTATTATTTTTAAAGTAATTTAATAATATTTATTTGTGTTATAATTTCCGCGTTTCGCACGTTCAAATTGAGCGCCATTAAAAAAAATCAGCTCCTAATTGGAACGTCTCGTTGGCGGAGGTATCGGCGGTTTCACTTTGGTAATTCATGGCTAGAGACGTGGTTGTAGATGCTCAGCCTGATGATGAGCTAAAAGCTCGAAATCCGGATCATTGCGAAACAGCTTACTGTGAGTAGGAACTATCTTTTTAAAAAGGATTTATCGTCAGACTGGCTTATTGTAAATACAGGGTTTTCGGACTCGTGTTACAAACTTTGACAGTAGATTCTGCGTTTAAAATGGAACCAAAAAAGTCTTAATTAACTATGGCCCCAATCTCAGCAGTATCGGAGTTAACCCCTTTTTTCTGATTTTTAAAGATTTCACTTGCTTCAAATAAACTAAAAATTAAAGTTTAGACAAATTCTCTGATACCATTGAAAACTACATTAATTTCCAATAAAATGTGATAAATACCAAACGTTGGGAAAATAGAGTTTTAGAAGCCAGATCTTGAAAAATATTTTTCAATGTTAAAAATTAGTACGGTGATTCTAAATTACTATTTTCAACCCTAGAGACCAGCAAATTTCTGAAAACGTACTCCATTATATATACGTTTTAGTGGTGTAATTCCTTTTTTAATTATCGTTTTCTAAGATGAAGAAAACTGATGAAGAAAAAGAAAAAATCGTGGTCGATGGATTGTTAAGGTGGAACGATTCAAAAATCGCAAAAAATAACCGGAATACAAGGAAATATTGATTGAATTTATTACAAGGTTTTTAAAATTTAGTTTCTTTTTTTGTCGATCACGGTTTTTTCCTTTCCTTCATCTCTAAAAAAATAATTAAAAAATCAATTGTATCACCAAAAAGGATGTTAAATGGAGTCTGTTGTCTAAAATTTAGGTTTGGAAATAGTGTTTAGAATCATCATAGTAAATTTTTCAACTTTGAAAAAAAAATTTAAGTGCTTGCTACTAAAACGCTTATTTTACCAACGTTTTACAAGTTTAGTAATTATCACATCTTATTGGTGTGTAGTTTTCATAGTATGAACGGATTTGTCCAAAACCTTTTAGTGTTAAAGTTACCATTGTTTATTTGAAGCAAGGTCGTGAAATCTTAAAAAATCAGAAAAAAGAGGAATACTGTTGAAATTCGGACTATAGTTAATTAGGACTTTTGGTCCAATTTTGAATGCAGATGCGACTGTCAAAGTTATCAACACAAACCACAAATTTATATCTGACGGTATATTTTTTGGCATAAAGAGAAATGAAAGCTGTTGGAAGTAGTTGTCACAGTTTAATGAGGTGTGTGACTTGTGAAGATCTGTCCTCACGTTCACGACCGTAGTTATAAACGTCTCGGGATAATTGATTTTTTTAATAAAAATTATGATCCTTATAAGGTATTAGAGGGATTAAAGGCAATTTCGTCCTTATTGTCTTGACAGGGGATGAGTAAAGTCAACATCAATCGGCGCCTAATGCCGGCATAATTGCACACTTCATTGTATCAGCAGTAAAATCTGAGAGGGTATTTATCCCGTTCTTAGCGGGAAATTTCTTCTTAAAGAGAAAGCAGAAGTACAAAATGGGACAATTACTTGCAATTTATACTTTAATAAGCTTGCACTACTTACTCGTTAATTACTGGATACATTTATCATACCTATAATTAATTATGTACTCATAATTATGTTTTATCCAAACTCGGCTTGTGTAGTAACTTTATTGTTGTTTTCATTGCTTCTTTGTTGTCAGCTGATTATTTCCAGTGACACTATTCATAAATGTGTTCCTTTCAAGAAATCTTTCTTCTAGTCTTTATTCCTTGTCTTGAGTTATGTTTTATTATTATCTCATCATTTCTTTTCTGCGATTCTTCCTCCATAAATTAATTCTTGTAGTACAGGAGGGTTTATTGTCCAACTACCCGATATCATATTCGAGGGGTCAAACCACTTTCTTAAAATATTATACATAATCGGAATTTCAAGGGCAATGCCGGAATTCGAGCGCAGCAAATACGATTCGGCCCCCAGTTAATAAAAAACATGATTAAAAGAAAGTGACAACGTTAGTGAGCTGGATCAGAGAAGAGAAGCTTTCAAGAGCACTGTCGGTAGGTAGGCCTTCGGAGGGTCTGACTCGTAGAAGCATGGTCGTCATCACTCGTTTATGGATTGGTCGTGCGAGATTGAGGAGCAAAGCCTGCGTATGTGTGCGAGAAAGGTTGCTCGATATGCCCCACGGATCTATGAATGCAATTCCTTAGTTCCATGGAAGCGGTGTACGAATGCCACTTTGATAGTAAATTTGTACTGGTTCTAGCTTCAAATTGTTTAAAACATTTAAAACTTACATCTGTGATGTATTCCAGTAATATCATACTACGAGCATTCACTACCTTGTACAGACGTTAGCTGGAATGTCAAGAGAGCAGAGGAAAATTTACGCGGGTAGCTGCTTTGTCCTTGTCCACTTCATCATTAACGTGTGCGAATGCCACCCTATATGAAAATTATGCTTGAGCACGGAAGAGAGTATTCTGGTCCTCTGTTCACATCCTTGGAGGAAACAGGGTTGTTTTACTGTGTATACATATATATATATATATATATATATATAAGTAGTAAAAGAAACAGAGTAAAAAGGCCGATCTTTTACTTACATACTATGCTAATTTAAACATGTCGCTACTGACTGCAAAATGATGTATAAATTTTGGCATTTCTATGTCAGTTTTGTTTGTTAAAATTCAAACCAGTCGGAATTAATGTGTAAAAGGTTCGATCTGTATTTTTTGACTGTATTGTTTCCATTCCGATCGAGCTTAAACTAGTTCGATAAATCAAAGAACAAAAAATATCTCAATACTTTCCGTTATCAGTAAAGTTCTTTGATAACATTGTCTTCAAAATAGCTAATAATAAAAAATGAAGCCGCCGCACATTTCACCGGCTATGCAGTCAATAGGGGCGGGTGACAAAAACAGATTAGTCAACAAAGATAAAATAGCATAATAGCATAGCAGTAAAAAATTTAAAAAAATGCTGATAAAGATAAGAAATTTTTTGAAAAACGTCGATCAGATAAAGGTTCTAGAAGATTTAATCAAAAGTAGCATGCATAATTTGCAAAAAAAATTAAAAAAGTAATGTTATTATTACACTCATAATTTATTTGAAGTGATTATTTGAAAACTGAGATGCGATCTGGTGTGACGTAAGTTTTAGAAAAACATTTTTTTTTATTGTGCAACGTTTCGATCTTTATTGAGATCATCTTCAGGGCCTAGGATTTGTAAACATTGTTCAAATTATACAAATACATGTAGGATGTGAACAAAGTGAATTTATACAATGCCTGACATTTTAGATTCAATCAAAGTATTTGTACTCATTTAAAGTGTTTGGTTTTGGGTAGATGTGTCATTTTTGTGCAATCTCAACACGACACGCAAAAATGGCACAATTACACAGAAGACAAACACTTTGAGCCCTGAAGATGATCTCAATAAAAGATCGAAACGTTGGCACGATAAAGAAAATGTTTTTCTGATACCTACAACACACCAGACCGCATCTCACGATATCGGAATAATTATCGATTGACGGTCACTAATCTCTACACGTTTATTTGTAATATTAGCAGTTAGTTAGTAGTTGGATAATGAAAATCAGTAAAGGACCCCCTCTTTGAATCCGCTGATATACGCTTGCCAAACACGATCACTCAACTTAGTAATAATTGTCTTTCATTTTCTTTCAGACGACTTGGAACCACGGAAAATGATCATTTCGTAAAATTCCAGTTCCGAAAAATTGTTCCATAGGAAATAGAACGTGTTTTCTTCACTCGTCACCCCTTCCAGTAGAAAACGTAATTTGTTTCAAATGAGTGAGACTAATTACATTTTCCTTAAGAAAGTGTGGAAAAACGTTTTAGGGCCGTTTTCCCAAACACTATTTCATCGCCTGTGCTCTTAGTTTACTTTGCACTACGTTTTCAACACCGTTTACTTTATCCCGCCTTGCATACTTAGCACTTTTTTAAAACTCATTTTCGCTTATAAGCATTATTTTAGCACGTCCGTGGACTTTTTTGGTTGTGTATCATTCATAACAAACAGAGCATTGTTAAAACATCAGAAACTTGCACTTCTCGAATTTTGGCAATCCTTGCAAAAATTACAAAAGGGGCCGGCTTCAAGCATCCGAATAAAATTCCTTTTTTTTATAAGTAAACTAGAAAAAGTAGCTATTCAAAATTTCAATAGCCAATTCAAGTAGAGTGGATTCCTTTGAAGATAAGTAGTTGGCAAGTATTCAAATGCGCTGATGTAATGTTTAATTACCTACCGTAATTTTTCTGAACATTATTATTGCGATAAAAACTCACACTTTTAATCAATTTTTTTTATAAAAGTCTAAATCATTTTGCAAGAAATTTCCCTCTAGGGGAGGCTGCGTGAGGGAGTATCAATTTTAATTAAATTTTTCTGGTGATAATAGGTCAAAAATAATTATGCGTCTACGTTTTTCCTTGTGGATAGACACGAGTCCCAAAACATTTTAACATGTTTTTATATAAGTAAATTAAACAATTTTTACATGTTGTTCTGAGCTTGTTTGTTTTTCAAGATTATATCAATCGAGTGGTTTGATTTTTATGTACGATAAGAAAATAATAAGAACGATTGTATTAATGAGATTAGATGACAAGATCACAGGATTTTTTATTTTATTTTATTTTTTATTTTTTTAAGAGCAGAGGTCATATCAACCCTCGGCTACCTGTGTTTTTGAAAAAAGCCCATTTGTGAGTATGTCGGATTCGAATGCAGGACCGCTGGATTCGAACCCGGGACCTTTACCTTTCAGTACCGTGTCCTTGGAATCAGACCTTGACACAGGTACGTGTTCAATTTGGTTATTTTTTAAAAATAACGGTCAACGCTTGCTGAAAATTTGCTTTCGTTTTATAGTGGTTAATTTTCATTTTTTAACATTATGCAGCGCATTGCGTTGTCTAACTTGTTCGATAGTGAATCTATCATCGAAAAAGAGTAGTGTTTATCGATATCGACAGTGTAACGAGCCATTTTTTAGTTCTTAGGGAGGTTTTTTGTTTAAATATACAAAGACCAGGATGGGTCCTAGGATAGATCCTTGAAGGACAACAGTAACAATGACGCTCGGTTGGGAAAGAGATGACCGAAAGGAAACCGGAATTGTCTGGATAAGAGATAGAAGTGGTCGACTTTTACCATGTAGGGGGGAAGCTATCATCATCCCGCTGATAATACCATATTATTAGGTCATTAAAGTAATATACTAATAAGAAACGTTTATTACATATATAAAATTTATAGTGTTCATTGTTGGCACATTTGGTTGACAAATTTGACGAATAGAAAAAATTGAGAGGTTTGAATGACAAAATTATAAAATATCCTGTTTCTGCGCGTATATATTGATTTAATGAGGCAATTCTAATCGCTCTAGTTCGTTATTTTCTTAAACATGCATTAATTGCATCTATGTAACCACAGATTCCCCCCCCCCGTGGGATTTATAAAAAATTCTAACCCAATTTTCAGTTTAAAAGCAAATATAAACACACTTTTTATTTAGGAAATGTTTTTAATATCACTAAAGGTATTACATTTTATCATCTTACATTAAATTTTAGGTTTTTTATAAATTAAATTATTAAATAGATCAATTAGATATTTTCTTCTATTGGAACTTCGTTTCATACTTCTTGCTGTACTCGCCCTTCGGGTCGTACTTGCCCTTGAGCCGCGCCCAGTCGCGGGGTCTGTTCTTGCTCAGGTGCCTGATGACCTTTTCCGTCTGGGTCTTCTGGTTGTCACTGCACTTGGTACATCCGGTAGCGAGAGCGTCTGGCAACGTTTCTAACAAAAACATTTTATATTCAAACAACAGAATAACATACCAGTACATTATATTTAGTTTTGTATGGATCAATTGTCAAAGTAAAACTATATCAAACGGTTTAATGATTACTGATCAACTCTAGTTCCTCTAATTGTATTTTTTGTTATCTCACATCCTTTAATTCATGTTAAACGTGTGTACGGCAACACAAACCGGCAGGAACAACCGGAATTAGAAATGAGTATTGTTCAAGTACTCAGTTTTCCCTTAGGAATAAGAGTATTTGAATTCTTTGTTACACGGTTGAATTTAAAACTGCAAAATAATTTGATTGTGCAAAATGATTGCATTGTGTAGATATAGTTTTGGCTTCAAAACCTCACCTGGTCGTTATTTCAATTTAACAAAAAGGACGGTAATGCATTCTACTTTTTCAAATGCAGAATCTCTCGAACTTTGCCCACACATACATATATGCAAAAGAATTAAAATCGTGCTGAAAACCTAAAAGTTATTTTCTCGCTGGCCTTCACAAGGCGGCTAACAGAAGTTTCAACGAAGCCGATCCAACTGGAATAAATTAATCTTGTTCTCAGGTGCATGTACTTGACAAGTTCTATAATGTTAGGATGATGCTTTTTGTATTATTAAGCATTTAATTTCTATTAAATTATTTATAATTGGCCACTTGAAATCGTTTCACGAATATCTATCTACCTGTGGTAAGAAAACACTCCATTATTTACTTAAATAATGAAAATAAGTCAGGGAAGAAAATGAGCGAACGAGAGTAAATTGGAGAAAAACTTTCCCTTCCGTCGTCATAATTAAGGGCCAAGGGTTGGCTAAAGTCGTTATAACAATCACAACATTATGACATTCGTGGCTAATTTGATTATCCTTTCAACCTTTCCGAACGAATAACGCTTTGAATTTATCTTCTTTTTTTTGTACAATTTTAATAGAGCCATCTTTCATGGGTGTTTAAACTACAATTTACAATGATAAACATATTATATTTTATAAATATTGTAAACGTACAGATTGTATTGTCTAGAGAGGAAAGTGATTTATTAGCTTGAAAGAAAGGTTTAAAACCGCCCCGAGGAACTCGAGTGCCTGGGGTGAGTCTATGGTCAGGAGAGTGAAAATAATTTATTAGCATTACTGAGAGGTTTAAAACCTCTCTGAGGAATATCGAGTAGTTTGGAGGAGTGAATCTGACTGTTTTGGGAGGTGAAAGGACTCCGGATCGTGGTATTCCGACGACAGCAGTTTACCGTGGCATTGTTGAGGGTTTCTTTACTCAGTGCCAGGGTGTTTGAGAAGTGTGGAAATATTTATGTATTATCTGTTTGCGTTATATGTGTTTTCATGTTATTTGAATGGTAATTTGACAACCTGAGGTAAAGAAAAAAAATAAAAACCCTGTTCTGCAAAGTCTTCTTGACAGTATCTGCACGGTGTAATACGAGAGGTTAGCAAGTTAAGAAAACAAGAGACAAAATAGAGAGTTGGTGACAAAGAATCACGAAAACCTTTTCTGTTTAAAACACAGAGACTCAATTAAGGTTTTCGAGCGTGCTTTAGTAAAGTTCTCTTTTAATTTAACACTAATTAATTATATTAAAGTAAGAATTCTTATTATTGTTAAAATACAACGTTTCTAACAGAGACTTGTCTCACACAAGAAAAAATAGAATTTATCATTAGCGTGGATTCGCGTGTTATGGCACCATTGAAACAAAGGACTTTCCAGATTTAGATTCGTGTTAAAGTATATTCAAGTATTTTCGTCCGCCCCGATTGTTTAAGTTGGATTGAAGGAAATTGTTTAAGCTGACGAATGGGTTAAATCGAGGTCATTGGCGGCCAACTAATGGAACGCTTGTATTGGAAAGTAATTAGCTTAACGATCTTTTAATTGACATCAGTAGCAATTTGATTTGATACGTGGTAGATCGTATTTTACTATTTGTAATTTCGGAAATTCGCATTTGATTTTTAATTAGTTGATTAAGTGCAGAACACACTGTTAAATAAATATTTTGTCTATATGGGTGTTCATGAAAGATTTGTGTTTGTATGTATGGGAGAGAGAGAGAGAGTGTGTGAGAGAGAGAGAGAGAGAGAGAGAGAGAGAGAGAGAGAGAGGAAGAGGATGAATGAAGAGAGATGTCGAAGACCTGAGAGAGAGAA
Source organism: Cimex hemipterus (assembly GCA_039619505.1). Lineage (NCBI taxonomy): Eukaryota > Metazoa > Arthropoda > Insecta > Hemiptera > Cimicidae > Cimex > Cimex hemipterus. Next base: position 31,728,082 of record CM077104.1, on the reverse strand, counting down.
GTAGGTAAATTCAAAGAGCCTGTTGACAATTTTTAAACTACAATTATACAAATACCTAAGTTTCCAAGAAACAGATGAAAGTAATGGGACATCTTTGACATCTTCCCGACAACACACGACATATGAACAAGGTTGAGTGGTCCAGGTTACCATCCCCATCTTCCAAGCAGTCGTTCAACGTATTCTCTTTTCCAAATAGCTGTTATGTCATGGAAACATTTATTTAACTTTCATGAAGAGAGAGAATGAGAAATAAACTGATAGAGTGATGATAGTGTATGACAAGGATAAAGCGAGAGGTTACGCCCTAACCCTAATAGATTATTATTAACATCACGCTCTTTTGTTTTCTGAGTGATGATGGATTAATTCTCAGTGAGACAAATTCAGCCATTTATATCAGTGTTCATTGCTTTACTTTACAAGATTTATGTCGGCCTTTACATTTATGTGAACTAATTTTAAATCGTTAAGTGAGAAAAGGATCGTTCATGCCGGCATGGGCGATTAATTTCTCCGCTGTCCGGATGGGTTATGCAAGCGTAGAAAGTGTTTTTGTTCCGGATTTACCTTGAATAAGATGTCCCACGACGCCTACGATTTAAGAGGAAAAAAAGAACATGTGAAATTAAATCGATATTACAAAATCCGTTTTGAAAGTATTACGAAAGGGTTCGAGCCGGGGGTTCTTTGGAACGGTTCATTAGTCCATTCCTATCCAGGTGAATAAAGTAAGTCCAGTTTCTTTGATCAGGGTTTCGAAGATTACGTTGAACACAATTATCGGTTGACACAAAGGGCAGGAGGAGAAAGCGGAAAGAGAGAGAAAGTGGTTCGAGGAAGTATCCTTTCCTCCCAGTTAGCATGTTAACTAGACGATTATCGTTTACCTTTTTTCTTTCTTAAAACCTTCCGTATATCATTTCCCAATATAAAATCAATAAAAATCAATTCTACACGTTGAACTGGTTATGCATGGAGACATTTTTTACTCGAATTACGACGCGATAATTATTTTTTTGAAAGACGACAACCATGACATCGTTCCATCGACTCTACATGTACCAGTTACAATATGATTTAATGTGTTTTTTCCAGGCATAGATTTCCTCACCGACCTGAACATAAGGTTGAAAAAAAAATTAGCGAAACCTCACAAATCCATTTCAAAACGAGAAAGATACTGAATCTATTGGAATAAAACTTTTCCCATAAATGTTAGTTTTGATTAATTTACTATTAAAACAAAATAAAATCACCTTAAAAATTATTACGTGATAAAATAGACAATGCCACGGCCACCAACAAAGAGCAATTCATTGAAACAAACAGTAGTTTAAAAGTGAAAACCTCTATCTTAAAGTTTAATTATCGATTTTTATAGATTATTACTTTTTCTATTTTAATTAAAATTATTGTATAAATTTGATCGAAAAGTATGTTGTTGTTTGGGTTTGTGAATTTCTTATGTATATAAAAACTATCTTGTCACATTTGACCCATTGTTTATGCTTATTAATTGTTTTATTTTTTTAATAACCACTTGAGCTAACATGGCTTCGATCCACTCGGACACTAACTTCCCATCTCAACCCCACCTTTTGAATTTTCCCTCTTTAACCCGAACCTTAAAGATTAATTCATTGAAAAAAAATTGTTTGTTCAAGTGGACCACGAAACCTAATAAATGTAGTAAACTTATTTTTATAAACATATAATTGTTGTTATACAAACATATAAAACGTAACTGTTGTTCAATTTTGTTGGAAGATATTGCTGTTTTGCTTTATGATTTTATCTTGTGTGTATAAAAACTATCGTATTCAGACCCTTTTTATCATATTTGATCATGTTTTATAGCTTTTTAATTCTTTTATTTTTTTTGCTAACATAATTATTATACAATTTGTTGGGAAAGGATATTGCTGTTTTGTTGTATGTTTTTAACTTATGGCTTACTGTTAATTAATGTTGTCCTTTCTTTTTCTCCTCACTTGCTATAATTAACAAAGAATGGAGTTTCTTCGTTGCTAATGACACAAATACAATTCATCTAGGAAAACAAAATCGAATGAACGGTTGCAGCGAGTTCTGGCCATGGGCATGCCACCCAAATCTTTATTAAAAAGGTTTTTTTTTTCTCAATCTTAGGCTAAAATGCGTAGTAAAAGGCTTAAAACCAAGTTCTTTAGGATATTGTGATTATTCGAAATGTTTGACCGTCGCCAATTCTCTCTGGAATTGATGGCGATCGATTGCTTTCAAGATCTTTCCGATAAACGGAGCCTATGACTCTTCAAAGGTAATAGGCTGACCGGTTTTTTCCCCATTTCCCCGGCAATAGAATATCAAGGGCTTTATCTGCCGATCCGTTGGCACTAGGCAGAAAGCAGATACGAGAGACACTGAAAATTGCTTCTTCAATATGAAGGTTCAACACTGGTCATTGTTTAAAACTATTATTTGAAAGCCTAACGAGTTTTCTTTATCTATCGATCGCTTCGTTCATTCAAACACCCGAATTTGACATAAAAATTTGACGAATTCCATCTATCAATAGGTGAGAAAAAAAATTCAAGGCTTATCTGAACGTATTAAAGAAAATTAAAACTAATCCAACCATTCATTCTAGGTTATAGTATCTTGGCGAAAAACGAAGTGAAGTTCAAACTTTTTCCATTAAGCAAACGTTTCAATAATTAAAAAAAGGAAATCCTACTGGGATATATATTTTTAAAAATTGTGTTCGAACGTATATAACTTTGTAAAGTACTATAACTAGTGATTGATTAATTATTGAAATAATCACTTTTTATTTAATAAATTTAAAGGTTAATGAAATTTTTAATAAAAGCTGGTAAAAAGTTGATACCGTTTTTAGCAATAGCGCCAGATAATCTACTACTAATACAAGATCAGGCCAATTAGATGACGATCAGTTCGAAATTCAAACTTTATTTCTTATTAGTCTAAAAAAATAACGATGAGTGATATCACTTCATGATTTTTGCGCTAGTTTTTATTTTCTTTAATGAAAATTATTAAATCCATTAATAATTAATTTTTACGAGCTTATTTGTTTAAATGCTTATCATCATATCAGCTCTCAAGTCTTTGGCATTGCACGAGCAACAATCATATCAGACGTTATGTAAGGTATTGGTCGATATGAAAAAGCTAGTCACGAGCGGGATTCGAACCCACGAACTTCGGCTTAATACGCCGCTGCTCTACCACTTGAGCTCTCACGAGTTCGATCCACTCGGACACCGACTTCCCACCTCAACTTACAACTTTTTTTCACAACAATTTTCCCTCCTTTTTGCCTTTTTCAAAAGAGTTCGTAAATTCGAAAGGTTGTAGCTTTTAAAATGTGTATGCAAAAATTTAAAAAATGTAATCTTTAAAATGAGGACTCCAAATAAGAAAAGCGATTTTGCGTAAAATATTGTCAGGCAAAGTGGAAAACTTGTCTAGAAGGTCAGTAATTTCAAAGTATATTACGCTTAAACCTTATCGTTTCGTTGAAATCATTGGCGTAACTAACTGCATAAGTATATTAATATTTAGGACAGAATTATAGGAGTGGCCAATAACTCTGGTGTGTTGGTGTATCCTCATCAACATTCCATATAATAACAATTATTTTAGTTGCCATATCAAGAAATTTGTACTGCAGCAAAAAAAATGAAATGGACACATATACATAATACATACAATAAATAATAATTTGGAACATGTGGGATATTGGAAATTTGCTACATATCATTTTTTTGGAAACTTTAAAGTTGTTCAAAGTCCAGTACTTGAAACGTTGATAAAAAAACTGTATAGATCTATTTCATCGTTACAGGTTTTTAACAAAACAAAAACTTTTATAGTAGTTTACACCCTGTTAAATTAAAAGTGTTTGAAATTTGGTTTAAACTCTTTGAATTTTTGGCAACTTTGTAAGTTGGTTCAAGAAAATAGACAAAATTGGATATAAAATTGCTTAAAATAGCTGAAAATAAATACAGTAAAAAATTAATAATAACAAATGTAAAAACTTACTTTTGAGCTCTCTTCCTTCGTTGGTGCAGTTGCCCTCCTCCATAAGACACTTGATGTACTGTGTTAGGATCCTGTCATTAGATAGAATCTTATCCACGTCAATGTTGTCATACTTTGAGGTGTATACCTCGGCTGAAAGAACGGCCCCAAAGAGGCAGAGGAGGATTACGGCGAGTTTCATGGTGGTAACTGACTTCTTTAGCCGTGGCTTCTGTCGTCCCTCGCTTTTTATACTTGGACGCCCCACTCGGGGAAAGCGACCATGGACCCCTTACGTCATCCTACAACATTTATCCTTCTCGCGACTTGCTTAAACAAACCATTTTTTTACCTCTTACTCATGATAAACACGATGGGAGGCCAGCTAAGATCACCTTTCGATTTCACTTCTAATCGTTCCAAGAAATTATTTGTTTATTTTAAGCAGAGGGACAAAGCATCTGGTTTAGTATTTGCTTTTAAATGAAACTTTAGACTCATCCGTGGTTGAATAAATCAGATCATAAAAAGAAATCACAAAATTTTTAGGGGATTTATTAGGGTTTTTTTTTGTTTTTGGTTTGGGGAGTCCCCATTACCCATGACCCTATTTATAAGGTTGTAAAAATCAAAAATAAATACCTATTATTCTAAATATTTATCATATTTCAGATTCATTTGCAATAATTTTTTAACAACGTTCTCCAATCTTGGAAAAAGCCCAGTAGTCTGAAGGAGATTGGTTAGGATAGGTATTGAATTTCAGCGTTTCATAGTCAAGTTCTACTTTATTTCTTCATTGTATGTGGGTTTTTTATTTTTTTGAACGACGGTTCGCAACAGCAGAGGTCATATAAACCCTCAGGCTGTCGGTGTTTTTGAAAACAAAGCCCATTTGTAAGTATGTCGGATTCGAATGCAGGGCCGCTGGATTCGAACTCGGGACCTTTACCTTACAGTGATGAGCGCCGTGTCAAAGGCTAAACCTCACTGGCTGTGTTGGCACATAAGAAGCGCGATCATGCTATAGGGTAGGTACTGCCACCAGTGAAATTTTTTTAACAAACGTTTGATGCATCAAAAGATTTTTAGGGAATTTATTGGGTTGTAAAGAACAAAAATACAATAAAAATAAATACCTATTATTCTAAATATTTATCAACTTTTTCGACAAATTTTCCTCGTGGAATATTACATCCCTTCTTGAGATTTGAGGGTGATAATGCTGTAGATTGGTCTGCTCCAATTATTTTAGTCCGCCTACAAAAATGAAAAAATAACGCGCAGCAGTACGTGAACTGTCGAAACAAATCTAACAGATCATCCAGTGAGGATACCCAGACCAAAATGTTCGGAACTGCCTAGCTGCAGATTATTATTAATTTTTTATTACTAGCACTAAGATCAAAAAATACGACTGCCCAATTTTTAATGAGCCATCAATCCGATCAGTCCTTGTTTCTAAAGTGTGTTATTTGTTCCTTTTTTCCGATTCATTTCTACATTACGCTTTTATGCCTTGTTCTCGGTGGTTGACATGTTATACATATACAAGAAGTTGGGTTTTGCCTTTATAAGTGGAGTTCTGTAGGTTTTCACACTTTGCAAACTAACATAAAAAAGAATATTTGAAAATTGGAAGCTGGAAGGGGTGAAAAAACAAAACGGTTTGAGACACCAAAACACTGAGACTAGACATATCTAAAGATCGAAAACGGTCAAGCTAAAAAAAAATTCATATCATACTTCAGATTCATTTGCAATAATTTTTAACAATGTTCTCCAATCTTGGAAAAAGCCCACTATTCTGAAAGAGATTGGCCATGATAGCTATAGAATTTCAGTGTTTCATAGTCAAGTTCTACTTTATTTCTTCACTGTCTGTGAAGTGATCATGCTGTAGGGTAGGTACTGCTACTAGTGAAATTTTTTTTAACAAACGTTTGACGCATTTGGTCAATAAATTGACAATACTTTGTTGAATTGTTTGTTTTCCGACTCGGTAGAAAAGAACATTTATGACGATTATCATAGATCACTACAATTTTCAGATAATGATTCGATTTTGGCATGTGATCTAGTATTGACCTGTGAAAGGTAAAGAAAATAAAGTACCGTAAGCCCAGGAGTGCTGGGAACAAACAACCCCACTTCCGAATATCCACAATCATCATCCTCATCCTATCTGAATTTGGTTTTATGCTCGTCGAGTAGAACTAAACAATACAATTGGGTTGTACATAATGTGTTTATCCACCTCAGCCTAGGGCCTCTCGCTTTTTAATTTTGCCAACGATAAACTGCAGTATGTTTTTGTCTAAATGTGCGGCAAATACTCTTTTGGTTTGACGTATTTTTTTCCCTACAGCTTCCTTAAGATGTTGGTCATCTTGTTGGTTTTATTTCATTGGTCTCTTGAAAAAAAACTTAGCAAACCAAATAGGTTTCCATTAGAACTTCTTTCACCGCAAAACCGATTGTTATTCCTTGCAGCTCGGTCAACAAAACGACACAGTTTTGAACCCATACAAAAAAATATAATCAAACTTTGCGACTTTCCTATTTCACGTTTAAAATTATGCTAAAACGTTAATGTATTCTGGTAAAGAAAATACAAATATTGAATAATTAATTGAAGATTAATGTTTATTACAGATTGTAAATATTTTTCGGGGAAGTTTCTTCATCTGAATGTTCCTTGCTTTATTTCGTTGACAAAGAAAAGTCAAAACTCAAAAATAGAGAGTTTTATTAGTATACAATGTCACTAACATGTTTCAGTAATCATGAACATATTAAAGGATCTGCCCTGTAAACAAAAGTGGAGAAACAACCCATTGGCAGTACACCTATGTGCCCTAGGTGTTGCAACATAACTGATGATAGTTTCACTACCCAACTTGTATGGACGGCCTAAGGTAAATGTCCCGGGTATAACAGGAGCCCACGGGAATATTTTACACAAACACCAGCACGGTTTATTTTAACCTCGTGGTTCAAATGTTATCGTAAAATGTATTTATAAATAGACTTATTAACTTTTAGGGGTAGTGGTCATTTTTTTGACGTTGAGATGATTTTGTTTTACTATTATGGTATGGTATTATGGTTCTACTTCTGTTCGACGGATTTTGAATTTTGGATTAACCAAAAAACGTATGAATTGATATATTCACTCCCCCTTACCATTTCTATTAATTTGCTAGTGAAAGCATTTAATTTAGGATTATACCGGATAATGGCGAAAACAGTTTGCGATAGAACTTTCGTTTTCCAACCAATCAACCTAAAGTTGAGACAAAGAGAAAATCTAAATTTCTCTCCTCGTGGATATTAGTAAAAGCATTGTTCACAACAATTGATCGTTTATTATTGTTTTGCTGAAAGTAAAAAAGAATCGTTTTAAAAAAATAAGAGTGACAGAGAAAAATGAACATATATGTGAAATTTCATATATCATTTACTACATTTCATCTCATGTAGAGATCTCACCCGCAAACTGATGATGGCGAAAAGCCGAAACACCTTTGACAGACGTAAACAGCGAAGATATTCAGACCAGATTGATCAGAGACGACCGGACTACAAAGTTCATCACCCCGCGGACCTTATGCAAGAGGTCTTACCTCATACTGATCATACTTTTCAGATAAACATCATCGAACGGAATTTGTCACAGTACAAGTATACAGACCCACAATTGATGATGTCAAAAATCCGACAAAAAACAGGCGAAAACAGCGAGGATCTTCAGACCAGAACGACAGAGACGACCAGAATCTCAGATCTCATGATCGTAAACTTCACGATTGGCCCGAATAATACACTTTTCAAACCAAACTTTATTTCCGGATAAATCTCTCACGACATCAAGGTCCGAATTAATTGATCACGTAAAGGACAAGGGCGACAGAAATACGAGTGACGGCGTTAATTTTACGGATTAATTTCTCCCAAAACGATTTATCCTGATAACCCGTTACGGTTAAAGTTAAAAATACGAACTCGCCACGTTTGTGTCTTTTCTCCTGGGATAAAAGGTCGCTGTAGATGATGAGTGGTAAGAACCTAATGAAGAGTAATTGGCGGTGGAAGTCGGAGGTGAGGGGAAAAACCGAGTGATTAATCAGCAATTGCACGTTTCAACCCTTGGCTAATTTCTTCTATAAGTTCCATCTATTTGTTGTAAACTGGTACGTAATTTGTAAGAAGAGGGTTATTGAAAGCTCAAGAGCTACTTAAACACTTCAAAAGAACCACATATCCCCTGGAATAGCAAATTTCAACGATTAAAACTTCATTTTTTGAATTGAATTATTCTGAATTATTATTAGCAATTCTGAGTTCAATGGTTGCAATACTATCCGTAAGCTACGTCCAATATCCAAGAAAACGTTGAGCTGATCGAAGATTGTTTTAAAAAGTGGAGTACAAGGCTAAATGAAGACGATGTACTCGACGTACGTTCACTTTGCAAAAAAAGGCTGCCTTCCATTGTGCACCAAAAACAAAGATAAATTCAGGTCAAATATTTAGGGGTAATATAAGACTATGTGTAATCCTCAAAGAAGATTAATCAGACTACAACTCAACAAAGGCCTTGGACGAACTACGAAGACTTCTAAGGCCGAAGTCTAACTTGACCGTCAACACTAAGCTAGCCTTATAGAAGACAACCGACTTTGGCTATAAGGAATGGAACTGTGGGTTTCTTCTATCCAAAGAAGACGCATCCAATTCTTCCTGTCAAATTCCCTGAGACAAATCGTAAAAACCCCTTGCTACGTCAGTAACCTCACTATCCACAACAACCTCACCATCCATTTCTGATGGCATTAATCTGTGCTTTGTGAAAAAAAAGTTTTGTAATATGTACGAACATGTATAGAGTGCAAATAAAATAATTTTTAGATTGAAGTACAAAATAAATTTACTTTCGTGCAATATTTTGATCATAGCATTAGAAATTGTGTCGTATACATAATTAAAAATCATAATGATAACAATTTTAGGCTCTTACGTTTATGACAAAACTTATGTTATATATCTTCCTCAATCAAAACAAAAATGTCCAACAATGAAAATCACATAATTTACTATAAGTGTTCTACTCACGGTCTAGTGAAACTAATGGGCAAAAATTGTCCTAATGCGCATAAGCGAATAAATGAAATTTTTTTCTTCTGAAAAGACCAATTGTACTTATTGTTCGCATTGTATGTTAATATTGTTTGAAAAATTGGGCTTTTATTGTAATTCTTTAAAAAAAATACAATTCTACTCCTCAATTTTTGGCTCTGGAGGGGGTAAATGCCCTCTTTGTTTCCTTGTTTCCTCTATGACTTAGCGTAAAAACCCAAATGATTGCCAAATACTGGAGGGTATTTAACCAATAATTTACACCTCGTTATTATCATTTCTTGGAAAAGTGTATCTCGTGTAATCAAGACAGAAAGTCAACAGAAATACGCCATTTGTAACGAAATCACCTAGTTTTCGATAATTCTATAAATCATTCCTCAAAATTTCTTTTAAGTATTTTATTTGTAACACTCTTTAATTAATAATATCTTTGTGCTGTTATCTAGTTTTCATTTAATTTATGTGGTAGCGGAACTAAGACCAATGCTGTACTCAGTTTTATTATACAGGTTTTATTTTAATTATATTTGAGACGGCTCGGCGGAATTTTTCTTGAACCAATGACGCTATCAAAAATACGTGTTTAATTTTTTTAGCCTAGTTACAAATTTTTACGTTTATTTGGAGAAAATTATACAGAATATCTCAGGCCCAATTCAACTTCAGAATTTCAAATACAACCCCATACATCTTGATAGATCTTTTTTACGCTGAAAACAGTGGTGAATCGCATTTTAAATTGGTGAAAAAATGACAAAGTTATGGCAAAAATTACATTAAAAACCAGTCATTTTCTTTGCTATTTATTTATCACAATTCATGTTCGAATTGCCTGCCTTGATGCATTTTAACCGTTAAATCTTCACCGGTGCTCAGAGTCAGGGGAAGTGGATTGACAAGCATTTTCTATACTTTCTTTCAGTTCTTTAACTAAAGTTGCTGGGCTATGATTGGCATAGATACGGTTTTTTAAATTGGCTCTATAAAATAGTCAAGCGGAGTAAAATCTGGTGATCGGGGAGGCGAACGGTCGGGCCATGAGGTCCATCAACTAATCCAGAAGTGACGATTCAAATAACGTATTAATTATGCGTGAATGACCGAAGTGTTCAGTCTCCATCCCGGTTGGCTGTTTATGAAACCTAAATGAGTTTTCTGCACTTCTCCTTGTATAACAAATGGAAGTAGGTTTAGCAACATACCTAGTTCAATTGACGGGGTTCTTTTGTTGCGCTTGTGATTCATAGGTTTGGCGGTCCTTGTACAATGCCTAAAGTTTGGGTAGTTGGTTTATACAATAGTTGCGGTGTTTATTGCATTTTGTTAAAAATTAATATTTTACGGGAATAGAAGTTAAACCATCGTATAAAAAATAAAACAAAAGGCAAAGGACACCCACTCCTTTCTTATAAACGAAAGCAGCTAGAATTTCACCGTGGTACACTAAAATAGAACCAGTTTAAAACAATTTTTAGACAAATGGGAAACCCTAAAGTCGAGTTTAACTTCAAAATTTCAAATACTCTCTATACATTCTGCCAGTTCGTTTTAAAGGATTCTTTTCGATGAAAACATTAGTGCAATCAGATTTTAAATTGGTTAAAAAATAACAATCGGGTGAACGACGAGACCAAGAGATCAGGCCGTGAGGTTCTATCTACTTATCCTGGAAGTGACGGTACAAATAACGTCACACTAGCAAAGAATTGAATGCGGGGCACCCATCAAGCTAAAGAGAGCTTCTTTGACGTTGTTGCAGAGATGCATCGACCTTTGCCGTTTCATATAGAGTCGTAGGGACTTCTCCCTTCAGCACCTCAACTTTTGTCTACTGTGGTAATCTCTACTAATAAATTTTCAGGAAGGTTTTCTTTTCGTTTTGTTAAAAAGTATAAATTTATTCTAAAAGGAATAGTCCACGATAATCTGAACTCCTATTTTGTATCTGGTACCATTGATCTCCCTCTTCCAAACCTAAAAATTATCAATACGCACACCCTGTAATTCATAAAATTCTTCTTTTCTTATCTAGCCTCAGCTGATGTTGTTACCGCAATATCAAAGCTTATAAGACTTGGCGGTATCTCGAATAAATTTCGGATCCCTCAAAAAGTCCCCGAATTGAGTGACAAAATCAATTAAAGAAAATCAGTATCTATTTGAAAGAAGCACTGAATTATCTCTACTCGAAGTACCATCTGCAATAAAGAATTTTTTTATTCTTCATCGATCTTCTGGGAAACGGGGTCGTCCTGTCGTTCGAATCCTGAGGAACAGCTTTGACAGACAAGTTGCGCAACGCCTGTCAGGCTCAAAGATTACGTTTATATACTTTTCTTATTTCTTATATCATATTTTTCCATAGCTTATGCTTTTTCATCTATTATTTCAACCAGGGATCATTTATTCCGGAGGATATTACAAAACGATATATCCAGAAAGTTTCATAATAATTTTCATTCCTAAATGACAAGGAATAACATTGGCCATTTTCTAACAATGATATAGTAAAATATGTTTCTATCATTTCGAAACCCATAGTATTGTAGTCTTTTTTCATTTTCATCATTTTTGTAAAATTAATTCGTTCATTCAGACATTTTACTTTCATGTTCCTTACTTTCTGTCATCTCAAAAATATTTGGCAAGATTCTTAGCGAACGATTGATCCCTATATTGAACTCCCTCAAACTTCTCCCAGATCACCAGTTCGGCTTTCGTCCACAACATTCCACAAATCAGAAGTGCTTCGCGTTGCGGACCACATATCCTAATCTCAACAATTCATGGGCTTGACGTGACACAAACGTTTGATCGCGGGTGACATGAGTATCTCCTGTACAAAATAAAACGTGTCATTCCAAATACCATATAATTATCGTTCGCTCATATCCCCTCTTTCCGCCCTCTTTCCCTCAGATATCCCGACTACACCCTTCACTCACCTAGCTTGCTTTGCCGACAGCATAGTTGTGCTATCCCTCGATCTCGCAATTGTCTCGGAGGAGCACCAGGCACAAGTAGAATAGCCGAATGGAGGAAATTGTCATGCGTTGAGCAAAATGAAAGCAAATGCATCCCATATCGCTTGACCCTACAAAACAAAGCCCATCGTACAGTTTTGCTCAATAATAATCCTTCCCTAAATAGGGACTGTGTACGTGGACGTAAAGGTTAGAACTATGGGGCACCACTAACCCGTCCAAAATTTAAAGAAGACCTCCAATCCAAAGTCCTCAAAACCATTGTTGTCGCACATTACTACGTTTCCAACACACACAACGACCTCTAATAACCTTCGTGAAAAAACTAATCCTAGCTAATTTTCCACATTCCTCAAAACTGTCCATTAGTCCGATCCATGTTCAACATCGTAGAGAGCGAATGAAGCAGAGATGGCCCGGGACCTTCTTACGAAGAGTGCGTCCAAAAAGCTGGGAGTGCAACAGTGATTGCTGGGTTCGCTCAGGTTATATGCAAACCACAAAATTATAATTTGTATAAATTCAATTAAATTAATGTAAAATTCTTTCATGTTTTATTCAATAAAATATTTTGCGTCCCCTAAATCAAAAGTTATTAAACATTATCTGGTTTCTTCTAGCTAATAGTGCAAAATTGTCTAGCTACGAATGTAAAAACTAACAGCTAATATGAAGATCATTTTAAATGCGAAAGCTAACAGCATGGTCCTTTAAAATTTATACATTCAACAAATATCACATAAGAAAACACCCAATATTATTATCGTACCTTTTCAAAAATATAATAATTCAATGAAAATCAAATGTAACTATTGTATAATACTTATTCATATTTTTAGGGTGTTTTTTTAAAAAGAGTATATAGAGGGGTATTGAGATTATAGGTTACGATTGGTAGTTGGTTTCTGGTAAAATAGAAGTATGTCGGCGGCGGTGCAGCATATTATTTCAAAGCTCCACTGCTGCTCCCTTAAACCGGGTCGGGGCGGAATATCGGAGTACCCTCCGACCCGGACTCTAGATAAAGGATAAGCATGTTTGATTGGATTTGTAAATAGTGGCATGTATGTATTTATTGTATGAGTGAGTGTGTGAATGACTATAGTATTAGGGAACGTAAGGGCGCCGAAATGACCAAAGAAGTCGATGGCGCCCGACCAGAGCCCAACCAAGGAGTCGCTTATGCACCAAGGTGGGTGACTCCCCCTGACCTATCAGGGAGAGGCCAGAGACCTCCTAGGAGATCTCGCAATTCTAATTCTAATTTTAAAAAGAGATTATCAGCAAAAGTGGTACCACAAATAAGCAAGTTTATATATGTATTTCTATGCATTACATGTCTATTTTATAACAATATAACAAAATAAGTAATTTAAAATTAAACTACTTTTCACTCCATCGTTGGAAAGAAGGTTCAATGTATAATCAATCGTGTTAAAAAAACACGAATGTATGGTCCACCGTCGGTTTAAAGCATACTTTCATAAAACCGCGAGTATTGTCCCGTCGGGTCGTACTTCGCTTTGAGCCGGTTCCAGTCGTTCCTCCTCTGCCTGTAAAGATGTCTCAGTACTTTCTCCGCCTGCACCTTCTGCGTAGATGTGCACTTCTTGCAACCGGTTCTTAACGCATCGGGAAGTATCTCTGCAAATTAAAAATCTGTTAGACCAACAATTTTTTTTTTAATGAGTTGAATATAAATGGATTTGATAAAGTGGGGTGTTTTAAATAAAGTGTTTGATTAACGAATACACATTAATATAACATTAATGTTTAAGGCAAGAGGAATCCATAATATTAACCAATAAGGCTCTAGTAATCATCAGCTTATGCCGGAAAAATTGAGGAATAAATATCAGTATGGCGTATTGGTTGTTTTAATATAATTTTTAATATAATTTAATAACATTATTGCCCCACTGCAGCAATGTAAATCGCACTCGACAAAGCCGATAGACTCCTAAGATACAAGGAAGTAAATCCAGATTAATTAGAAGCTACCGAGAAATTTTGGACAGAATGAAAATAAATGAATTATTTATTATCTTTATTTACTCCAGTGCCCAGAGTTGTATTTCATGGATATCAGCTTGGAAAATCGTTGGGATTGGCCCACGCCCACCACCTCAGTTTTAGTTTCAGACAAAATGAGAAAAATCCAACTCTGACAGAGTCTTCCAAATAGTCCTAACACCTTTGGAAGAAAGGTAGCTCTATGTTTCAGGAAAGGGCCTTAATATGGTGCACAGATGATTCGAGGATAGAACAGGCGGAAGGTTAACGGGGATAAGGGCCGAATTATACTGTGCCTTCCTTGGACTAATTTCAACAATTTACCAAGCTGATATTCATGCAGTACAACTAAGGGCACTGGTCTTAATAAAGAACAATACGATAAGTGCTTAGATTTACGTACTCTCAGATAGACAGGCAGTTACAAAGACACTAAATGCGTAGACAACTCCAAACTTGTCGGAGAGTGCTTAAATTACACAATGGTTCTAGAAAATCACAAATTTACGTTACAGTGGTTCCGGGATATGAAAGTGAACAGGTTTACCAACTAGCCAGCTAAAAAGGGGGCAGACACATCATCGAACTAAAACCACAACAAGGTACACCAGAGTGTATGCTTAAGTTACAACTGAAAAATGGTTTGAGTAGAAAAACTTAGTACTGGACCAACGTACCAGGTATGAGGCAAGCTAATATATATCCCTCAAACATGAAGACGAAGGAATCCTATCTCTCAGCAGGCAAAATTTAAAGAAACTTATAGACCTCATAAATTAACTTATAAATTAGGACTTATAATTATGTAACTTAACTTATAATTACGTAAGAGCAAAGCAGAGGCAGAAAAATGCTATCAGGAGAAACCAGAGAACGGGCAAAACTCAGACCAAAAGAGGCCCGCAAGGAGGAGAGTGCTTAGGCATATAAGAAAACGTACAAAAATAATCCTGCCAGGCTACCTTAAAGAAAAATGCTGCTAAATTGCTCATTGTGAACCCAATCAATAATAAGACAGGTAAAGTGTGTAAAGTGATGACCGAGTGGTTGGGCGTCCGACACTTATTTTCAGGGTTCGATTAACAGCGTAGGCCATGAAATTTCATACCCCAACGGGAAGTATATAGTTAAGCTCTCCTGTATGACTCCATACTATATCTATAAATTGTTAAAATCTATTGTTTGAAAAGCGATCAGGTGCTCTCTGCGAATGTTTCCAATCGACGGACTACAACCCTGTAAGGGAGTTGGTTCATGTTCGAGTTGGAACTGTTTGAGTGAAACGTAACCCACGATTGTAAACGGACCCAGTAAATTAATCGAGTACCGATCATTACTTATCTTGAAAAAAATTCTGATTCCGAAAAGAGGGCCATCCCATTTTTACACAATTCTCGCGCTCAAACACAGAAGCTCTCCAAACATATACACATACATGCGTACGAACATGAATTTAAGAGTTTTAATCGAGAATCCAATGCTAATCATTTTTATTACCACGTCTTCGTGTGTTGGCAAATTAGGAAAGTTAAATTAAACGCGAGATTTACCTGATTGTTTTCAATTAATTTGGCTTGTCTGTCCGAGCTGTTTTGGTTCTATCTGCGGCATCTCAACTTCTCCTGTTTTTCATAGGGTTTGTGTGCAAGTAGATTTTTTATACTAAAACAGGCCAATGCATTTCATTCTGTTGTTTGGCTTTTTCATTGTAGATATTTAGCTTTTTTCGGAATCTACTATTACAATCGTCTTCGTCCGTTACCCGAGTGTCTATTAAGTTTGTATATCTTAATACCTCGTCCAACACTTTCTGAATATTAGATTTTATGGCTTGTTCATGATTTCTCCTACACCGGAAATTTCCTTGGTTGAGAAGTCTGTTCGTTTCACCTTTTTTGTGTTATGATTCATTTGTGTTAACTAGTCATTTAGGGTCAAGCAGGTCAATGTGATCAGTTCGAAAAATTATTTTTCCATTTTTTTTTAATGATGGACAGACTACAAGCCTACTACTGATGATGGTGTAGAGCTGAACGACATACAAAACTAGGGAAAATAACAACACCTAAAGTTAAACTACCAACCAAATTAGTCTTCTTTATATATTTTATTTATTTTATTCTTCTTTGTTTATTTTTGTATTCTTATTTCAGGAGGAAAATAATTAAATATATTTTAAATATTCTTGGGTAAACAAACACAGGCATTCAATCTTTTAATGTTGAAAGTTGAATTATTATAATTTTATCCTTGATTCGCAGAAAGTGGCAAGGGAAATGATATCAGCTTTAAACCAGCTTCTCATTCGACACCGTATAATAATATATCATACGGTGTATTTGTATTTGGCAAATGCGAATTGACTAGGAATGACAGAATCGTTATTCGATTTTCTTCAGCTTTCGCGTAAAATATCGCCTTGTCTCGTTGTTCACACTTTTTCTACGACATGCGAGAATATCGCCCATAAAGCTATTCCTCAAACTGTACTTTTTGTTCGTTCTTGTCTGTCTGTAGTAATCCAGTTTACAAACTGAGATTATCTGAGAAAACGCATAATTCGTTTTTACCGCCAGTTCTCAGAATTGATAGTTTGTGCTTACATCTTTCGGACTTTATTTTCTTTGAAATCGAAATAGAACTTTGAATCGTGTATGAAAACAGTTTAAAATGTATTGCCAATAGTTTTTTGGAAATTTCAGGGAATTTAAATTGAGCCCTATTCATAATATAATTAGAATTTAAATGATATTTTTTCTTTATATTATGAAATTGATTAAGTTTCTTAAATTAATTTATTTTTTAACTTGAACTTACAGTAGTAGAAATAAATTGATTTGTAGGAATCGTTTTTTTTTTTAATTTTAAAAATTCATCCTACCCCACATCGAAACGTTTCTTTGAATGTCATAATGCAAACTGAATTTTCGTTTTACAGAATTTTCAAATGTCAAGCTGTAGGTTTTTTAATTGAAATGAACAGCAATTGTCTTTCCGGTTGATATAGCAACTTCATAAGTTACACAACTTGCTGTCAGTTGCATCTCGACTGAAGCGGTCTTTAAACGGACGGGAAAAGCAGAACTTGCAACAGGCTGGCGCAAGCCGTACGATGCGAAAGAGCATTTGTAATAATTCAGTACTGACAGATACCACAGAGCCTATGTTAAACTACTTACTTTTAAGCGTTTTCCCTTCATTGTTGCATCTCGTTTGGTCCAGGAGGCACTTGACGTACTGTCGGACGATCCTTTCATTCGCGAGGATCGAGTCAACGTTGATATTATCGTACTGCGAGGTGTAGGTTTCCTGGGTCACAGCTAGGCCAACAAGGCAGACAAAAACTATCAACAATTTCATCATTAAGCCGATGTCCTGTGTAAGGCCGCGACGAAAATAGTTTAGTTTTATAGGTAATCCCCCTCCTTAATTGGCCGATTCGGAAAAACCTGACTTCTACCGCCTTGAGGGATGAAGTTATATTTATACAGTAAGATTTGTGGCAATACTTACAAATAGTTATCATGTGCGTTTTTTAATTCGCATTGTTATTTTGTTTTTAAACCACAACTTACTTTTTTTATTACTGAAATTATTTGATAATAATTATTCAGAAATCGTGAAATGTGGTCTGGTGAGATGTAGGTTTCAGAAAAAAATTCTTTATCGTGCCAACGTTTCGATAGTTATTGGGATCATCTTCAGGGCTTAAAGTATTTGATTCTGTGTAATTATGCCATTCTTGCGTCCTGTTGAGAGTGCCCATTATTTGATAATACTAAGTCGAAAAATGTAGACATGTGTAAGAGCGTTCTTGCAATGGCCTCTACGTTTCCTAAAACACAAAATATTTGAGCTTAAGTAATTTTATGTTTTTGAATACCTAACCTGTTCAAAATTATGTCTTTTAATTTTTTTAATATCTACCATAAATATGCTATGGCAATTACGCAATTTTGACGTATTGCCAAGCGTCGTAGGCAGATCGGTTCAAATATATTTTTTAAAAACATAGTAGATGAATTTTTGCGCCCACAAAAATCCGATAATACAATTTTTTGGGGAACTAAAAAAAATCTCTACGTTTTCGCCTTACTTTCGTTTTTTTTTCGAAATCACCAAAATGGTGATAACTTTGAAGCATCTTCACCCATGCACAGGAAACTTCACAGCTTAACAAATTACATATTTAATATACATAATGCCACAAAGTCACAAGTAAGAACTGTAGAAACGAAACGAAATGTTTGAGAAGTTTGTTTTGTTTATTTCCACAGTTATATCGGCATAAAATCCAAAAGGCGTTGTGTATAAGATCAAAGAAGAAATATAAAGCTTGCCTGCCAACGGTTGTAATAACATGGACATTGGTTAAAATTCAGAAGGGTTATGAATTTTTAACTGGAATACAGGGGATCAGAGAATAAAAATACCCCGCCTGATGTAGCACGAAAAGGGATTTTTTGTTTTCTTTAAAAAAATCAAATTTATTTATCATAATAAGGCGCGTAAAATCAATACGATTTTTTTTTTCAAAATGATGTTTTTTTTTTGTCTTCCAATATTGATATAGATTTTCTTTGTAAATTATTATATCTAATTTTAATTTAATAATTTTAATAATTATTTTAATAATTCCTGCAGATGTTTTGGTTTTCTCAAAAATTGTAGTATGGGGATTTTTTGATGCTAAAAACGAATATCAACTTCGCTCGGATCATAATTACCCAAGCTACTAACCCACTGAGATAACCCATTTGTGACCATAAAAAAGCCTATGAAAATATGGTTTTATTTTATAGAAAAACAAAGTTTTTTGGCAAAAACCAATAAGGTTCGTTTTATGTATCATTTAAAGGCCTGAAATACGATTTTATCTTCTAGCAAAAAAATTGATGCATTTATTATATACACAGGGTGTTCGTCTACTCGCGATACGAGCTTTGACAGTAGATTCTATATTCAAAATGGAACTAAAAAGTCCTATGGTCCGAATTGCAACAGTAACGGAGTAAAATCCCTTTTTCGGATTTTTTAAGATTTCACGACCTTATTTCAAATAAACAGTGATCCCTCCAAAATTGAAAGGTTTTTGGACAAATCTGTTGATACCATTGAAAACTACGTTAAATTTCCAATAGGATGTGATAACGTTGGTGAAATAAGCGTTTTAGTAGCCAGAACTTCGACAAAATATTTTTTTCAATTTAAAAAAAAAAACTAAACTAAACTAAATTAATATCCTTTTTAGTGGCGTAATGAAGGACAAGTAAAAACTGTGATTGCCGGATTGGTAAGGTGGAAAAATAAAATAAAAATGAGAAAACTTGATTTTGAATAAGTTTTTTAAACTCTTTAAATTTAGGTTCGAAACTGAAATAGTGCCATTGTTTACTTACTTGTTTACCAACACGACTGTAACTTTATTAAAGGATTGTTTTATTGTTATGCCCCGTAATAAAAGGATTTTAAGATTCAAAACATTTACAATTCATTTTTTCACAACTTCCTTACGTTTTCATTTTGGACTTTTAGGTTACAATTTGAATGTTGAATCTACTGACAAAGTTTGAAGAACTAGTAGCTGAACAACCCTGTATTTTTGGACACTTTCCGTTATCCCATGTTTCACATAAAAATTCATAAACCATTTGCATTTTATTCAAATTCAATTGTTTTATAATTTTTTTAAACATAATAAATGGGTCTTTACTTACGATTTTTAAAAAATTTACCCATCTCCTTTTCCTTCCATTGGAAGCTTTTTTGTAAATTTATTTTTACAACTAAACAAAAACCATGCAGGCGTGGCAAACCCAACTTGACAGTCAATATTTCAAGACAAGTTTTAACGTGAAAGCAAAGTGCGAACATCAACCAGACCAACTTTTCTTGATCCAATAAAAAGTTGATCAACTTTTGAAACAAAGGTTTTCACTTTAGCTTTCATTCAACATGTGTTGGTTCATCAGTCGGTTAAACTTGGTTGCGTGTTTATTTCGTGATACAACAATTAAAAAACATGAAAATTTGAATATTTGAACAAAGTTGAACTAAGTATTCAAGCCTATATCATCATTTTGTAAATTTCAAAGAGACGCATTCCAATGGTCATGATTTCTTTTTCTTTGCGTTTAAAGGGCAGAAAAGAAAGTAAAAGAAGTGTTTGTAATGGAAAAATCTGACGATGGAACAAGATCGTGTTCTGTGCCTAGAATACATTTACTCTTTGTTTACCCTTTTCTGTGAAAACAATGAGAAGAAACGCGCTAAGTTCTGTGAATCAATGCCTTAACTATTTACACCTCTCTTTACCAACCCTTCGCTGACTACATGCATTATGAATTCTACCTCTTCCCAGAGGCTGTTTCCCCCAATTTTATCTTGGCGTCTTTTCATGGCCGCGCTTAAAGGGAATGTACTCTCCGGCATGAGCCAAGAATAAAATCGACAATTTTAGTAGTTATATAAATTAAACACGGTGTCCGTATTATTCAATGTTCAAACATAAATCACGAGTATGGCTTATAAAATTGTAAAAAATTACACAAGAACACAACTAATTAAGAAAGTTATTATAAAGTATGATTGTTAGTTAAAAGGATAAAACTAATGGCTGTCATAGGACAGACTTAACGTTTAACTATTCATTGGGCGTCGTGGTTGAAGAAACCAAATTTTGAATTTTTTAGTTTTTCAAAGTATGTTCAAATACTAACGTGAATAGGTTAAAGAATAAAATTCTTAGATTAGACTACATCCGATCTTTAACATGGCGTAAACTTAAATTGTAATTATTGTAAGGTATAGGTTGGAATGAAAAAGTTAATATCACGAGCCTTCAACTTACCTTTCGGAGTATTCTATATGGGAAATTGGTTCCTGGTCGATCGAAGACACGTTAGCTCAAGTGGTAGAGCAGCGGCGTATTTAGCCGAAGGTCGTGGGTTCGAATCCCGCTCGTGACACTGGCTTTTTTATTTCAACCAATACCTACATAAAGACTAATTAATTGAAAGAAGTTATTTGGTCAAAAACGAAGGAATATAATGGTAATAGAAATAGAAATATAATGATATCACATTAAAGTTTGAGTTCTTTTTCATTTCTGCTAATACCTTAAATAAAAATTAATTAATTGAAATAAGTTATTTGGTCAATAGGAAGACGAAATATAATGGATTAAATTCTAATCATTACAAGGATAAAATAAAATATGTATTTTATGCTGTACAGGCATTTTTACAGGAGAGAGACTTTATCTTGTGTTTTTTATATTTATCTTCCAACTTTTTGATCGTTATCTCTTACGTGACAAAAGCCCCTTGTATAAAATAGAAAAAGTGACGGTGGATTTCTCGCTTAGACGGTTGTTACTCACTAAAACCTTTTCATTGTGCTAAAACGTCAAGGGAAATATTGCTTTAGAACCGTGTGGTGATTAGTGACCGTTAGCCTACGAATATTTGGAAATTGTAAGATGCGTTCTGATGTGACTTAAATTTCAGAAAACATTTTCTTTATCGTGCCTACGTTTCGATCTTTACTGAGATCATCTTCAGGGCCTGGGATTTACATTGTTTAAATTTAACAAATACATGTAGGATGTGGAAAAAAGAGAATTTATACGATCAGCAGAAAAGCGTCTACGTATCAAGCGCACTATCGATTGATTGCCCTCGTAGGATCTGACTCGTAGAAGAGTGGTCATCGCTACTCGATTAAAAATAGGCCATGCGAGTTTAATACATGAACATCCGCCAACCGGCATGGTTGAAGAGGGCAATTCCTTGGCTCCATATAGAGAGCGTGTAGGGATGTCATCCGATGTGAGACTCGGGGTTGAGAATGACAGCGAGTATCTTGGTCCGATTTTTGGAAGAAACAAAATTTTTGTATTGCAGGTAATACGTATAGTTTTGTGCCCCTAGCTTGTGTTGAGAGTGAATGTATTTATTGGCTTGAATATTTAGTTTGAGAAGACCGATGGCACAATATTAGTACCCATCGACCGTCAATTTGGTTAGTTATGCAATTGGTGTATAGAGTTCTGAAAAAAATCGAGTACTCCACCACCCTGAGTGAATGGTAGTAAATAAGAAAGGATGTAATTAAAAGTTAGTGCGGTTGGTTTTAGGGACTGAAATGACTTAGCTCTTTGTACCCCTAAAATCGAAACTCGGCGGTTGTCCGAATAAGACCGAAGTCTCACAGCACCCGAAGGTGATTCTCGACCCCTTGAGAGAAAATAGTTAAAAAAGCAATAAGTTCCCAACGATAATACCAGGCATGACTAATTTCAGGTTCATTTAGAAGAGAGTCTGAAAGATGATCACGTAATCCAAGTGCTAATCCCTAACGTGATGGTCAATGTCGCCAAAAATGCTCAATATTTTTTTTCTCCTGCAGTCTTTCGCCAGTAACGGAGTACAGTTTAAAAAACAAAGTTCTCCATTAAGTTTGAAAGCAAGGGAAGTCCTCTAAATTGCAACGCTCCCTCCAGGTCCTCACCCCCATGCTGAATCTTCTGTCGAACATTTTGTTCAGCAGAAATCTTTCGGTTGACCGAGTTCTATACAGATGCACCTTTAAGTGAACCTGCGCTATACATAATACTCTAGAATTCGGTCTCCCAAAGAACCATTTGCCTAAAGAGGACAAAAAAGGGTATTGTATTTCTTGGATATGCAATTCCATACCAAAATTGTATTATCTTGATTCCCTACTTCCTGTAGTGTAATTTTGGTAAAACGATGTACAGTGAGTGGCGATGGTAAAAAGAGAGGATGATAACAATTTTTTGTAAAGAATAAAATGGAACATCTCAATTAATTAGTTTTTAGAACGTTTCATTGGTCCTGGTTAACACTTTTATCAATTTTAATTTAATTATTTTTAATTTCCAACATGAACCTTCTAAAGCGTACTCCTTTATAGGAATATTGTCAAACTGAAATTGATTCGTTATCTAGGACGGTTCTTTGAGGGTAAATGGCTTTTCAAGTCCCAGAAGTAAACGAGTGGCGACTTTCAACTTTTCTTCCCGGCAATCACGGGAAATTACAAATATTTCGTATTTCTCCATCTTAAATAAACTTGGGACGAAAACGAGCACGAACCTCGAGGGGGGGGGGGCTTTGTGTACACTTTAAAGACTCAGCGGATTTTAGGGAGTTAATGCTAATGATAGCATCACGAATGATTACATCAAATTACAAATTTCGATTGACAATTTAAGCTATTATTTTTTACCCTACCCCTGCCGACATTGCTCAACGGTTTGTTTACAGTGTACAAAGGTTTTCTACCTATTAATGAGATAGGAAATTTCCTAAAAAGCGTCGTTTGTTATAATCGCCTTCCGAATATAGCGCGAAAATGCTTTCATTCTTCACTTTCACCGCTAAGATCTTGAATGAGGGCTTTATTTCTGAAACTGGGACGATTTTCGAGATAACGAGTGGGCCCGTTTCTATTTATCAAAACGGCTCTCAGGATTAATTTATTTCTGCTGGATTAATTCCGCGCCAGGCTTTCCGTTAACAATCCCTATTGTTAACAAGCTACCGTAGGCACATCCTATGCCAAATGGGTTGCTTTTGTAGCAAACAGCTATTTACATTCCACTCAAGTACCAACGTTATCAGCTAGTGTTACCAATTTTTTTTTTAAATTTTACTATTTATTATTTTATCCTTCTGATCAGAGAACATTTCACTCTTGTTTTTTCTCTCTTTCCGGGTGTTTTTTCTATTCTTTTTTAATTTAATACGAGCACCTTCAGCCACTATGTACAATTCTTTTATTCGAATTCTGCTCCATAGATATAAAAACCACCAATTCAGATAGGATGATAATGATGATGAACATGGATACTAGGAAGTCAGGTTTTTGATACCCAAGCACTTCACTATTCTGGCTTATTGTATTTTTCTAGTTCCTTAGTTCAATGCAATCTAGACGACCCTTCTCCTAAGGAATATTAGGTTGACCGTTGTTGCTAAAATTTCTTTCCCTGCTTTTTTCTCCTAAGTTGATTCACATTCAAAAATGAGAAATGTTATGTTTACTGATGAGTAGTCGAAGAGTCTACCGAGAACAGGGGATGCACGCAATGCCCAGACTCATGCTTTCTTCAGTGTAGTTTCGAGGAGGCAATGTATTGGTCTAGTCTAGGATTCAAACTAGAGGACGAACTAGACTCCATATTTTTAGGAAAGGTAACCTCATCCCAGTGTGTTATGTCTAAGAAGTTATCGAGGAATACATCATTACATCCCTCCAACCGGGATCTCATAGACAGAGATTTTCGATTTCTGGACGACAATCTCATTTGGCCGATTTGTTCATCAATTTTTAAAAAAACCTGGGAATTACCCATCTTCTCCCATTCTTTCCAGACCTGAAGGCCATTTAGCGAATGTTGGATGCTTTGCTGAGAAGGCTTTTCGATCACCAACCGCATCCAGTTAACTTGGAACAACTGATGGTGCGTTCCAACCTCTGTGGAGTGAAATTCCTTATGAAATTAGAGACATCCTTTTTAACAGTATACAATTTTGAGCTAAAGAGAACGTTATTCGGCTATTATTTTTTAAAATTACCATGTCCGCTAAACAAAATTATCGAATTGAGATGTTTTATTTTTCAAAATCCTTTAATTAAATTTTCCTTCAATAAAAAACATAATCATTTCTAATAAAGTTTAATGCAATTCATAATAAAAAATAAAATAAAAATACTAAGACAAGTAAATACTACAAAATTGGCAATATCCCTATTCATTTTTGATTAGTTTATTTTTCAAACCAAAACGTTAGAAGCATGTGCAATATTTCCATTAAATTGTTAGAGAAAATATCCTTAAAAAACCAGTAGCTACAACAATTATTTTTTACCACGCTCACTGAAAAAATTGTTTAATTTCATTATATACCTCATCAAATTCCAATGCAATTAACAGGGTTTCCGGTTTATTTAAGGTAAGCCTGTTAAAACCACGTTCATTCAAAATCCAATCAACTACTATTTATACTGAGAAATAAACCATTCTTCGTCGCGTAATTTATTTAGTTTCTGAATAGGGTTCCTATGATATATTATATTTACTGAAAAATATGGCCTCATTAAACTGTCAGAACGTAGACGTTTCAACTACGTTAATTTCACTCCTTATATTTTTAAATATTAATGTTTTATGTGTACCACCTATTTTCTCAAAGGAAATTCCATATTTTTTTTACTGTAGAGCAAGCTAAATGAATTTTCTCTGTTATTTCCTATTAGTTGTAATTGATCAGGTTCTTATAAGTTAATCACTATTGGAATTTAGGACGGCTGTTTATTGGCTTGGGAATTCTTTTTCCCCCTGTTACCAGCCCTTGTAACCGACTTCTTTATTGCTCCGACGATTCGAGTTTTATAGGCCAAGTCGGGCATAGTTCCACCTCAGGAATGTTCATATTTACTTGCAATTGGTTTGAACAGAACAGAGGTTCGCCCCGGGGCAGTCGCATAGTTTCACAACGGTGTGTGGCAATTAACCGTTCAGTTAAGTGATACAAAGGGCTGTCAGACGGTGTAGACAATCGTCCCATTGTAGTTATGAATCCTACCCGAAAATGGGGGAACAAACAATTTTCAACTCGTACAATCTCCAAAAGGCTTTTAAATAATAAAAAAAGTTCCTGCCTTGTCGAGCGCGATTCTCGGCATACTTTACGAACTTACTTTATGCAAATAAGAGAAAATTCAGCGTAAGAAACATGTTTGGGTAAACTACTCTTCCAATTGTCTATCACAAAACCTGTAAAAATTTTATAAACTTTATTAACCAGTATTGATCTCAAAAAGATATTCTGAAATTTATTCAATAAGGAATAAAGTCACTGCAGAGTAGGAAAGGAATAAGGCACATTTTAATTTGCTTATCACAAATATATTTTTCCCTGGTAAAATATCGAGGATATTATATAAGAATTGTAACAACATTTTTTCTGGTTTTCAATCAAGCAAGGTAATATATCTTCAATATAACAAGGTATATATATATATATATATATCTTAATTTTGACATTTGACTCCCCCCTCCTGTAATAGCTATTGCTGAAAAACCATATTATTCTATTATATTAAGATTAGAAGTAGACTGTAGACTTCAGGGTAAAAACACACTTGACAGTGTAGGTCTTGTTTCAGGGCAAACAACACCAATTTTATTAAGTTCAAATTATCTGCAGAAAAACATATGTAATAAGTCCATTTTATTTAATGGTCTGATTGACCAAATTACTTTTTTCAATTCTTTCAAATCTTTTTATGTAAGGTTTTGGTTGAAGGGAAAAAGCTAGTGCCACGAGCGGGATCCGAACCCATATCTTTGCCCCAACTCTCCGCTGCTCTAACAACTTGAGCTATCGCGACTTCCATCCCCTCGGACAACCTCTCCACATCTCAATCCACAACCTTTCGAATTTCTCCCTTTTTGCCATTTTTCAAACGTCCTGTAAACAGGATTCGATTCTCGGCGAAGTTGAAGATGTTAGTGAAGTTATACTTTGTTTTACTTATTAAATATTTAGTGGGCTGATTGACCAAATTCTTTCAAGTAATTTTTTTTTTTTTTTTGGTTGCAATGAAAAAGCACGTAATAAGCTCTATTTCGATTAAAAATAGTATTTTGCGTTTTTAAACTTATTAATTTTTTTTTAACTCTTTTACTTTTTATTTGATATGTTAAAAACATTCATGCTGTGTTATTGCTCCTGGTTTCATTTCAAACCCCATCAATAATTTTATGTTGAGGGTTAGTTTTTGAAATAAATTATATTTTACGCGTGTACAATTCCGTAAGAAGGGCCGACCGTACTTCAATCTGCCCCAGGCAAAATATTTTCCCCAACAGAAGGTAGTCATACTGATGCTCTTACGCTTCTTGTACTCTACTCGATACACACTCATGTAATAACGAAACCATTTCGGGGAGGGGCAGTAATAGAATACATCAAAAATTAAGTTTTACAATTAATCAGCCACAATCCCAAGGCAAAGCTTCGGAGTGTATTGCCGAATACTTGGATTCGACTCGTAAATTTGCATTTTAAAATCCATCGTGTATATTAATTAAATGTATAATAAATTATTAAAATGTGTATTCAAAACTAATTTGAACATTAATCTGCTTAATAAAGTTATTAAATATTAGGGCGATATCTTCCTTATCACAACTAATAATTCATTGGCTCAAACATAGAACAAAACATTGAAAACAAAGCAAAGATGCTCGTATTTCTTCCAAAAGACTGACAGGCGGATCCATAAAGCCTACGCTTCGTAACAATTTTCTTATCAGGTGGCATATTGTATGTACAAAGTAAAGTTATGACACTGTCATTATAGGGAGGCAAATAATGATAATTTTCAGCGTTTGGAGCTGGTACTTTTGGCCCAAATGTAAAACTCAGGGCTAAAAAGGTTCTCAAAAATATAAAAAAATTTTGATATTGCTTTTAGCGTAAACTGGCTAGAACAGAAGGTTGAAACGTCCCGGCATTCGCATTCTCATATTTCTTCTCCCCCAAATCTATTTTTCGAGAGATTCTATCAACTATATAGGTTTTGCCATGAAGATCCACATCTTTCTTAACATCCCTTTAAAACGAACGATAGGCCCATCACCAACGGTCGATATATTTTTTTTATTTTTCCATCCTTCACCCCGCCATTTTTAAGGGAGTTCCTCGTACGGTTACTTGACATGGTAAAAATACAATTTTGGAGAGGGTTTAATCTCTTAAGGCCTTTATTTAGTCTCGCCTATAAAGGGAGACCAAAGGAAGATAAGGCAGTTTGTTATCTTTAAACTTATTTATTCTCATTCGAAAGATCTCCCTTTGATGGCTCCCCCTTTTAAACTAGTATCTGGAAGGGCTTTTAAAATATTTACAGGTATACAGGGTATATCTACTTTTACAATCCACCCTTTATTTTGGATACGGCTAACTTTAGCACAAAATGGTCTTACAGAAACCCCAAAGTTAATTTTGGGTATGAATCGTCTAACATTTTCTCATATAGCTGGTAAATGCCACTAACTTTGTTATTTTAAATGAGAATCTCATATTTTTATTGTATAATTCGATTCGAAAGCCTATTTTAGGCGACTTTTACGGGAAGGGAAATTTTGATAAGATCGACCATTTCTGAGTTATGCCCTACGGAAGACGGTTAAGTGGGATGCTTTTTGTAACAAGATGGCCCTCCCCGTTTAATTAAGCAAAAATGTTTTATTGAAACGCTAAGTTAATTTAGTTAGGTATCGCGTGGAGGTAACAGATCTAACATTTTCGTCTAGCTGGGACATTCTCACTTATTTTGACCGAGTTATGGCATTGTCATCCATTTTGTTAGCTTTCTTATACCATAATGGATAATACCATATCTCGGACAAAACAAGTGAGAACATAATTTTAGCTTGCAATTAAATTTTGGCATAACTCAGAAATGGTCGATCCTATCAAAATTTTCCTTTAGGTAAATGTGGTATGAAATAAGCTATAGAATCAAATTGTACAATGAAACTATGGGGTTCTTATTTAAAATAACATTTCCAAGCTAGATGAGAAAGTTGTGGTAAATCTGTTACCACCACACGATTCCAACCCAAAATTAACTTGGGGTTTCTATAAGATCATGTTTTCCTAAAGTTAACCGTTTCCGAAATAGATGGATGGACTAAAAAGTTGATATAGCCCGTATATTAAAATGTGTAACGTATGTAAAATATAAAAAGTATATACAAATATATATAGTCTAATTAAATCAATAGGAAACCAGTCGGATATAAAATTTCCTAATGATTTCAATACATAGAGCTGCAATTTATGTAAACCTAATAAAAATACAATGTTTTTCTAAACCTACGTCACACCAAACCGCATCTCACAATCTCCAAATTAACTAACTGCCAAAAATTCCACACGAGAAGAATGAAGAAAATGGGAGTCTATGAACAAATTTAAATTACATATGGATACCAAGCAAAGAGTAGTCAATCAGAAAACTCATTGGTTGAAATGCAGACAACACAAGGCTCTGAAGATGATCTCAATAAAGATCGAAACGTTGGCACGATAAAGAAAACGTTTTTCTAAAACCTACGTCACACCAGACCGCATCTCACGATATCCAAATAATCACAGAAAACGTTTTAAAAGTCTGGTAAATTTGCGTTTGGGCTAGTTCTTTAAGCATGGACGGCCAGTACTAGAGTGCTCTTTTTTGGGCCTTCTCGCTCTTCTCCAACTATTTCCAGAAGAAATCTTGTGCTCGACGTCATCTTGGCTCTGCACTGCGCACACAGGGGGCAGGGTGTTCTTTTCAACTTACGCAGCTGGCAACGCCGTGCCCGTCCATAGATTGGCTGGTCAAGTAATTAGAGAGGATTCATTTCTCACGAGTTCTGTCGCGAACTCATCGGAAGTATTGAAAGAACTGTATATACTATTTAGTAATATTAATGCTACTGTTTCTCTGTAATCACAACTTCGTTGTACACGGATCCAGTCTCATCCATTTGGTCTCTTTCAGACAAGGATAAAACCTTAGTCCTCGAACTAAGTTACTTAGCGACGAGTACAGCGTGGTACAATCACTACATATGTAAATACCACGAGATTACAAGATTAATACAGCAGAAAGATCTAGGACGCAATAAATATTCCATTTCAATTACAATAAATAGAAATATTACATAATACTAATAATAATAAGATGGACGATGGTTTATTTTGATCAGGAAATCCTGTTTCCGATTAATATCTGATGTGGTTAATACTTTCTGAGGCGGTTGCGCAATCCGTGACGGAAGGAACAACGTTCGGAGAAATTGGGCATTGAATAAAAAATTTAAGTCCTTCTTATCGTTTGGCTTTCATCCTCGTCTTGCCTTCGATTGAGCACGGATCAAGACTGGTTAATAAGTGAAAATACAAATCCTCCCTTCGTCACGACGCTTTGATATAATAACTTTAATAACCACTTGATCCATGAAAATGTTGTACTTTATAAATTAAGGAACGTTTTTTTCAGGAGAGAAAATGGACAACATTAATATCTCGGATATACAGAACTGATTTTTTACGAGGATGGTATTTTAAAGGAGATTATGTAGGACTGGACATAGCTACCGAAAAAACCCATTTGACGGACAAATCCGTTAATTCGCCGGGTGCGATTCCACTGTTGTAGTTAAGTCGGCTGTCAAATTTTGACAGGAATTCCCTGGGTGTCAGGTGGAACGGGAATCAATCAAGCCGAAAAATGATTTACTCAACCGTGTGTAGGCCGTCGGAGAAAACAGCAAGCCAATTGTTCAAGCATAATTGCAATCGTGGGTATTGTCGTGGATTTCATTGTTGCACCGATCGTATCACCTTCCGGCTTTCTGTTTTCTCATCCCCCCGGAATACTCGAGATCATAAGGATGTTGTGTACTGAGTGTTTCCAGGTCAGTTATCATTGGCCGTGTTGAACTTGGGACTGTTGAGAGACGTAATGACCTGCCCTTCTTAAAACAATATTGAATTTTCCCAACTTCCCGGAAGGATTTATTTAAGTACAATTTATAATTTACTTATTTCTAATATTTACTTTAAATTGTTTTCAATGTTGATTATTGGAAAAGTTCAACGAGGCCTTAGGCGTTCCGTCCGGCTCGTTTTTATGTTTAATGTGAAATAATGATCTTGGTTAAAATACAATGATTGTTTTATAATAGCCTTTTTATTACCAATAATTTATTTTATTAAAATGGTGGTATCAGTTAAATTTGGGTTGTTGCAAACAACTTCCGTTGTTGTTATTGTCTGAAAAATATCAAATACACTGACAGTCAAAAAATTCCCACTCAATAGATTTCCCCAAAAAATTCCCGCTCTTCAAAGAAATACCTTTAATTGTATTGTTTTTATCGACAAATATTTGTTCGTGCTATATTTTCAATTGGGAATATCAATTAGAGGTAAGCACACTTAATCCTTAATCCAAAACAAAGAAAACGGATCTTTGAATGTTTACTTTTTACGGTATTTAAAATATTTATTCAGCCTCATTTGAATTCTGAACAATGAATTGTTCAGCTTTCATCTTTGTTTTCATAATTTCAATTTTTAAACTTAAAAATGCCACTTAGTTCTGATGTGCGTGGTGTGAAGCTTATTGATGATGGACGTTTCATCAGGTATGCAGCTATTGCCATCAGAGTCGCTTTCGAGAAACTGGACCTTACCAAAGAAGGCCCCATAGTGGACGTCCTAAGGTAAAAGAACAAGCACTTTAGTGTTATTCAAGCGATTCATCATCTCCAGGAGTTCGAGGTGTTCTCATTCTCAACGCATTGCTTGAAGAAGATTAAAAATTATTATCTCCAGATGTGCGTGAAAGAGTGTGAACAAGGCTAAATAAAAGGTACAAAGCTTGTAATTATTCCCAGAGCCAACTTTTTCAATGGAGCTCAGTGATGGTGTGGGCGGAAATGTCAATGGAGAGTCGCTCAGAGTTGGAACGGCCACTCGGTATGTGGATGAAATCTTTAAACATCATGCTTTGCATAGCATTCATGAAATCAACGACAATCCTACTCTAATGCACGATAAAACCCGTCTTCGCATAGTACAAATGTACCTTCAGCAGCTTAACATCAGGTTCTTAGCCTGGCCAGCACGTTCTCCAGTCCCCGTCAAACATTTGTGGAATAATCTCAAAAGACGAATAAAAGCACGTCCACTTCCTGATACACTCCACGATCTTGAAAGGGCTCTTCGTGAAGAATGGGCTAACCTCCAGCAAAGAGGCATTTCCATACTGATAGAAAGTATTCCGAGGAGTCTTCGAGATATGATTAAGGCAAGAGAAGGAAATACACGATATTGAAATGTTAATTAAAATTATCTGTCGGTCTTTTATTTTTTTAATTTTCATTAGCAATTGGCATGTACTTTTTAGACAAAGTCTCAATCATTAAACGTTAAAAAACGTGGCTTTATTTGATATATAAAAATATATACAAATCAAGTTATGTTACAAGCGAGTGGAATTTTTTGCTTGTTAGGGTATTAAATCCATTATTTACCACGCCCCGGGGAATATCGAATATTCTTGGTGAGTGTGACGTCTGGGGAAAGAAAATTAAGTCACAAAAATTAAAAATTAAGAATTGATATATAAAAAAGAGAAAAAATAAAGATAAATTAAATAAAGATCTACTAGTTCATTAAAAATGTGACGTACTGCAAACCACCTAGACAACCGACTTCTTATGGTTTCTCAGGTAAAACAGCAATACGGACGACCACGGGCAACAAAACTCGAATTCGATCAGGAGTTGTTTTTGGGAGATAGAATGTAACCAACTTGACCTGCACAAACTATGACACAAAACACACGCGCGCGCGCACACACACACACACACACACACACAGACAGAGGGAGAGAGAGAGAACACCCCAACACAACCGTAAACGTAAATGATATCTCATTTAACAAAGACGAAATTAAACTACTACCAAAAGTACTCAAACACTCAAGAACAATAAGAAATCTCATCAAAACAATATATATTTCTCCATATTTCCCTATAAATGCTGGCATTATTCCTCAGGGTAGCGTTTTGGCCCCCACACTGTACCAGGTGTTCACAGTTGACATGACATCTCGAAACCACCGCATTCACATTTGCAGATGCTACAGCAATTTAAGATACAGCAATATTTAAGAACATTTCCACTCAAAACCTCCAACAACACCTCATACTTCTAGAATCTTGGTTGTAATAAAAAAAAAGATAAAATTTAACACAGACAAATCCACCCACATTACCTCCACTCTCCGTTAAAATACCCCCCCCGTTTTCTTAAGTAATATAACTGCGGACAAGGTGGGGTACCTCGGACTGTTCGTCGACAACCTGACGTGAAACGCTCTTGCTCGACAATGGTTCTAATTTACCTCTCCAAAATAAAAGGCCGCTTTACAACACTTTAGTTAACTCGGTAGGACCTACGGACTAGAAGTGTGGGGTTCATCCAAGCACATCCACCGTATTCAAACTGCCCAGTCCTTAATTGTACAAAAATTGCTCCATTTTATGTATCGAACTAACTACACATACAGACTTACATATCCCTTTCGTTTAAGATGAAATCCATTCCCGTTTCTGTAAATTTCATAAAAATCAGCACATCTGAAACCCTGCATCCCAAAGAATCCCCTCAACCCTCTCCGACTGAAGAGACAATGGCTGCGAGATCTCCTTGGAAGTGATGATAATACTGATAGTGAAAGTGATAATTACACAAGTATCAATAAAACAAACAATATTTTAGTATCATTGAACCAATGGGCATTTTCTTCACTCTTGTCTTTTAATTTTAATTTTTAATTTAATTGTCTTGCTCATGGTTACTTGTTCACGTCTTGAAGGTAGTTGTAATGTACTACATATTATTTGAAAAAAGCAGTTATCTTTTAGGTAGGTTTTCATTTTCGGCACTGTTTAATTTACACTCTGGGGCGTTTATTCTACTGAAACGTCAGGTAGTTCCTCGCAGAAGATGGCGTGAAGCTGAAACAAATATTTTGAAACGAAACCAGCGAGAATAGACCCAGTAAAGTAATTACTGTCGATTCAGTTCAACAACAACGTTATAATTTCATAATTATAAAACACTATATTACTTTGTCCATGAATCAGTTAATTGTTCTCGTCTATATCAAAAATTCTTTACAGATGAAAAAAATGACGAGTCATAAAAGTTCGAAGGAGAAATACGATAAAAAATTTATACTTTTACGAGATGCAGCTCTAGGCTATAATATGAGAGCAAATGACGAAAGTGATGAGTGGTGGGTGTCAAGAGGATCGTGATCACATTTTAGACGCGTATGTGAAAGGGCAGTGATATATTGAGGGCGTGTAGCCACCGACTTAGCAAACTCGTACGCTATCTCCCCGGGCCAAACCTGAAAAGGCGAGACATATTGCTCTTTAAATCCCTAAAGCGATTTTTCCCCTGAACCGTTGACGTTCGACTGGCCGGATGCCTCCTGAAAGAATCAAGGGACTGGAGCCAAAGGGCACTGCAGTCCTAGATGATTGAGTCGATGGCTGTTGAGAGCGCATCGCTGAATACATCTCACTTGTCCACGTGCTAGACTCGAGTGGGCTGCTACAGATTGACTCGTACCAAATCACAAAATCAATTATTTGGTGAAAGACACAAAATTATAACGTCCCAGGAAGACATGAATTTATGCCTCCGTCTCACTGCAGAAATAAATTATAGTAAAAGATATACAAATCCTTCGTGAGCTCTTTCTTGAAAGTAAAAGCGAAAATCACAACAACAAAAAACGATTTTATCGTAGCTTTTTCTTTGTGGCTTAAAAGGGGAAAGTCGAAACATCATTGCAGGCTAATAGAAATGTAAGAATTTCAATTCCAAATTTAATGCATTCTTGGCGACTAGAACACCCGGTAACATCTTAGATATTGATATCACGATTTGCTACAGCCACCGGGCAGTATTTGGCCATTTAAATAATCGTTAAATCGGACAAATTTAATGCAAGAATTGCCAAGAATCACATTGACGAAGGTTAACGAGATTTCATTCGATGAAATATGGTAAAAGGAATATTATTACTTCGTAAAGTTAGAAGATTAAAAATAAATTGAGTTATGTCTTTTCCCATCCGCCCATCCTTGCTGGTTTGGT
This sequence comes from Cimex hemipterus, assembly GCA_039619505.1. Classification (NCBI taxonomy): domain Eukaryota; kingdom Metazoa; phylum Arthropoda; class Insecta; order Hemiptera; family Cimicidae; genus Cimex; species Cimex hemipterus. Next base: position 31,693,137 of record CM077104.1, on the reverse strand, counting down.
GCGGGTGATGTTGCGATTTGTCCTGCATGTTTTGCTATCAGTTTGGTTAAATAGGTGCTTTGTTAAATCAACTCAACTAGATATTTATTACCAGCTTAGTTAATTGTACGTTTTCTAATTGAGCGCAGGGTAGTTTGGGTGTTCGCTCAACTGTAGTTTTGCAACAACGGGCAAAATCATGGCAGTATTGAATAATTTTTGACATTGCGCCATCTTCAGGGGGGAACTGGCTCTCACTTTGTCTGATTCGGGTTTTTATGCCATTGGGTTCATCGGTTATCACTGGAGGAGTTTGCGGTAGACACTAATAAACACAATGACCACGCCTTATACCACGAGTAAATATTTTATACATTATAAAAACTGCTTAAAATTTAAAGTTTCCAATTTTTATAAATTAATTTTTTAATTCCTATTCTAATAATATTTGTTCATTATTTTTTAATATGTATTATATTTTTCTTAAATCGGCCCATTCCTTGTTCCCTAGCTGCTCAACACTTTTGCTCATCTTTTTTGCTTTTATTTTATATACTTTTTCATAGTAACTTACCCAGGCTAGTTATCTTAAATTATGAGCTTTTTAATTGATTGCAGAACTGGTAGTTCTTGGTGGCTCTTTCTTGGCAATCCAGAACCGCCTAACCTCGCTTTTTAATCTCAGATGCGTTTCGGCATTTATACATCTGCAGTGGTGGGTTTGTGTGCGTGTAAAACGAATAATAGTAATGACAAAATCTTACGCGAAAATCAAAATACCTAATAAACAGTTCAAAAACACCGAGCTGCTGCCGATTAGAAACCAGGACCCAACTGCAGTTTTTAAACTGTCAATATCATCCTGATTATAGCATACGATAATTTTCTAAAATAACAACAACAATGCGCATGTTTATGTTTGGAAATTTGTTAGGGGTTTTCTCCGCCAGCCTGCACACGGTATTGCAAATCATTTTTAAGCTTTATTGACGCCTGTTGCACCTGGCACCCAGGGAATGCCTGTGTCAAAATTTTACAACAGACTTGACTATGACACTGGATAATGGAGAATAACCTGATTTGCCCGTCGTGTGGTCTTTCGAAAGTGGTGTCTAATTTGACAAAAGGGTTTGTCGTTCGTTTTTTAATGTTTTATTACCATTTCAACTTTTCACTAAATTGTTAAAATAATTAACAATTAAATTAATTAAGGCAAAAATTAATTCCAAATAGTGTTTTCATATGTATTTTAAATTTGTGTGACGTTAAAATCCCATTAGATTTTAAAAAAGAAATTAAATTATCAAAAATGATCTTTCATGATGTTAAGTTCTTGAATACACTGGAATGATTTGGTACTAACAAAAAGAGTAAATATTTTATACATTTTAACAACGGTTTAAAAGTTAGTTTCCATTTTTATTACAATCATTTTTTTCTCATTCCTATTCTAACAATATTTGTTTGTTTATTTTTTAATATAAATATATATATTTTATTTAAAAAATCGACCTAGTATTTACTACCTAGTTGCTTAAGACAACTATATTTATTTTTAGGAAAAAATTACTTCAAATATTATTTTCAAATATTCAAATTATCTTTTTATGTATATATAATAATACTTTGAGCGTCCAAGGAAGAAAAAAATATTTTTTGTTTTAATCTGGGACCTGATTTTCACCTTCCAGGATTAGATGTTTGTCCTTTGTGTTGCGGGATGATTCTGTTGTTTTTTTTCGGTGTTTTTGAAAAAAAGCCCATTTGTAAGTATGTCGGGTTCGAATGCAGGGCAAAATTTACATCGTGAAAGTGATTCACTCATTCATTTGATTCATTCAAGTGGATCCAGTGATTCAAAACTCGAATAACTGTAACTGATCCTTTTCTGAAAAAAGTAATTTTGAGCTGTAAACAACAAAAAATAAGTTAATAAGTAGCTGTAGTTTGATTGTAACTAGCTCAATTTTTTTAGTAAAGAAATCGGTTAAATTTAGTTGAGCTTAAAATCAAATGTTTTACATTTTAAATAAATATAGAGTTATAAACAAACAAATTCAAATAATTTAACCGAAAATTCCTCTAGGGGAGGAAAAAAATATTTTGTATTTGATTACATATTTTTAACGCACATAATTAATTTCCATTGTTTTTCCCAAAGATTCACCATTTCAAGTTATTTCATATATAAGTAAACCTGAAATTTCAATATTTTCATAATTTACGCATATATCAAAGTGAGATAATTATTTACATATTTCAGGTTTTCTAAATTAATGTTTTCAATTTTTATTGATCTTGTTTTAATTGTTCGCCTTCGAAATAGTCCATTTAGAAAAGGATTCGGTTAAATTATTTGAACTTCCAAGGCGAAATGTTAAAAAAACGTTAAACTCTTTAAAAATTTTATTTAGAATTACAGAAACAAGAAAACACAAATAGGTTTTGTGTTTGTTTTTTAGAAAACACCGTTGTTATTTACAAGAAAAAAGGGTTTGGTTAAATTGAGTAAATGTGTTTAAATTTCTTTATGTGTTAAATGGGAAGAAAGCTATGTCACTTTTTGTAAATGATGGTTCTACTTACAGATTTATTGTTTACAACGATCCAGATTTCAAGCATTACGGGCTCATCATCAGCGAAGGACATCTCTTGACATGAATTGTAAAAGAAATTACATATCCCACCTTCAGCTCCTATACTAAAAAGCTATTGTATGAGAATTCCGCTTGGAACCTTCGAGTGATGAACCTGTAGTTCGGTTTTTTTTTGTCCGGATAGTCTCGTCGTTTTTGGTAGAAGGATACCGTCTTTTTGCCTTCTTCAGTGCTAATTTCCGTTTAATGTAGTGTTTTTTATAAGTTCGTGGGAGGATTGTTTCGGCGTTATATTCGTATGTTAGTTTATATGGCGGATTATGTCTGGGTTTCTTATTGTCCCGTGTCTCCGATTCATCAATTGTTTTATTGTTGGATGTATCGTGATAGTGTGAGGACGTGATCGTGAAGTTAGTCGCAATTATCGATAACCTCTATCTCTCTCTTATTTTTGACTAGTTTGTCAATGTTTGTCCTGTTTTTGACAGTTATTAACAGTCTCACAGTTTTTTAACACTTGACTCATAAAGTACGCAATGAATAAAATATTTATTTATTTATTTTTAGAAAAAAAAAATACTGTGTATTTTTATGTTCAAGACGTTTTTAATGTCCAGAGCTAGGAACAGGAAATATTAATCGTGTCAATTTTTAGAAAAGTCTACATTTCTCTGACAAGACAGACAAAGCGAAACGCGGTGAGGCAACGATCAAAGTTCAGAAGGACGACACTAATTGAACACATGTGAAAACGATAATTCGTTTTGAAAAATTTCTCTTCCTGATTACCATGAAAAGGAAACACGAAAAAGCCTCATTCATTAATAATACAGGAAAATTGAAAATGTTAAAAAAATGGCTCGAAAGTAATTTTGAATAATGGAACATTTTATTTTTTGGGGTCTTGATAGGATTAAACTTGTTTGTTTTATATCAGTAAAGAGTTTTTAAACTTTGTACAGGTGAGCACTTGCGCTATAAAAATTTGACTAAGAGGATACAAAACACTTTGTCGTGAGTTTAACTTACTGCATTTATGATTATGAAAATAATTAATAAAAAAAGTGGTAAAATATTGGTTTTAAAATTAAAAGTTTTTCCTCCACCAACGGGCATTTTACTAAATTCAACATTAGTGTCGAATAATGCTTCTTTAATGAGCCCTGTTGGGTAAAGAATTTCTAAACAACGGCTTTTTATCTGTTGTAATAGAATGCATAATATATTTTCAAAACTTCACCCTTCAGTCCTGCGGAATTATCAACATTTTTTCTAAGGCACCAGCTGTTAATTATTTCAATTGATAACAGTCTCATCCTATCGAACAAATCTCGAGCTTATGGTTTTATTGATTTATTGCACAAAACCAACTTCTAAATTAAATCCGTTATAGAAGTTGTCCGTATAGAACGCAAAAAACAAGGGTGAGTTTGTGCAGACCTTGAAAACAACTTTTGTTTTGATGTTTTCATTCTTGCCCAATCAGATGGATTGGTGTTTGTTTTTTAGCTTTACTCCAACCAGCGTATTATTTTTTATCATGTCTTTCAACACTAGATATTTTATTAAAGTTTTCAATTTTTTATGTGTCCAATTAAATTTAGCTAGGTATTGTATTTTATAACAAAATTATATTACCTTTATACCAATTAAAGAGGGTGGCGTCGGTGGCTGCAAGGTTTAGGCGTTGACATGGCGCCCATCATTCCCCTCCTCTAGTCGCGGGTTCGAATCTGGGCTCTGCACTCAAATTGTTACAATTTTTTGTTTTTTTAAACACCGGCACCTCGAGGATTGATACGGCCTGTTGCGAACCCTCATAAAAATAAAATAAAAATAAAGATTTTAATTAGTTAAAAACTATTTCTCGTGCAACATGGCAACATAAAACATAAAATTGATTTTTTTAACGTTCATTTTTACTAAGTTTGACTTTTTCACGAAGGCAACTTTATTTATCGTGAAAAGCTGTCTATAATGTCGCTCTCAATCAAATCGGTCAGCCGGACCGAGATTTGTATTACGTCGGAATTGTTATAATAACTGGATTTTTGTGGTTTCATGCTTATACGTATACTAAAATTGCTTCAACTATAGGGTATTTTTTAAATAATCATACAAATTTATTTAATAATTTTATTTATTTAGTAATGTAAGTAGTAATTTTTTTCAATTAATTAATCTTTTTATGTTAGGTATTGGTTGGGGAAAAAATCACATTCGTATCCATGTCCTTTGGCTAAATACGCCGGCTCTACCACTAGAGCTATCGTGACTAATTAAATGAAAGAAGCCGTCACGAACTCTAATGGGTTAGAAGTAATATTTAATATCTGAACGATATCATTGATTTAAATGGACAATTCCATTTATTTTTATATGTATATATTTTATATTTCCATTAATTTTTCAAGCGGACCGCGAAACCTAATAAATGTAACAAGCAAAATGAAATATACTTCACTAAAAGCTCTTCATTTGTCGCTGACATTCAAATAGACTACACATTTGAAAAATGGCAAACAGAGGGAAAATTAAAAAAAAAAAAAAGTGGGGTTGAGTTGGGAGGTTAGAGTCCCAGTGGATCGAAGTTACAATATTTCAAGTGGTAGAGCAGCGATGTATTTAGCCGAAAGTCGTGGGTTCGAATCCCGGCTTATGGCGCTCATCCTTTATCTCAGCCAAAACCTTAATTAAATACTAATAAATTGAAAAGAATTTACAATAGTTGTATAAATGCATTTTTAAATTGTTTTGGGGTGAGAGGGATTTGGAATTAACAGTTGTTGTTTTTTTTCTAGCTTACGATTTTAGCATAATAGTGTTTTATCTTAACGGAGGGAAATTTTCCTTTCATAACTTCAGTCTATCAGAGGTGTTTTCCTTTGTAGATTATTTCCAAGAAGTGAGTTAATAAAACAATTTAAAAGTAGATAAACACTCTCAAGAAATGGCACCCCTCATAGCATGAAGTCGCAAACAGACCACAAATCCTTTCTAAACCTTCTAAACTGGATTTTCTCGAAAAGCCTCCAGTAATGCAGAGATTCTCGACTAAGAATCCACTTTAAGTGAAAGCGAGTTTTTCCACCATTGCCCCCCCCCCCCGCAGAACGTGCATAAAAACAGGTTCATCCAGGTTAATCCCATTATATTTCCTCGCACGACCGCCTGTTTTGGCTTTTTCATATTTAATTAAAGTTCGACAACTTCAATAATATATGCAAATTAAGTTCATAATAATAACACAACTCTAAGTACCAAGAGGTATTGTGGCACCACCATTTTTTAAAACGAAGGGATGTAAACATGAAAAAAAATTTAATGACCTTAAAACGCTATAAATTTACCCAAGGGTGTTAAATTTGCGGCAAACCCATTTAACGCATCGGAGAAACACTTAATTGAATATCTACTCTTTTCAAGGAGACCTACTAAGTTTTCCATACATTTTTAGAAATTGTATTGTGCTTAAAGTTAAAAAAAAAGTCAAAAGCATTCAGAATGATTGAGCATAATAATGTTGCGTTTCAAAGTTTTGGCCTATAAGCAACTTTTAATGTGTTAAATGACATTTTATCACCATTGAATAATAATAATTTTCAAATAACATTTTACGTCAATTGTTGACTATCTATTATATTATAATAGTTTCTTTTGAAATCTTCAGCCTGATGAACCGGGATTTTAGTCGTTTCATATCATTGTTGGTCCGCCTAAACTCGCAGTGTGGTTCAGAACGGTTCGTTTTGCCCTTTTCAGCGCTGGATCTGCAAATCAAGTCATTTTTATAAGCTTATGAAACGGATTGTTTCGGTTTATCTTCGTATTTCGGTTCCTTCGGCGGATTAGGTCTGGCTTTTCACATATATTAACAAAAAAAATACGCGTTTAATAATTTTTAATTCGATTGCAAATTAAAAAAGAATACACAGGATACTTCAGGCCAGTTCAATACCACCGTTATCAATAAGAAGTTGTACGTACATATCAGCTCTATTGATCGGGAAAATGTGTTTTTCGGTACATGTTGAATGGAGTACTCAGTAAATCAAATAGATGCTATTGTAAAATGTATTTACTTCCAGGATTTAAGATTTATTCTCATAACGCGAGCTTGACAAATAATAGCAAAATGTAAACATAAATGTGTGGTGTTTAGTGACCGTTAGTCAATGATTATTCGGAGATTGTGAGCTGAGGTGTGGTGTGACGCAAGTTTAGAAAAAACATTTTCTTTATCGTGCCATCGTTTCGATCTTTATTGAGCCCATCTTCAGGGCCTGGGATTGATAAACATTGTTTAAATATTACAAATACACACATTCTACATGTATCTCAGAAGTCAACGGTCACTTAAATATAATCCCGACTGAATAAATACTAACGGCGTAAGCAGGTATCTTTGTTTTTTGTGCTTTTTTTCCCCAGATTAATGCACCAAAAGATACATTAGATCTCGTTGTGTAACCATTAGGCCATGTTTCGTCATCAAAATTTATTTACATATACCATTCTTATACTTTCTTAATTATATGTTAATTGTAATTTGTGAAAAAAGGATATTATTTTTATATTCCTATTAATAATGGTCTTGGAATAGACGGACGTTTGTAATGTTTGCAAATGTGTGTCAACATTGCGTTAGCGTAATTAGCCACCTTCATTTCCGTCCAAACAATATGTGGCAATAGAAAAGTGGCGTTTATTTTTCTCTACACATCCTAACAAAAGGCAAAAGCTTCGAGTACACCCTACCCTTGAAATATTTTAACCTCTACAGGGGAAAATTGCCATTTAGGCTGAGTGTAGGGGGCCGCGGTAGCCGAGTGGTTAGCGTGAGAGACTCTCGGCTAGTAGACCCCGCGGTCGCGGGTTCGATTCCCGCCGTCGCCTCTGGCCCTTTTTTTCACGATACCCTTCCCCCCAACAAACGAATACGCAATAAATAACATAGTCTGGCTAGATATGTAAA